>JANPWX010020290.1:0-11907 GCA_024734555.1 Trochalopteron elliotii | reverse complement strand
AGCAGGAGGCTGTCCCGGGGTCACCGTGCCCTCGGGGACACCCCGGTGACAAGGACACGGAAGGGATCAGCAGCAGCAGCAGGAGCAGGGGGCTGTTCCGGGGTCACCGTGCCCTCGGGGACACCCCGGTGACAGGGACACGAAGGGATCAGCAGCAGCAGCAGGGGGCTGCACTGCGGTGCGGGAGGGAAGCGATGCCGGGCGTGCAGGAGCTGAGCTCCATGTCGCCGCCTTTCAAAGCTGCCGCCCTTTGGGTTCGGGTTTCACCTCCGGAACCCAGCCCTGCCCTCCCCGCAGGCCGGGCCGAGGGCTGGGCACGTCCCGGGCTCTGCCGGGCTCTCCTGGGGCAGCCCGGGCGAGGGGAGGGCAGCCCGGGGGGGTTTGGACCTCCCGGCCCACCCCGGCCCATCCTCGGGCTCGTGAATTGCCAGGCTGCAGATATTCCCTGCCCATTTCCAGACATTCCCAGCCCGATCCCAGGCTGCACAGCCGTCCCCTGCTCGCTGGGCACAGCGCAGGGTGCCTCAGGGGGTCTCAGAGTGGCTCAGGGGGGCTCAGGGTGTCCCCCCGGCCAGGGGACAGGGTGGCTGTCGCAGGGTGAGTGAGGTGACCCCGCCGCTGGCTCGGTCCCCGTGTCCCGGCCGAGCAAAGCCGGGATAATTCCCTCCCCGTCTGCACGGATTAATTCGCTAATGTGCCTAAAGTGCCCCGATTCCGAGCCATTCCGAGTGATTCACGGCTGCACGGGCCGGGAGGACCACGGCAATTATCCCGGGCCCGTTTCCATGGGAAAAGGAGCTGTGGGGATGAGGAGGGGGAGCCGCAAAGACGCCTCGGTTTGGGGGAATCCAACAACACACGGACAGTTTGTCCCGTTCCAGCACCCACAGGGGACACGGGGCAAAGGTTTGGGGTGCTGGGGGTGCCCGGCAGGTTCCAGAGGAGCTCGGGGTTGTTTCCCACGGTGGCACCGAGGTCACCGGGCTCTCCTGAAGGCACCGGCGGCGCCTGAAGCGGCTCCCGGCGCTGGCGGGGGATGGAGGAGAAGGGGGGAAGCTTTGGAAGGAAGGATCAGCTCAGGAAGGAAAAGCAGACCCGGGAACCACGCTTGGAGAGCTCGGGGCTCCACAGCGGGGCCGTGTTCCACAACCCAGGGAAAAGATGGAGGAGAGGAAAGGCTGGGAGAGGTGACACCCGCTCTGCTCTGCTCTGCTGCAGTGGGGTCGGATCCTGCTCCACACCGGGATCCAAAACCCCCCGAGCAGCCCCAGCCTTTCCCACTGCCCAGGATCCAAAATCTCCCCATCAGCCCCAGCCTTTCCCGAGCCTTTCCCCGCCGGCTCCAGGAAAGGAGCCCCGGGGGCGTTTTGAGCAATTTCCCCCCCCCGCAGCTGCCCCCAGCTAAAACTGCGGCGACATTTAATCCCTGAAATGTTCTTTTCGGCTCTGGCGGCTCCAGGGACCCCGTGTCTCTGCCTTGCCCTTTAAAACGCTGCTCCCTCCCGCCCCATGATTGATTCCGGGTCCTTCCTTGTGGTAAAAAAAAAAAGGGGAGGAATCAGAATAATAATGAAACTCTGGGCAGCGCTGGGTGAGGAATCCCCGGCCCAGCAGCCCCACAGAACATTGTGCAAAGCACCAAAATTGGGATTTTGTTCCCTTTTCTTGTTTGCTCAGAGATTTTTTTTTCTTTTGTAGGTACTCCCCGAAGTTCCCTGCAGTTTACACAAAGAGCAAAGCGGGTTCTGGAGCCCTCCCCACCCCACCGCCATCCTCCTTGGCCAGAAGGGCAGAGCGTTTAACTGGGAGTAGGTAAATAATTTAATTTACATTTCTATGGCTCCGCTCATCCCAAAGGGCTTCTCAGGCACGGGCCCCTCCTGGAATGCAGGTGTTTGGGCAGGGGGGGCACGGAACCATCTGGCTGAGTACGTGAGGAGCCAAGGACGTCCGGGCAGAATCCTCCAACAACTCCACGTCCCTTTTTGTATTTTCCCCTTGAATTTCGGTGAAATCTCCCCGGGCAGAGGCGAGGTGGGAGCAGACACGAACAGCACGGAGAGAGCTGGGATGGACACGCCAGGCCCGGGGTTATCCCGGCGGGATTTAACCCGCGGTGTTGGGCACCCCTCACCACCAAATCCAGGGAATATCCCGAGCTCTGGGCCTCGGGAAGGAGCTGATGGAGGAGCTGGGTCATGGAGCAGCACCCTGGGCACACCACAGCCCCTCCGGGAGGGAGCTGGAATAACAGCCCCAAAATCTCCGGGCTGGAGTTACAGGGATAAACTGGAATCAGCCCTAGTTCCCTCCGGGCTGGAATTACAGGGATACAAACCCCAACCGGCTCCTGAATCTCCACCTCGAGAGAGCAGTGGGGATTTTCTATGGCACCGACACGACCGGGGGGGATGGAGTCCATCCCAGGGAACTGATCCCCAAAACCCACCGGGATGGATCCCCAAAACCCACTGGGATGGATCCCCAAAACCCACTGGGATGGATCCCTAAACCCACTGGGATGGATCCCCAAAACCCACTGGGATGGATCCCCAAAACCCACTGGGATGGATCCCTAAACCCACCGGGATGGATCCCTAAAACCCTGTGGGATGGATCCCTAAGCCCATCTGGATGGATCCATCCCAGGGAACAGATCCCCAAACCCCGCGGGGCCAAAGCCCGGGCCGGGCTCCGGGCACGCCGCAGCATCCCGAAATCCCGGCCTCCCTTCCATCCCAGCGCGGGTGATTAACAGCTGGATGTTAATTAGCGCTGCCGCAGGAGCCGAGGGGAGCGGCCCCGCGGTAATTAACGGCGGAACGAGGGGAGGAGCGGCCGCGGCGGCTCCGGAGTCCGGCCCGGCGCATCCTCCGGGACAGCCCCGGGTGTGTGAATGACGATCCCGGCCCGGCGCATCCCCCGGGACAGCCCCGGGTGTGTGAATGACGATCCCAGCCGGGCCCGGCGCATCCCCCGGGACAGCCCCGGGTGTGTGAATGAGGATCCCGGCCCGGCGCGGGCCCGGCGGCTCCGCGGGGTGACCTTGGCGGGCCATCAATCCCGGGCTGCCGCGGCAGACAGCGCCATAAAACGGGAACAGGCTCCATCCTCCAGCGGCTGCGGAGCCGGGCGGGCACGGAACCGAACCCAACAAAGGCAATTCCGGCCCTTTTCCCCCGCGGGAGCTCCGCGTTCTCCTCCCGCCTCCAGAGCTCCGGGACGGACCGAGGGGAAGGCGCGGGACGAGCGGAATTCCTGCCCCAAGGCAAAGAGGGGCCGGGCTGAGCAGGAGGAAAATTGGGAATTATGCAGCTGCTGTTGGGTTTTCAGAGGGCACTGCTCGTGTGGAGCGAAAATCGTGCGCCCCCGGGGCTGCTGGTAGAAAACAAAGGGTAAAAAAAAGAGAAAAAAACAACAATAAAATCAAATCCCCCTCCATGCTGCCGTCCCCTGCAGCCTCTGCTGTCACCCCCTGTCCTGGACACCCGGCACCTCCTGAAGGAATATCCGGGAGCTTTTCCCGAAGTTCTATCACCAAACAAACAAACAAACAAACCAAGGAACAAACCAGCAGGGGAGGGTTTATGGAGTGCAAGCAAAACCACAACGGGAAGCTCCAAAACAAGAACGAAGTGTAAAAATAACTCAATCCGAGCTGTGCCCGATGGATTTGCCACCTCTCCAGACGGGAGCCAGAGGCCGGGCTGGGGATGCCTCCGGTGGATTTGGGACAACTGTGACAGGACCAGGGGCTGGGGTGGCACTGTGGGAGCAGCTCCTTCCCAGATTTTCCCCGGGAAGAGCCCCAGGGAGGCCGTGCTGGGCGGGGGGACTCCAGCAGCTCCCTGGGCCAGTCCAGCCCCTTCCCAACCCCTTCCCAACCATCCGCAACCCTTCCCAACCTTTCCCAACCTTTCCCAACCTTTGCCAACCTTTGCCAACCTTTGCCAACCTTTGGCAACCCTTCCCAACCCTTCCCAACCCTTCCCAACCCTTCCCAACCTTTCCCAACCCTTCCCAACCCTTCCCAACCCTTCCCAACCCCACTCCCCAGGGCTGCTGGAGGGGGGCTCAGGTGGCTGCCTGTCCCCACACTCACCATTGTCTCAGATCTCCCCCAAAACGACCCTAAAACCAACCCTCAAACAAAAGGGTTGGATCTCCGGGGGGACCCGGCCCTGGAAGCGCCGCCGTGACTCAGCCTTGACCTTGGGCCGGCCCCACAATCACACGGAGGATGCCGCGGCCCCATTCAGCTTTTTAAGGCCCTGGAATGGCGACTTCCTTCAATTCAGCGCGGTATTGGGAATGTGCCCACCCATTCACGGAGTGCGAGCCTCCGTGATGGCTTTATCGCCTGGAAAAGGGGTTTTTTGGTGGATTTATCTCCTGGGGAAGCTCCAGCAGCAGCAGCAGCTGCCTGGGAAGGGCGGCAGGTCAAACGCAAAGAGAATTCAAGTCACTCAGAGGGGTTTGTCCCCTTCAATGGTGGCACGGAGGGAAAAGCTGCAGGGAAGGGCAGACCCGGGGATTAAAAACAACCCAAAAATGGGGAGGGGGAATTCCTGAAGGGTGGGAGATCACTGGGGGGACAGAGACAAAACGGGGGGAGCAAACTGAGATCGGTGGGGACTTTGGGGATGAGCTGCAGAAACTCCAGGGAAGCCGAGAGTGTTTTGTCCCTGGAGTGTCCCAGGCCAGGTCCCTGCCCATTCCCATGGGATCAGCCCTGTCCTTCTCCCATCCCTGCCCACGGAGCTCCCAGAGCTTTCCCGGAGCTCCATTTCCCACCCTGCAGTTCCCTTCACCTTCCCCATCCCCAGCACCAGAAATCCCCCACCAATGCCCTCCTCAGCCCCTGCACAAAAACTCGTTTTTGTCTTTTCCCCGGAGCTTTTGGCCAACCTGCAGCTCCCCCTTCCCTCCTTCCCTGCCCCTGCTTCCCACATCCAGCCGCATTCCCGGCTCCTGCCTGCGCCCAGCCCTCAGCACTGCGGTAATTAAAGCTTTTAAAAAAGGAGAGCGGCAGCAGCAGCAGGAAAAAAAAAAAAAAATCGGCGTTTGCCTCTTTTTGCCTCTCGGAAGAGCCACCTGTTTTATCGGAACGGGGATTTATGGGCACATTAACGTGGAGCTGCTGCTCCCACCCTGATGAGGTTCTCAGTGACCCTCTTCTCCCCGGAGATTTATGATTTCTCCCAGCACACTCCCTCCCGTGCCTGACTCCATCCTGCATCCCTCTTTCTGCCCCCTGTGGGTTTTCAGAAGCTGCTCAGTCTCCCCAGCCACGGGGTCAGGTTTTTGTGGCAGAGGCTCCTGGCCTTTATCCCGTTTTTTCCCGGGATTAGGCTCGGGGAGCAAACCCTGGCACGACCCCCACAGAATTCCCAAGGAAAGCTGGAGGCTGCCAGCTGCACTCTGCTCCCAGATCACGTCCTGGCCACCCCAAACCCTCCCACCGCCTGCACCCCCTGATGGAACCGAGCAGATAAAAAACCCCGGAAAACCTTCCCAGCAGCTCCCCCCACACCCCACGGCGAGGAGCTGGTTCACTGACGTGGAAACACAAAGCCAAGGTCACCAAAACCCCATCCCACCGGGGCCTGAGACGTTTTTCCTGCCCACGCTTCGGGCTGCAGGTAATAAAACCTCACAGGGAGCAGAAGGCATTGAAATTCTCCTCTGGAGCTCTGCGGACGGGGGGGCTCTGCAGCAGCACCTCCAAAACCCCGGCAAGGAGAGGCAGGAGAGGCTCCAGCACCAAACCACGAGCAGGAACAGCCCAGCCCAGCCCCAGAGCCTCGAGCTGGGGAGAATTCCCCAATTCCCGGCACTGGGAATGAGCAGCATGGCTCGGGAGCAGGGGAGGGAGGGAACTGCAGTGGTGCTGCAGGGCAGGGAGAGCTCGGGGCTGAGTCCTGGGCACTGGGAAGGGACTGGGAAAGGCTCACTCCTGAATCCTGGGCACTGCAGGGCACTGGGAAAGGCTCATTCCCAAATCCCCGGCATTCCTGGGCACCGGGAAAGGCTCATTCCCAAATCCCCAGCACTCCAAGACACTGGGAAGGGCATTGGGAAAGGCTCATTCCCAAATCCCCAGCACTCCAAGACACTGGGAAGGGCATTGGGAAAGGCTCATTCCCAAATCCCCAGCACTCCAAGACACTGGGAAGGGCATTGGGAAAGGCTCATTCCCAAACCCCCAGCATTCCTGGGCACCAAGAAAGGCTCATTCCCAAATCCCCGGCGCTCCAGGGCACCGGGAAAGGCTCATTCCCAAATCCCCGGCGCTCCAGGGCACCGGGAAAGGCTCATTCCCAAATCCCCGGCATTCCTGGGCACCGGGAAAGGGTCATTCCCAAATCCCCGGCATTCCTGGGCACCGGGAAAGGGTCATTCCCAAATCCCCGGCATTCCTGGGCACCAAGAAAGGCTCACTCCCAAATCCCCGGCACTGCAGGGCACTGGGAAGGGCATTGGGAAAGGCTCATTCCCAAATCCCCGGCGCTCCAGGGCACTGGGAAAGGCTCATTCCCAAATCCCCGGCGCTCCAGGGCACCGGGATCAGCTCCCCGGGACTCTGCAGGTGCCAGGTGGCAGCAGGATCCTCACAACAGAAGGGAAGGGGAGGGAAAAGCCATCACAGGATGGTCAGCTCCTTCCATCCCAGCCTTGGATCACCCAAACCACTCCTCTGGGTGTTTATTCTCACCACTGTGGGTTTTTTGGGACAGAACGGCTCCTTCGGCTGTTTATTCTCACAAATATGCGGTATTTTCAGACAGAACCTCTCCTCAGGGTGTTTATTCTCACAAACCCGGGGATTTGCAGCCAGAACCTCTTCTCAGGGTGTTTATTCTCACAAACCCGGGGATTTTCAGACAGAACCTCTCCTCAGGGTGTCAATTCTCACAAACCCGGGGATTTTCAGCCAGAACCTCTCCTTTGGGTGTTTATTCTCACAAACCCGGGGATTTTCAGCCAGAACCTCTCCTTTGGGTGTTTATTCTCACAAACCCGGGGATTTTCAGCCAGAACCTCTCCTTTGGGTGTTAATTCTCACAAACCCGGGGATTTGCAGCCAGAACCTCTCCTCAGGGTGTTTATTCTCACAAACCCGGGGATTTGCAGACAGAACCTCTCCTCAGGGTGTTTATTCTCACAAACCCGGGGATTTTCAGCCAGAGCCGCTGCCCCCCCGCCCGCCGCCGGCACCGAAGGGGTTTCAGCAGCCGGGGGCGATGCTCGGAATTCCTGGCGATCGTCGCGGTGACCACAAACCCCTCCCTGCCCACCCGGCCCCGCCTCGAGCCGCGGCCACGGCTTATAAAATCCCGGTTTTTATAAATCCCGAGGGGCGCGGGGAATTCTCCGGCCGTGCCCCCGGGGGGAGCGAGCCCGGCCCGGCCCCGGCTCCTCCTGCAGCTCTTTGTGCGCTGCCGCAGAGCCCCGGCTCGCACCGCTCTGCATTGTCGGCATCTTCATTCCCGGCGGGGATTTTAGGACTTTAATGTTTTTATTGTTTTAATCCGGCGTATAAAAAAATAAAATTAAAGAAAAAAAAAAAAAAGAATCGCTTGAGCACAACAGCTGGGCCGAGCGCGGGGAAGCCGCGGCGCTTAAGCAGGTGTTAAACGAGATTTAGGGAGGCTCGAGAGGGGCCGGATGAGCCCGAGCCGGGCTCGGCCTCTCCCAGCCCCAGATTCGCTTTTCTGCCGCTCAGCGGGAACGCGCTTTGCCCAAAAATCAGCCCAGGGCAGGGCAGGGCAGGGCGGGGCTGACCCCGCTGGCCCTCGGGGGATGTCTGAGCTCGGCCCGGGCTCTGGTGTTTTAGGAAAAGCCCCAAAGGTGTTTTTGTCCCTCTGCTGACCCCTGCAGCCCCAGCCCTGGGTGCGGGAGAGCGCGGAGCCAGCGCGGAGCGTCCATCCCAGAGCATCCATCCCCTTTCTGGACCCCAAACCCGACCCCGAACCCGGCCCCGAGCAAGGCTCTCACACAAAACAAACCAGCGAGAAACGGAGGGCGAAAATGTCAGGGGGAAAAAAAAAAAAAACCGAAGGTAAAACCTCCACACATTTCTCTAGAAATACAGGAATTAAAGGTGGTTTTTCACCCTGCTCCCACCATTGCTGGCCCCCTGGCGCTCAGGACACGCTGTGTCCTGTTTGCCCGTGCTCCAGAACTCCCGTTGTTCCCGGTATTCCCGGTATTCCCGGTATTCCCGCTGCCAGCGCCGGCAGAGCCGCGCGGATCCGCGGCTGCCGCAGAGGGGCGGAGCGGCCGCCCACAGAGCCGAACACTGGGGAGGAAAAGGGAGGAAAAGGGAGAAAATGGGAGAAAATGGGAGAAAGAAAAAGGGGGAAAGAAAACGAGAAAAAAAAAAAAAAAGGAGGAAAAAAAAGGAGGAAAAAAAAAAGAAGGAAGAGGGAGGAAAAGGAGAAAAAGGACAAAAAGGGAGATTTCGGCTCCTGGGCTGGGCCCTAGTGGGGAAGGGGACTCAGGAATCAAACCCCGATTATTTGGGTGTTAAATAATCAGGGCACAGGGAGGGTAAAAGGGAAACCTTCCCGAGCTCCTCCAGCCCACAGATCCCCTCCCCAGCACCGGGGAAGGGATAAAATCCAGGCACATTCCCCCACCTCCAGCTTGGGGGGTTTTTTAAAGTGAGGTGACAGCTTGGCTGGATTTTAGACCAGAAGTTTAGAGAAAATCCTGCAAGCTCAGGGCTGGATAAATCCTTTTCCTCCGCAGCCCCGTCCCTGCTGCGATGCTGATTCTGGGACATCCACGACGCTGATAACGAGCTCTTTGTCAGAGCCGCCGCTCCTAGGAGTCAGTGATTTGTTCTCACAGTAAAATAAAAAGGATTTACAATTGTCTGGGAGCAGCAGGCAGGGGAGCGAGCAGAGGCTTCAAAACCAAACAGCCTTGACTCGCAAACGCTGCCTTTAACACCGGGAATTATCGCCCTTGCCAGGAAAACACCCGGAGCCGGGAGCGGGCAGGAAGAGCTCCAACGCCGAGGATTCGGTGGCACTTTGAGAGCCCTCCCTCCCTCCCTCCCTCCCTCCCTCGCCGAGCAGAGCTCAGCCCCAGTTCCGCGGGTTTTAGGGAGAAACGAGGCACATTCTGCAGATTCTGCAGCTCCTGGGAGGAGAAACCAGCCCAGGCCGGGCTCTGAGCCGTGCTCGGGCTCCAGCTCTGCCTCAGAGCCCGTTTCTGCTCCCCCCGAGCCTGGCTCGGCTCCCGGCAGCTCAATTTGCATTTCTGGGGCAGAGCAGAGCTCCAGGTGAGGACCTGGCCCGGCTCCCTTCGCTGCCGGCAGGAACTCGGCGGGTGTGAGAGGCTCTAAATGCCAACGAGAAGGAACCACCCCCCGAGAGGGCACGGCCGAGCTCCTCCAGGGGGGATTTCTGCAGCCCTGACCGTGCTCCCCAAACAGAGACACCCGCCCTCCCCACTCCTGCTGCCGCCGCGGGAGGCTCGGGAGAAAATACAAACCCCAGATAAATCAGAAACGGAACCCACGGCGCGGTCCGGGGGGCTCCAAGGCCGCCCAGGGGGCACCAGGACCAACCCCAAACCCTGAGCAAGGCCCAAGGAATGCCCAAGGAATCTGGGGGCTGGGATGCTCTTGGGAGTGCCACCACAGTGCCGGTGTCACCTTGGGGCCAGTGCCACCCCAGTGCCAGTGCCACCCCAGTGCCAGTGCCAGTGTCACACCAGTGACACACCAATGCCAGTGTCACCTTGGGGCCAGTGCCACCCCAGTGCCATGCCAGTGTCGCCCCAGTGCCACACCAATGCCAGTGTCACACCAATGCCAGTGTCACACCAGTGTCACCCCAATGCCAGTGTCATCTTAGGGCCAGTGCCACCCCAGTGCCACCCCAATGCCAGTGTCACCCCAATGGCAGTGTCACACCAATGCCAGTGTCACACCAGTGTCACCCCAATGGCAGTGTCACCCCAATGGCAGTGTCACACCAATGCCAGTGTCACCCCAGTGTCACCCCAATGCCAGTGTCACCCCGCCCGTGGCTGCACCCCTCGGGAAGGGATCAGAGCGAAGCCTGAGCTGGGCTTTGCATCACAAAAGCCTTTCCTGCAAGGACACTGCGGCACGGCGCTGCCAGGAGCTGCCAGGAGCTTCCAGCCTCATCCAGGCTCATTCCCGGCTCATTCCCGATCACCCAGGCTCATTCCCGGCTCATTCCCGGCTCATTCCGGCTCATTCCAGATCACCCAGGCTCATTCCCGATTTATCCCGGCTCATTCCGGCTCATTCCCGATTTATCCCGGCTCATTCCCGGCTCATTCCCGGCTCATTCCAGATCACCCAGGCTCATTCCCGATTTATCCCGGCTCATTCCAGATCACCCAGGCTCATTCCCGATTTATCCCGGCTCATTCCCGGCTCATTCCCGGCTCATCCCGGTGTCCCGCAGCGCAGCCCCCCCGCCGTTTCCCCATCCCCTGGCTCATCCCGGGGCTCGGGGCCGTTCCCCCGCAGGGAAGGAGCTGAGCTCGGGCCGGTGCCCTGCAGGAAGCTCCGGGAAGCTCCGGCATTCCCGGCTGGAACTGGGACACAACTGGGGGCCGTGGCACACACGTGCTGCACAAGGACTGCCAAGGAATCCCAGCCAGAGGAATGATAAAGGTTTTAACTTACAGGAAATGCTGCTATTAAATAATATTTAAGCCTTAATTATATTTTAAACCGGCCATTTTGGAAAAAAAGAAGTTCTATTACGGTGCTTTTGTAGTTAAAGGTCTGTCAACATTTCCATTTTAAACCTTCATTTCTAGGGGGTTTATAATTTGGCCATAAAAATTCATTCTAGGCTGGAACTTGGCAAACAGGGGCTCAGCCTAGGAGCAATATTTTTTATTATCCAATTTGGTTTAAATTGGTTTGGCCGTTTTTAAGTTATAGGAGTGTAAAAAATAAACGTTTACTGGTTTCAGATGCCTTCTCAAGCTTATTATTATTCAAAATTAGCCTTCCCCCTCCCCACCTCCAAAAATACCTTCGGCGAGAGAGAGGTGGGGGAGATCATTGGGCTCTGCTGACAGTCCAGGAGTTACGGCTCAAATTAATCCCCTCCTTTTGCTGCCAGCAGCCCCAGAGCTCCTGGAGCCAGCCCTGACTGCATGCACTGCTGGGAGGCTGCAGCTGCTGCTGCTGCTGCTGCAGGGACTGCAGCTGCTGTCAGGGATTGCATTCCTCAGAGAACCTGCATTAATCCTCTGGGAATCTGCATCCATTCCTCAGGAAACCTGCATTAATCCCTCTGGGAACCTGCATTATTCCCTGCGTGCATGCACTGCTGTGAGGCTGCAGCTGCTGCTGGTGGTGCAGGGACTGCAGCTGCTGTCAGGGACTGCATCCCTCTGGGAAGCTGCAATCCCTCTGAACCTGCATGCCCCATGTGCATGGAGAGCTGCTGCAGCCGTGCAGGGACTGCAGCTGCTGTCAGGGATTGCATTCCTCTGGGAATGGAGCCTGCATTCCTTAGGGAACCTGCATTAATCCCTCTGGGAACCTGCATTCCCTGCATGCATGGGGAGCCCCTGCAGCCCTCTGCAGCCGTGCAGGGACTGCAGCTGCTGTCAATAATTCCCTCTGGGAACAGAACCTGCATTCCTGGGAAAGCAGGGAGGCCTTTCCAGGAGAAGCTCCCGGCCAGGGCTCCCAGTGAAAAGCTGGGAAGGAGCTGGAGATGGGCAGTGAGGAATTCCTGAGCTCCAGATTGTCCCCGGGTTATGGAGCAGCCCCAGACCCACCTGCAGGACACGGCTGTGACTGTCCCTGCAGGCTGAGGGGCAGCTGAGGGCCAGCACGGCAAAAAGGGGCAAAAAAAGGGGCAAAAAAAAAAGGGGCAAAAAAAAAAGGGGCAAAAA
>JANPWX010020284.1:0-10640 GCA_024734555.1 Trochalopteron elliotii | reverse complement strand
CGCCCCCCCGCCCCCGAAAGCTGCCCCCGCACCCCCCAAGATGCTGATGGGGATCGGGGGCTTCGTGTTGGGTTTTGTCTTCCTGGTGCTGGGGCTGGGCTTCTGCCTGTGCAAGAAGGTGAGGGGGGTCCTAGAGGGTCATGTCCCCCCTCCCCCAGAGCGCGTGTGCTCCCCCCGGGGCCCCCCAGCCCGGTGTCACCCCCTTTTCTCTGCCCACAGAGCTCCTGAGCCGCCGCCGGCCGCAGCCCCTCCCCGTGGCCTCGGGCCCGGCCGGGACCCCCCACACCACCCCTGTGCTGATTTTGGGGGGGTCGTGTGTCCCCCCAGCCCCGCTGTCACTCCGCCCCTGCCCGGCTGCTCCCAGTGTTCCCAGTAACGCTTCCCAGTCAGACACGGTGCCATTTATGGGGGGCATTGGGGAGGGACTTGGGGGGACCCCGCGGGAGAGCCGAGATTGGAGGGGACAGAAGCGGCCCTGGGATGGATTGGGAATGGAGACCCTCGTGTGTCTCCCCAGTGTCACCCTGCTCTGGGGGGACTTGGGAGGCACCTGAACTCCAGCACGGCACCCAGCGAACCCCAAAAGGTGCCGGGACCCCCCGAAGCCGCCAGGGGAATTTGGGGAGGGGGCGTGTGGGGGGCGCCCAGGCCGGGCCCAGAGCCCAGCGCAGCCCCAGCCCGACCTGCCCCGGCTCCATCCCGGCTCCTCCCGCCGGATGCCACGGCGTTGGGAAAAGGGGGACAAAGGGTGGGTGCTGGGCCCGGGGGGAGCGGGAGAAGGGATGGAGGAGGAGGAGAAGGGATGAGGAAGGAGTGGTGGAGCCATGGAGGAGGAGTCGAGGGACGTGCGGGACGAAGAAGAGGGAGAGAGGAAGAGGAGGAGCAGGAAACTGAACAGGAACAGGAGGAAATTCTCGGTTCCAGCGCCCGCTCTGTCCGCAGCACCTTCGGCCCCGGCAGCATTACCCGCATCCCCCCCGCATGCTGCAGGTGAGCGGGGAGGGGAAGCTCCCCCCAAATATCCCGGGGGGCTCCTGGCCGTTTTTCTGGGGGTTGTGGATATTCAGACCTTGGGGGACTGCGAAGCTGAACCGCAAATGCCCCTTGGTGGATAACGGGGGTCCACGACGGCCTGGGGTTTTCTCTTGGGCACTGGGGAGGGGTGCAGGTGGCTGCTGCCGGCGGAGCGCAGGCGGGTGTGTGATCGCCGGATCATCCCTAAGCGAGATCCTAGAGAGGGGGGAGAGCAGGAACCACGGGACCCCCATCGGCCCGGGAAAGGGGGACCCCCAAAACACCAAAGTGTGCAGATCAGAGAGGGGGAACTGCTGGGAGGGTTTTTTGGGCTGAATCTTGGTAGTTTGAAGAGTTTGACGGACACAGAATGCCCGGTGACTTCCTGAGATGGACTTGGGCAGTAGAAATCCCCATCCCAAGGCGCTTACCCCTTGTTTTTTCCCCAAACCAGGATTTTTCATTCCCAAGGAGTGCCCAGATGGAGGAGGAGGAAAAGCCCCAGAGATCCCGCAGGAAGAGGGGCTGCAAACCCAGCCCAGGGAGCTGCGAGGAGGAAAGACCCTCCCTGTGCCAGGAGGGCAGCCGGAGATCCAGCCGGAGCTCAGAGCTGGTGGAGAAGCCTCATGAAGGGTAGAAGCCCCACAAGTGCCTGGAGTGTGGGAAGGGTTTCAGCTGGAACTCTGACCTGATCCAGCACCAGGTGACCCACACTGGGGAATGGCCCTGTGAGTGTGGGGAATGTGGGAAGAGCTTCAACGGGAGCTCCAACCTCGGCAAACACCTCCAGATCCACACTGGGGAACAGCCCTACAAGTATGGGGAATGTGGGAAGAGCTTCAGCCAGAGGTCCCACCTCATCAGCCACCAGAAGATCCACAATGGAAAATGGGAATGGCCCTCTGAGTGCTTGGAATGTGAGAAGAGCTTCAGCAATAACTCTGACCTCATTAAGCACCAGAGGATCCACACTGGGGAGTGACTCTATGAACGTGGGGAATGTGGGAAGAGCTTCAGCCTGAGCTCCAACCTGATCCGCCGCCAGACAATCCACACCAGGGAACAGCCCTACAGGTGCTTGGAATGTGGGAAGGGCTTTAACTGCAACTCCCACCTTATCAGGCACCAGCACATCCACACCAGGGAGAGGCCCTACAAGTGTCCTGAGTGTGGGAAGAACTTCTCTGGGAGCTCTCACTTGACCCAACACCAACAGAGGCACCACTAAGGGAAGCCCTGCGAGTGCCCCGAGTGCGGGAAGAGCTCCGTGTGCTGCTCCAGCTCCATCCCCCATGGGAGGATCGGCCTTGGATGATCCCCAGTGACCCCGTTGGGCAGAGCCCTGGTGATCCGTGGTCCTGGTGATCCCTGTTGGGTGTGGGGAAGGTGTTGGAGAGATTTCTTTCCCTTCTCCTTGTGCTGCTGTGGTTTGGTTGGTAATAAATTCCTTCCCTGTGGCCAGCCTGGCTCTGTTGTGCCCATGCTGGAGTTGCTGAGGGATCTCTCCCTGTCCTTATCCCCACCCAGGACCCCTCAGTTCCATTTTCTGTCCCCTGTGCAGCTGGAGGGGACAGGGACAGAGTGGCTTTGGTGGGTGCCTGGCATCAGGCCAGCATCACCCCAGGCCACGGGCACCCCTGAGATCCCAGTGTGGGGGTGCATTCCCCCCTCCTCCTTTCCAGGCTGCAGTGTGATCTGAGAAATGCTCCTTAGGTCTTGTCCTTGGAAACACCACCTGGGCTCAGCTTTTTCCAAGCTTATCAGAAATACTGTCTTCTGCCAGGAATTGCTAAAAGGCTCCTGTTTTCCTTATGACTGTCCTGGGTTGCAAGTATAAGATATGCACAAAGTATTCTATCACCATCTTCATGAACTGTTGAAACCAATTGCTAAAGCAGTGTTCTTCCAGAGTTCCCCCTCCCTCTTCTGTTGAGGTGTCTTCTGCTAATGGGTCTTCTGCTAATGGGTCTTTTGTTAATGGGTCTTCTGTTAATGGCCTGCTGCATGACTCATAGGTAACTCCCTCCAGGAGTTCTCTCTCTTTAATGGGCCATCAAGGACCCCCTGTATGACTCATTATCCCATTGTGAGATGCTCCGCCCAGGGGGAGGAGCCAAGCATTCTCACCTGGATATAATCTGGGATTTGGGACAGTACAGGGGACCTTACCCACTGGATTCCCAGAGGATCAGAGCTACCAGACCTTTCTACAGGATCACTGCTTCCACCATCCTGCTCCGGTTGTATTCTGACTCTGTCAGTGGTCTTTTGTATTATTGCATCTATCTTATTTTATTTTATTCTTTTTTTTTTCTCTTCTTCCTATTAAATTGTATTTCTGACTTGAAGCCTCTCACTCATTTTGCTTTCAAACCACTACATTTTTTGGTGCCCAACATGGGGCAACGAGAGGCACTCAGCAAAGTCAGAATTACAATTTTGTATTGAAGCAGGCACCTGTTCGCTGTGATGCTCAGCATGCTTACATGTGTCTTATACCTGTCTCTCTATATTTCTCTGCACCTGGGGCACTATCTGCCGGTCTTAATGCTCCTGTGTAGACCAGGATATGGTACTAAAATTGCTTTATTGGTCTATTATGTCCATTGCTTTGTTACCAAAGGGGGGTTGGGAGACATAAAATAGTGAAGTAGTAGTAGTCATGCTAAGGCTTAAAGATTTTTCTATTAGAAGTAGGCCCTAATTCTGGGAATGTGCCATGGGAATGTACTGAGGTTCCTGAGACTTAAGGCTTAGCTAAGAACAAACAGGTAGAAACTGTTAGCTGTTTCCATGAGATCAAGTTAAAGTATAATGTAGCCATGGATATCTGGTGGGGGGAGTTTGACCACAGGAGCTAAACTATAGTCCTGGAGCAGACAACCATGTGAAATTTATGACTTCAAGGAATGTAATTTGATTTTGATGTATGTATCTATTGTAACTTGGGATGTGGGGTTTTACACGTATACTATGAAGTAATCAGGAATATAAAAGTTGATTGTAAACTGAGGGTCTCCGGGATTCTGACTTGGGACGCTAGTCCTCAGGTCCCCGGGCCCTAAAATAAAGCACCGGCATAAATCAACTTTGTTGATTTGTGTTTTACTTTGGATATCGGGCAACAGTTTTCTGGCGACCGCGGCAGGACTCCGGAGGTTGCTGGGGTGGTTCGCGAGCTGATCTACTCCACGCCGGCACCAGGTGATTTCTGGGGAGACATCAACCCGTGCCCGACCCCGCGCCTGACGGACGACTGTGAGAGGTAAGCCCGAAAAGGTGCTTTATTCCTTGGTTTGGGTAAGCCTGCCGAATAAGACGAGGCAGTGATCCTCGCACGGTTGGGCAAAAGACGTCTAAAGGTTGGGGAGCCTAGGCACTGGCCGTCAGACGTGGCGAAAGCTGCGCAGGACCAGTACTTGCCACTCGCAGTGACGAGCAAGGCAAGAATAGTGGATTACAGTGGATTATAGTGGACTATTGGTAATTGAATTGTGGTGTAAGAGTGAGAGTGAGTGTGTGTATGATGATGCCATTTAAGACGTTCAAAGCATTAACTAGCACTAATATAGAAATAAATGATGATTCGCCTCTAGGATGTTTATTACAGCATTGGAAACAAGGTACTTTTGGTCAGGAACTGAGTAAAAGGAAATTGATTGATTACTGTAATTATACTTGGCCTATGTATGAGACTGAAGGAATGCAGTGGCCCAGGAATGGTACTTTGAACCCTGATATCATTACTCCTTTGATGCATTATTTACAAGATAATAACAAGTGGGATGAGATACCGTATTTGGATTTGTTTTATTACTTGAAGGAAAAGCCTGAGTGGCAGAAGGAATGTGGTATAATGGTATTAAAATCGGTGGATGATGAATGTGTGGGATGTAAAGAATGGAAAAGGTGCAAAGAGTGCTCGGTAAAGTTTGCAGAACCTGAAGAGGATGTCTCAATGCTGGTTCCCCCAGTAGCGGCGTTGACCCTCCCCAGTGCACCCCCGTTAGGGAAGGATGATGAATTAGGGAAGGAAAGGAAAGCAGGGACTGAGGAAACCACACAGGAGGAAGCAATTGCGCCGCGGAGTCCATTATGGGAAAGGACTCGAAGGGGGCGGATGATGGAGAGGGCACGGGAAAGGGAGAAAGAGAGGGAGGTAAATAAACCCCGTTTAATGGCCCCATTACGAGAGGCGGTGGCAGGTCCCGAGGGGGAGAAGGTTATGATAAAGGTCCCATTTTCCCCTAGTGATTTGATGATTTGGAAACAATCAGCGGGGACGTATCGGGAAGATCCGGAGCGCCTGGCTCGAGTGATTAGGATGGTGATCAAAACTCAGAATCCTGATTGGAATGATATACAAGTTTTGTTAGATAACATTCTTGATTCCACAGAAAAAGAGATGGTTTTTAAGGCCATGACTGAGCGGGCTCGAGACATGGTTCGGTTGCGATTGGCAGGGGGCAATGTGAATGATTTGGTACCAAGGGAAGACCCAGAGTGGAACCCAAATTCAGGGGAAGGGATGCGAAGACTTAGAACTTATCAGGAGCTAGTGGTGGAGGGAGTGCGAAATGGGATACCTAAAACCTTGAATTGGTCAAAATTGTATTCAGTTAAGCAGGAAAAAAATGAATCGCCCTCAGCGTTTTTGGAGAGATTAAAGGAGACTGCCCGACGATTTACAAATTTGGATGTGGAGGGGGAAGCGGGAAAATTGCAATTGGCATTGATATTTATGGGACAGTCTCAGGAGGATATCCGTAAGAAGTTGCAGAAGTTGGAGGGGGAAGAAACTAGGGACCTAGAAAGGTTGTTGGAGGTGGCATGGAAAGTCTATAATAACAGAGAAAAGGAGACAATGAAAAGGCAGCAAGCAAGTATGCTGGCAATCTTACAGCAGGTAACCAGTGGAAATTCTAGAGGGGGAAACTCCAGGGGAAGAGGACAGGGTCGGGGCCGGGGAAGAGGGGGAGGAAATCCAGCACCGGTTGCGGGGAGAGGATTTGGAAATGGTATAATGGGACAGGGAACAACTAGGTTGGCATGGAATCAGTGTGCTATATGCAAAAATAGAGGCCACTGGAAAAATGAGTGTCCATTTTCCCAGGGTGGAGGGAATGAGCAGGGACAGGGACTAAATCCTTTCTGCAATAATCCGCAAGAGGTCGCGCAAGCCTTTATGATGGGGAGTTGCCACAATCAAAATCAAAGCAGCTGACTAGACCAGGATTTGAAGGTGATAATTGAGGTGGAGGGGAAGCCCAGACGATTTAGGATAGATACCGGAGCTACACATTCTGCTTTAAATACATTAATGGGACCCTTAAGTGATACTACTATCCAGGTGGTGGGGGTTATGGGACAAATAGAGGAAAGGACTTTTTTATGCCCATTGGATATAAAATTTGGGGGGAAGGAATTTGACCATAAATTCTTGTACATGCCAAAAAGTCCAGAATCATTGCTAGGAAGGGATTTATTGTCAAGAGTAAATGCGAGAATAATTTTTGAAAATGGAAGGGTTAAATTGGAAATCCCAGAGGAAAACCTATCCCAGTTGTTTGTGATAAAAGAAGTAGAAACAGCAGGTATACCTGAAGAAATAGAGCAGGCAGTAGTACCATGGGTTTGGGAGTCTGGAGTTCCGGGTAGGTCAAAAGCTGCACAACCTGTAGTGGTGGAGTTGAAGGAAGGAGCCCGTCCAGTTAGATTAAAGCAGTACCCACTAAAGCTGGAAGCTAGGAAAGGGGTAGCCCCAATGATAACTCAGTTTTTGGCATTAGGAATTTTGCAAGAATGTGAATCAGAATACAATACCCCAATTTTCCCGGTGAAGAAACCAAATGGAAAATATAGATTGGTTCAAGATTTAAGGGCAATTAATAATATCACAAAGGATATCCATCCGGTGGTGGCTAACCCTTATACATTGCTAACATCTGTGTCTGAAAAATTTCAGTGGTTCACTGTAATCGATTTAAAGGACGCGTTTTTCTGCATCCCTCTGGCATTTGAAAGCAGAAAATTGTTCGCCTTTGAATGGGAAGACCCCAACACAGGACGGAAAAAACAGCTAACCTGGGCTCGTTTGCCGCAAGGATTTAAGTGCAGTCCCACGATATTTGGGAACCAGTTGGCTCGAGAATTAGAGGAATGGAAAATCAGCCAGGTATGGGAGTCTCCTTTCTCTTATGTATTATTGCAGTATGTTGATGACATTTTCCTGGCTACTGTAGAGCGAGAGGTGTGCTTGCGCCTAACCATCGGACTGCTGAATATGCTGGGACAAGCTGGATATCGTGTGTCTAAAGAAAAAGCCCAACTGGTAAGAGAAAAAGTCATATATTTGGGTTGCGAAATCTCCCAGGGGACCCGGAGGTTGGGTACTAACCAGATACAAACAATCTGTGCCATTCCTACGCCCCGAAATCATCAGGAACTGAGATCTTTTCTAGGGATGGTGGGGTGGTGTCGGCTGTGGATTCCAGACTTCGGCCTGAAAGCCAAACCCCTCTATGAAGCTGCAAAAGACCCTGAGCTAAAGTGGGGAAGAATCCAGGAAAGGGCATTCCAGGCACTGAAACAGGCATTGAGGGAAGCACCTGCCCTAGGTTTGCCGGACCTCACAAAAGATTTTCAACTGTATGTTAATGAAAGGCAGCGACTGGCAGTGGGAGTACTCACACAAAAGCTGGGATCGTGGAAACGCCCAGTGGGATACTTCTCAAAACAGTTGGATGCCGTGAGTGCTGGATGGCCTAGCTGCTTAAGAGCTGTGGCAGCTACTGTGATCCTGATACAGGAGGCCAGGAAATTGACTTTGGGAAAGAAAATCGAAGTGTATATTCCCCACATGGTAATTGCAGTACTGGAACAAAAAGGGGGGCATTGGTTGTCGTCTAGCCGCATGTTACAGTACCAGGCACAGTTGAGGGAACAAGACGACATCGAATTAAAAACAACTAACTGTCTTAATCCAGCAGAATTTCTCCAAGCTCAACAGGATGAAGGAGAGCTGGTACATGATTGTGTGGAAACCATCGAACAGGTATTCGCTAGTCGACAAGACTTGAGAGATGAGCCTTTGGAGGACCCCGACTGGGAACTGTTCACTGATGGCTCCAGTTTCGTTGAAAATGGAACTCGGTATGCTGGGTATGCTGTGGTAACCCTAAACCAAGTCATAGAGGCTAAGGCTCTAACCCCAGGAACATCAGCCCAAAAGGCAGAAATATGGGCTTTGGTAAGAGCTTTGGTTTTAAGTCAAGGAAAAAGAGTAAATATCTGGACAGACTCCAAATATGCTTTTGGAGTAATCCATGTGCACGGGGCTCTGTGGAAAGAAAGGGGACTTTTGAACTCGCAAGGGGCACAGGTCAAACACCGTGAACAAATTCTAGCCCTACTTGAAGCAGTCCACAAACCCCGGGAGGTGGCAGTAATGCATGTAAAAGGACATCAGAGGGGGATGGGAAAGGAACACCAAGGAAACCAGCTGGCAGACAAAGCAGCCAAACAGGTAGCCCGAGAAGTATGGACTCAATTAGCATTATTGCCTGTACGGACTAACCCAGCTGCTTCTTACCTTGAACAAAAACCTAGCTATTCTCCAGAAGATGAAAAACTAGCTGAGTTGGTGCAAGCCCGCAAAAACATCAAAGGATGGTATGTAACATCAACGGGACAAGTAGTTTTACCCGTGAGAATCATGAGAGCAGTGCTGGAAATGGAACATAACAAATGCCATTGGGGAGCAGAAGCGCTGATTCAATTCCTGCGGAAAGAGGTAATCTCAAATCAGATGTTGACAATGGCTAAGAGAGTGAACGCCACCTGCCCGGTATGTATCAAAAATAACCCTGTGACTAGGAGGCAAGTGCAAATGGGAAAATTACAGGTGGGACCCCAACCAGGAGATTATTGGCAAATAGATTTTTCAGAATTACCAAAAGCCCAGGGATATAAGTACATATTGGTGTATGTATGTACCTTTTCCGGGTGGCCGGAAGCCTTTCCCTGTCGAACAAATCAGGCAAAAGAGGTAGTAAAGACATTGTTACGGGAGATTATACCAAGATTTGGTGTACCGTTAGGAATGTCATCAGACAGGGGACCCCACTTTGTGGCAGGAGTTGTACAGGAGGTAGCAAGAATGTTAGGGATAACTTGGAACCTTCATACCCCATGGAGACCACAGTCCAGTGGACAGGTGGAAAGGATGAACCAGACTCTGAAGGGGCAGATTAAGAAGATTTGTCAGGAAGCAAAAATCCAGCGGCCTCAGGCATTGCCCCTAGCCCTGTTGAGAATCAGGATAAAGCCTAGAGAGAAGGTAGGAGTAAGTCCGTATGAAATCCTGTACGGCAAACCTTATCATGCTACAGTGTATCAGGGTGACCCGCATTTGATAGGAGACCAAATCTTACTCACTTATATCCTGTCTCTCAATAAGACCCTCACAGCTATCAGAGGAGCCCTGCAGTGGAATCGGCCGTTGCCATTGGAAAATCCAGCTCATGATATCCTGCCAGGAGACCAAGTGTATATCAAAAACTGGAACACTGAACCTCTGAAGGAAACATGGGAAGGCCCTTACCAAGTACTCATGACTACTTTCACCGCTGTAAAGGTCGAGGGCATCGGAAACTGGATCCATTACACCAGAGTCAAGAAAGTCCCGTCTCAGTGGGAAGTTCGACCTCTGTCTGCTACCCGGATGGTGTTCAAAGCCAAATCCTAATAATTGTCATCCTACTGGGACAGATCCTATATGTGGATGCTTTTGTGGTAGTTACTGTAGTTGATCCGTATGTAGTAGTGCCTGAAAATGCGAGCATGAATCTAACCTGTTTGTTTTCAGATAACCAGAGAGCTGGATTCGAGGAAATAAATGTCAGATGGAAAGTGGGACCAGAAGTGGCGGATCAGGGAATGGTTACCTTGTTCTGGGACAAGCAACAACAAAGAGGGAACACGACCTTGCAGGTACCCACAACATGGAGAAACCATACAGGCCCATTCACATGTGTTGTTTGGATTAGGGATAGCTTTGATTATGGGAATCTTGAGGTAAAAGTGTTAGGGATAAATAATAAGGAAAATTTGGAAAATCCTGTCACAGTGGTACCGGTCCACACACAAGTTGACATGTGGAACGGACCCCCATTAAGAATAAACTGCACCTTTGAATTAGACCATTATTGTGGATGGACAGTACAAGTCAAATGGTGGAAAAAGGGCCCGGACCAGATGTGGGAAAGATTAACCGTTGGAATAAGCTGGTGGATAATCGGACTGAGAGGGAAGGGGTGGCTCAACATTACTGATCCCAAAACTGGGGAGGCTGAAGGAGAATACCTATGTGTAGTCACTTGTGGAAGTGACGGGAACTATGGACTGAGGGAAGTAGTTGCCAATCCTCACTTGGATAGGAGCGTTAAACCACAGCATGGGGTATATCTAGCAACAGAAGGCCAGGACCTAATTTTAAGCTGTATCACAGGGGAAAAGAAATTCACTGATTTTGGGTGGTGGTTTAAGGGAAATTTGAAATCTGGACCCACATATCAGATCGAGAGAAGAGCTGGAATGATAGTCTTAATAATCAGGCAGGCCAAAAA
>JANPWX010020282.1:0-16377 GCA_024734555.1 Trochalopteron elliotii | reverse complement strand
TGAAGACAGAAAAAAAAAGAAAAAATCCTCTAACAGATAGGAGTATTCTACTGAAGTATCTGTCTTTGTATAGTAGAGCTTGCAAACCATTGGATCCTGTTTGTTATTAAGTGTAGCTCTGGTTCGTGCCTGAGATGTTTGGTTTTCTGAAATTCCTTTCCCAGGAAATTTTCTGTAAACAAGAGATATGTTTTTGTGACGGCAAATTGTTTACATTCTTTCTCTAGGAGGGACTTCTTGATGTCCCTCTGGTCTGACCAATGTGATTGAAGAGGTTTGTCCTCTTGTCACCAATCAAATTGGTCTGTGTAGAATAGTATAAAAGAAGAAACACATGCCAAAAATAAAGGAGTCATTTTCAGCCTTCTGAAGTCGAAGTCTTTGTGTCATTGTAATGTACAGCAGTGTCAATTAAGTGTCATGGTTTAACCTGAACCAGCAGCCAAGGCCCACGCAGCCGCTTACTCACTCCCCCACCAGCAGGACCAGGGAGAGAATCAGAAGAGTAAAAGCTGGAAAACTCAGGGGTTGAGATAAAGACAGTTTAATAGGGAAAGCAAAAGCCAAGCACACAAGCAAAACAAAGAGAAAATTCTCTGCTTCCCATGGGCAGGCAGGTGTTCAGCCATCTCCAGGAGAGCAGGGCTCCATCACAGGTAATGGTTACTTGGGAAGAAAAACACCATCACTGCAAATGTCCCCCCCTTCCTCCCCTCACTTTATATACTGAGCATGGTGTCACATGGTCTGGAATTTTCCTTTGGTCAGTTGGGGTCACCTGTCTTGGCTGTGTCTCTTCCCAACCTCCCCTCCTCCCCAGTGTGGCCATACAAAAGGCAGAAAAGGGCTTGGCTCTGTGTAGACCCTGCTCAGCAATAATAATATTAAAAAAAAAAAAAAAAAAAAAAAAAAAAATCTCTGTATTGTCAACACAAATCCAAAACACAGCCTCATACCAGCCACTGGGAAGAAAAATCAACCCAGATGAAACCATCACAATCTGTGTGTTTCCAAATTTGTTTTCAGAATCTAAGTCTCAGTAAGAAAATTTACAGTTCACATTTTATATTAAAAATAGTACAAATAGGTTGTTTTTGTCAAACTTTAGATCTTAAATGCATAATTAGTCCTTTGGTTAGAGATCAGAGACATCTAAAAGATAATCCTGGTCTCTTATTTATAATTAAGAAACACCTACAAGGTAATTCTGGACAGGCAAAGTTATCTTCTTTTCTTTTTTTTTTTTTTTCTCTTTTCTTTATTTTCTTTTTGTTTTTTTCTTTTTTTCCCCGTCTCAACTTTCTTGAAGGTCATATTTGCATAACAGTTCAGATTGCCCATTCATCCAATAAAGATAGATTTTAGTTGGGTTGGAGATGCACATACTGACACCAGAAATTTCTATGCATCTTAGAGAAATGTTAGTCAGAGAGATTTATTTCTTCCCTTTTGAAATTGCATTAATATTTATTATGGTGTGTAATGACTGAGTTATATGGTTGATTGTTTCCAGGTATTAGTGCAATATGAATATATTAGCAGTCCCTTTCTTACTATAATAAAGCACAAAATCAAATGATACAAAACAGATTGAAATGGTTCAATATGTATTTACAACCTAATATAAATGAACAACCAGAAAGTATGGAAAATATAGAGTAGTACGTAATGCTTCTTAACCTTGTTGCAACAATTGTGAAGGGCAGTTCTGCCTCAGCTTTTAAGTGACTGGGAAAATGCTTAAGGAGAGTCAACATCCGGGTTTTCTTCTCTACTCATCAAAAGCTTTGTATCAATACATTAGGAACCTAATATTGTATCCCTGCTCTGTTTGATAACCATCATTTTGTCAATTTATAATTTAAGTTAAATGATTCACAGAGAAGAGAAAAAAAGGAAGTGTAGAAGCAATGTATGTCACAGTGGAAAGAAGATGCCTTACAGAGTCTTTGAAAGTGTGAAATTATCTGGCTCCTTATAAGAGGCTTTTAATCGCTTTTTATGCTTTAAAACTATTTAAACTGTTAGATTCTGATTAGAGATGTGAAAAATAATAAGTGATATCTAATTTGATATCTCCACCCACCAGTGGGACCACTTCTATAATAGATCAGCCACAAGGACCATAATGTTTGCATGACATTATTTTTAATGATGAATTCCATATTTTCAAAGGAAAATTTGTGACATTTTTTCACAGGAGGAATATGGATTAATCTAGCCCTGTAAAATCCATGTCAAAGTATTCTGCACTCTACCTCTTATAAAAAAGTGTTTTTTTGTTGTTTTTTAGTTGTTTTGAAATTGACATTTTGTAGCTAATAAATATCCTCCTCATACATTCAAAGACATGGAACAGACCTTCTCTATCTGCCTCTTCTAGATCAATATTTATTTTAATATGTTATCTTCTTCTTCTTCTTCTTCTTCTTCTTCTTCTTCTTCTTCTTCTTCTTCTTCTTCTTCTTCTNNNNCTTCTTCTTCTTCTTCTTCTTCTTCTTCTTCTTCTTCTTCTTCTTCTTCTTCTGCTTCATGGATCCTTTGCTTCATTTCATAATCTGTTCCAGATTTTTCACTCCCTTCTTTTTGAGAAACTTTTGGGTCAATTTTAACTGCTGTCCTCTTTTGAGACCTTTCTAATTCTGACATGCTTAAAGATTAGCTTTCTTCACTCAGCACTTGGAAGAAAGGGGGCTATTTAGCATCTGAACCAGCACCATGTTTGCTGGTGACATGAAACTGACCTCAGTGCAAAGCAAATAAAGGCTGAATCTACAGGGCTGACAGTGATCCCTGCTCCAGGCTTGCAGCCCCTCCTTCCCTCCTCTTCCTCCTCTTCTTCCTCCTCTCCCATTTGTCTTTGAAGGATTGTTTCTCATGTGTTTTCTCCTTATTCACCATTGTGCCTGTGTGCTGGCTTGCTCTTCCTCTGGTGCATTTTCACAGAGGCTTCTCCAAACTTTAAAGAGACATACAATCCCTGCTTTACTTGTGAGACAAGTGTACCTGCTAAACACACCTGGGAATTGGAAAAGGAACATTCTCCAAAATAAAGTTACTTCCTTATAGTGTAGAAGTATCTTCACGGACAGAAAATTGCAAGTGGTAAAGACCGTGTCAGAGTAGTGGAGAAAGCAATAAAAATAATAAAAAATAAGGAGCTGAAGCCAGAGAAAGATTCAGGAAGAAGTGAACTTCTTAACAGGAAAGCTGGTTAATTATTGGGACAGGCTGCCAAAGCAAGTGAGCTCGTTTTCTTGGCTGACTTTAAATGCAAAACCAAGAAAACTTCATAAAATATTTCCTTCAACCAAGCTCAAGTCATTGGGCCATGTTCTGACCTATATGTAATTCAAAAGTACATTTTTGCTTTAAAGACTGAATCATGCATCATTTGCAAAAAAAAAATCAAAAATATAAATTTTCATGAAAAGTACTTCCCTCAAAAATTATAGTTTTATTCATATGCAAACAATGAACTTAAAACTGAAAAAGGAAGTTTCAACTGAAATCTGAATCAGGTCTCTGAACAAGTCAATATATTTTCCTTCAACATAAATAACAACAGGTAATCTAATTCGCTCTTAGAGTTTCAAAAAAGCTTTTTAGTTGACAATGTCTATTCTTTTCTGTGCTTCCTGAACTCTGATTTTGATTGTTTCTGAGATTCTTTGTCTGATCAACTTATACTCTAGAGCTGTGTTACTATTATGTTAGTTAAGGGAATTATTGATTTTTTTAACAGTATCCTTGGAAATTAATATATCACCAACACTGTAATAATGTGGCTTTTCTGAGGATGGCCTGTGACATCAATCTGCCCTGCAGTCTCAGTTTGTGTATATGTATGACAATTCTCAGGTTTTAGCAGAAATAAACTGTTTTGTCACTCGACTTAGGAACCTGCCTTCTCATAGCCATTAACCTTTTAATGCAGAAAAGCCACGTCAACAGGTGCTGTCATAACACTCTTAAGTGACACAAGAAATGTGATCTCCTGCTCCAGCTGCTCCAGCTCAGTTTTCTGCTGTGCAGCTGCTGGAGCCCAGGCCAGTGCCCAGGATTCAGGGTCTCTGCTCACACTGAGGGATGCAGCTACTGCTTTCCCTGCTGCTCCTTCAAGCAATAGCAAAAGAGGCCACATGTCCCAGAGACAAAAACACAGAGACACTGAGGATGCTGGCATGGCTGATAACACACTGCCACACACAGGACTCATACAGAGCATAAACACAGGGAGCCAGGTCCCCTCCTTCTCTTTAGCTTACAGAGAGAGCGGGTCAGTCCTGGTGACACACACACTCACACTCTCTGTGTTCACAAGTACATAACTATTTGCAGATCCTTCGAGTACCACCAAAGCTCCTCTGTTGTCCCTGACCCCTGCTTGGATCCCACTTTAACTGCCCCCTGCTTGCCTGCTGCTCCAGCTTGGTGCTCACTGCAAACACGCACACAGAGCTGTCCCTCAGACACTGCACATTTGCAGTTCCTCCTGTGAGTTCCAGCACAGCCCTGTCTGACTGATACCCTGTCCCAGCTTGAATTTACTGGTGAATAGGCACACACTTCTCATTCTCACAGGACTGGGGATGATACAGACACCCTGCCTCAGCAGCTGGCACCAGGCACACAGGTGCCTTTTCCAGACACTTCTTCCACATACTTCTTGAAATACCTTTGGTCCTTTGATAGTGCTTTTGCACCTATGTTAAACTGTCAAACTGGGCACCAACAACCTGTTGTGTAGGGGAAAGTTCACAGCCATAATGAAAATATATTCCCAGACTTCATGATTTTGCAGTTTAATATTTTAAGACAAAAACAAAGTAGAGAACTCCAGGGAACACATTAGAGTAATCCAAGATAAGAATAAAATTTTTACACTTACTGCAATAAAATATGATTGTAGTACATCAAATGTCTAAATAAAGCCAAGTGTATCAGTATCAGGGAAAATTAAAGAATAATTTATATCTCTACTCTTCCTACATAAGGCAGAGTGGCATTAAAGCAAAAGGACAAGGAGCATGCTTTTTGAAATAATCAATCACATTTTGAACTCAACGTGTTTATACTTTTGTAGCTCTATTATGTTGGTAACATTTCAAATCAGTTGCCAATTTTATTGGAATGCAAAGAGTAATGTCTTTCTTCCAAATATCTGATAGACTACACTGAAACCTCATGATAATTTAATTGCTTGGCTACATTCCTGTTTATATCACAGACCAAATACGAACCTTATACTTGGACTTTGTATAAACAACAGTTCACTGATAATTATCTCTGGGATAAGTTAGAAGTCTGAGCTTCTCCATAAACACACAATAAAAGACTGTCCTCACCCTAAGGAGCTGATAATATAGAAATACTTAAACCTGAAATACAGAATTTCTCATCTACTTCTCCTATAAACACTTCAGACAACTTTGAACAATCAACTTACACAAAGAGTAATTGAAGGCAAAACACTTAATTACCTCATACTTTCATCCTGGATTATTTAAATAAAACCCTTGTAACATGCTGCACTGTATTTCATGTAGAAATAACTTAAATTGCATAACGCAAAACAGGGCAACAGTCACAACATCCAATTAACAGGAACATGTATAAGCTGTGACAGTGACACAGTAAAGTTATTGCAGTAGAGAGCCATTGGCAATGGTTGATTAACTCTTAAAAAGCTGATTGAATAAGTAATTGATTAACATTCTACATATAATTAGGGGATACATTGTCCATACCCAGATGAATATCAAATTATATACACATCTCATTTAAAACTTTAAAGTTAATTTCTTTCCTAGGAAAAAGGAAACTCCTCCTTCCCATACATCAACTGACAAGCAAACCAAAACAAAACCATTTCTGAAATTCAAAACAATACTATTTACATTTACTCACATTTTGTTTTTTACCTCTATTGGTTTTTCTTCTCTAATTGAACTTTCCCCGAATTTAATGGCAAAACCGTGACACACAGAATCAGACACAGAATCACTAGGCTGGAAGAGACCACTGCCTAGATATCAATGTTATTGGTGTTCCAAACTAAACATGCCTGGTCAACTTGCTACATGAATGTAGAAATTTATCCTACCAATAATTCATCTGTGTTCTGAGAATGCATAAAATGACCACAAAGGAAGAAAAAATCCTTTTTGTATTCTCCTCTTGCATCCTGTTTCATAAAGGTCTGAATTATGTAATTCAGATACATATCCAGTTGGAGAATTAGGTGTCAGCATGTTTATAGAGTCACATAGAGTCACACAAAATCAAAAAGGTTGGAAAAGACCTCTGAGATCATGGAGTCCAACCTTTGACTGAACACCACCATGTCAAGAAAATCATGGCACTAAGTGCCATGTCCAGTCTTTCCTTGAGGACCTACAGGGACAGTGACTTCACCATCTCCCTGGAAAGTTCATTCCAATGTCTAATCACCTTTTCTCTGAAGAAATTCTTCCCAATGTCCAACCTAAGCCTCCCTGGTGAAGCTTAATACGATGTACTCTTATCCTATTAGTACTTGCCTGGTAGAAGAGACAGAGTTCCACCTCGATAAAACCTCCTCTTATGAAGTTGTAGAGTGATAAGATCACAACCATGCACCTCCTTTTCTTGAGAATCAAAAAACCTTAGCTCCTTAAGTTGCTTTTAACAAGATGGTGCTTTGGTCTTTTCACCAGCTTCCTTGATGTTGTCTGGACCCGCTCCAGCAACTCAATGTCCTTCCTGAATTGAAAGGCCCGGAACTGGATACAGAACTCAAGGTGTGGCTTCACCAGTGCCCAGCAGAGAGGAACAATTACTGCTGTGGTCCTGCTGCCACTGGCCTCTTTGCTCAGCTGGGCACATGACAGCTCATGTTCAACAGCTGTTGGCCAACAACACCCAGGTCTTTTTCCATTGGGGAGCTCTCAAGCCACTTGGCCCTCAGCCTGAAAAATTGAAGATGGCTGTTGTGGCCAAAGTCCAGGGCTCAGGACTTCATTTTATTGAGTGAATATGCCCATGGATACAGCCTCTCCTAGTCTTCCTTTAAAGATGTTCCTCCAATCAGCAGATCAAAACTACCAATCAAATCGATGTCGTTCAGAGACTTGCAAAAGGTAAACACAATACTCTCAACCAGATGAACAAAAAAGATATTTTAAAAAAAAGGACCCAAAAATCTTATCATGGGGGCAACAGCACGGACTGAAGATCAACTTGATTCAGCAATGTTAACAGCCACACTTTGGGCCAGACAGTTCTTAACCCAGCAAGGAGTGCCCCTGCCCAAGTCCTGGGCTGACAGCTTTTCCAGGACTGATGGAGTCAAAGGGAGATGGAGTCAATGGCTTTGCTCAGGTCCAGGGAGCAAATGGACAGCTCCATGCATAGCTTTTCCCTCAGTCCTGAGGTGAGTAACCTGCTCCTCAAAGGACATCAGGTTGCTCAGGCAGGACCACTATTTTCTAAACCCACACTGGCTTGCCCTGATCCCTTGGTTGTCCTCTCTGGGCCCTGTAATCCTGATCATCCCCCTCACAATGATCTGCTCCAGAACCTTGCTGGGCCCAAGGGTCACGTTGACAGGCCTGCAGTTCCCCACATCCTCCATGAGGCCCTTCTTGGCTGTGGGTGTCACATTGGCACCTCCAGCCATCTGGGACCTCCCTGACTGGCCAGGACTGACAATAATGGACAGACAGAGGCTTAGCCAGCTCTTCCACCAGCTCCCTGAGCATCCTTGGGGGACTCCTGGCCAGCCCCATAGACTTGGCAGTGTCTCAATGGCTCTGCAGGTCACTAACAACTTCCACTTTTTATCATCTTTTAAAGTCGTGTCCAGATGAAGTGATAACAGAACTTTTGCCTTCCTGATTCTCTTTCTACATGAGGTGGGGGCCAAGGGGTGGGACGCATGGTGGGCTGGGTGGGAAAAGCAGTTTGGCAGGGCACAGGGCTTCTTTGGGCATGTTTAGAGGAGGAACACAAAATGGGACAAGGAGAGCTGTAGGTCATTGGGAAAGGATCAGGCATAGGCAAAGTTGAGGGCCAAAGTCCTAAAAACTTTGTGGCCAAGGGGGTTTCCATGTCTCTCTGTGACAAGTGGTGGCCGTGCCCACCAGACCTTTGTGATCCGTGGTTGCATCATGCCCAGAGGCCATTGTGACATGGGTCCCTCCCGTGACACAGAGGGCTCTTGCAGGGCCAAACCCCTGGCGTTGCCACTCCCAGGAGAGCAGCGCTCTGAGGAGGCAGCAGCTCTCTTGCGAGGCAGCAGCTCCTAAGGAGGAAGCAGCTCTCCCGGGTGCCCTTGGCCAGTGTTCCTCAGAGCACTGCCAAGATGCCTAAGAGGCAGAAGGCAAATGCCCAATGCCAGTCCTGTGAGGGGCAGCCGCTGCTGTCCAGGCGGCCACAGGTGAGGGACGGGAACGGAGGGAGAGGCTGCAGTGGGAGCTGGGGGAGGGAAGCTAGAGGGCAGAGACCTTGGGCCAGGCCTGGCACCAGGCCTTGCTCTGGGGAGGAGCCAGTGCCAGGATGGCCTGGGTGAAGGAATGGCCCAGAGACAGCGAGTGCCGCCGGGAACCCAACCCAGCCTGGCTGCCATGGTCAGCACCTGCCTTGGGGTCAGAGCTGGGCTTGCCACCATGTGGGGGGACAGCGTGTCCACACAGCTGCCTCCATCCCACGCCTCCTCCTGCATCCCACAGAGGTCGCCGCAGGCAGCAGCGGAGGTCACATGGGTGACCATTGTGCCCCTCCATGGGGACCAACTGGTCCCCAGACAGGACATCTCGTGGATACTGAGAGAACTCAGAATTCAGCACGACAGCCTGGAGGGTGGGCACTCACCGCCCCACACCGGCACAGTCACACGGCCACCAAGATTGTCCGTGTCAGACTTGCCACCTCTCCACGGCCCTCCATTGACCGTGATACCCCCGTGCTGGCTCAGCCCTGAAATGCCAAGAGCGGCCTCAGCAAGGGTCAAGTTGCCCCCTCTGCCAGCAGCCCCAGCAGCCTCTGGGTCTTCTCCCAGAGGCAGAGCATGGTCCGCGGGCCCCGTGGCCAGGGGCTACCAAGACCTGGAGCCACCTTCTCCATGGGGCACTATGGCTGCTGACAGGGCCCGGGTAACACCTTCCCCAGATAGCTCAGCTGAGAGGCTCTGGCGAGGCTCAGTGGCAAGGTTGGACCCTCACCTGCCACCCCTGCGACATGCAGGTGGCATGCCACTCCGCACAGGGACCCAGCCGGCCTGGAACCACCTGGGGCACACTGAGATGGAGGAGCTCACTGCGGTGCAGGAAAAGCACGGTGGAAAATCATCCGGAGACCTGTTTAGAGGCCTTGCCCCGTGCCTGTGTGAAGACACATCCATGAAGTCTACCTGCACCCAGGAGCAGTCAAGCGTCTGCCAAGAGGCAGATGCAGAGCCCCAGGCGCTGCCCAGCACTCCTGGCTCGACCAAAGGCTCCACAGGAGAGATGGGAAGCTCCTCTGAGCTCTTGTCACCTGGCCTGGTTGCAGAACCACACTCTGGCTCTGAAAACTTGTGGCCTGGGGACACTTTTCTAAAGGAATCAGAGGAGAATTGGGAGGAAGAGCTCCCAGACACAGCAGCTCCAGCTGCAGGAGATGGGGGCAGCAACCCATGGAGCCTGTCACTTGTCCCATTGAAAGCGAAAAAGGCAGACGCAGCAGCTTCTGGTGTGGCCGAAGATCCCTGGGACAAGGGGTCCAGTGAGCTTTTCCCTGCCTCAGAACCTGAGGAGAGCTCAGGCTTGACAGCTTCATCTTTGTCTGGAGGCCCCTGTGAGGAGAGGGGAACTCATTGGCTGACAGAGCAAATCGCCCACGACAAACTGCTCTGCAAGGAGACTGGGGATTCTTCGAAGCACCTTCTGCATATCGAGGCAGAGGAGCTGGAGAAGTTGGAGGAAGACATCCTGTCCTCCCTGGATCAAGAGAGCCCCTCAGTGCCACACAGCCTTTGCAGCTGGACCAAAGACTGTGCAGGAGAGACCGAAAACTACTCACAGCTTGTCCCTCCTGACCTGTTTGTAGAGCTGTGGTCTCTCTTTAACAACAGGGACATGCCATCTTGGGACAATCGCATGGATGAGTTACTGGCAAAGTGGGAAGAAGAAGAAGAGCTCCCTGACAGAGACTCTGCAGGAGAGGGGCACAGTGAGCCAGAGTGCGTACTCTGTTCCCCCCTGCAAGATGAAGAAGCAGAGCAAGAAGCTTCTCCCCTGCACAGCAATCCCTGCGATGAGGGGCACAGTGAGCCTTGCCTCGGGGCACCACCCAAAGAGGAAAAGATGTCTCCTTCCATCTTGCCTGCCAATCCCACGGAGGAGGCCGATGCAGCATGTGTGGATGCTGGCCATGCCCAGGCTAGCCTTGAGCAGGAAATGCCTTGTGGGATTGGTGCACCAGCAGGAGTTTCCCTGGTGCCTGCCCAGCCCCTGGCATGTGGAGTTCCTTCCTCCCCCACTGACATGGCCACTGTTCCGCAGCCTCCGGCCCCACGGCGGTGGCGCTCTGTCCTCAAGACGGCTCGACGGGCAATGAGGCGGCTTTTCTCCTTCAGCTGCCTCAGGGGGCAGCCAGAGGAGTGAAACTGGTTGCCAGGACCATGCAAGGACCATACCAAGATCTCAAGAGATGGCCTCTCATCCTGAGGCCATGCAGGTCTCAGACACAAAGGCACTGGGAGGCTTGTAGTAGATGCAGCGAGGGATGGAACGTATTGATGGACAGATGGATGGATGCATGGTGCCCAAGGCAACCAGTTGCCACAGGTAGATCCTGCTAGCAGCCCCATCCCAGTGTGCCCAAGCTAATTGCAAGGCAGTCTGGTCAAGGGGATCCAGCTGAGGAAGGATTACAGCGCTGCCTTGTAGACTGCCACAGAAACTGACTTTAGCCCAGGGCTGCAGTGTGGGGGTGCATTCTTGCCCTGCTACCAGGCTATGTTAGGAGCTGAGAAATGCTCCTTGGACCACAGCATTGCAGGCAAAAGAAGGCACGCCCATCCTCCTTTCTTATGGCATGTAAGGAAATGCCTCCCTGGATCCCCGCAACACAGACTGGAGAAAAGGGCTAACCCTGGAAGAATCCAGGGCCCCCCACCTCCGCCTCCACGAGAGCCACAAGGACTCTTCAGCATCAAGAAGAGCAGGGTGAAGAAGGACTGACAGGACGGGCAGGATGCCACTGGAGCCAAGCATGGCGTCTGTTTTCTTGTTTTCTCCACTCCCTTCCTGTATTTCCCTCCAATGCCCCCCCCATCCTTCTCCCCCTCCTCATTTCTATTCCTTTCTATCTTTGTACCTCCAATTTATTGTTAAATAAAACCCCTGTTGTTGACGTTGGTGGATGCTCTCGTTGGCACTTTAATTTGAGCAGAGGTGTCTTTCCCTATTGGCATCTGAACAGGGGCACACATCTGCACATAGCACTCCCCAGGGCCCAGCACAGAGGGACAATCAGTGTCCTGGTCCTGCTGGCCACACTATTGCTGACACAGGAGGCCAGGACTCCACCGGCCTCCTTGCCCACCTGGACAAAGGCCAGCTCACATTTGGCCGCTGTCGGACAGCACCCCCAGGGCCTTTCCCGCTGGGCAGCTTTCCTGCCACTCTGCCTCAGCCTGGAGCACTGTGGGACCTTGTTGGGACATGAGGGCAGGGCCCAGTCTTCTTGAAACTCAGCCTCTCGCCATCGATCCAGCCCGTCCACAGATCCCCCTACAGTGCCTTCCACCCTTTCAGCACTCTGCCACTCCCACCCAGCTTGGTGTTGTCTCAGATTTACTACTGGATGTACCCTGGATGCCCTTGGCCAAATCAGCAGGACAGACACTGGACAGGACTGGGCACAGGAGACACCGCTAGTGACCATAGACCAACTGGATGCAGCACCACTCACAGACACTCTCTGGGCCCAGCCATCCAAACAGTTCTTAGCTCAGCAAAGTGTGCCCCTGCCCAAGCTGTGGGCTGACAGCCTTTCCAGGACTCTGCTGTGGGAGGCGGAGCCAAAGGTTTTGCTCGAGTCCAGGGAGACTTCATGCATGGCTTTTCCCTCAGCCCTGAGGTGAGTAACCTGCTCCTCAAAGGACATCAGGTTGCTCAGTCAGGACTTGCCTTTCCTAAACCCACACTGGCTTGCCCTGATCCCTTTGTTGTCCTCTCTGGACCCTGTGATCATGATGATCTGCTCCAGAACCTTGCCGGGCTCTGAGGTCAGGCTGACAGGCCTGCAGTTCCCCACATCCTCCATGAGGCCCTTCTTGGCTGTGGGTGTCACATTGGCACCTCCAGCCATCTGTGACCTCCCTGACTGGCCAGGACTGACAATAAAGGACAGACAGAGGCTTAGCCAGCTCTTCCGCCTGAGCACCCTTGGGGGACTCCTGGCCAGCCCCATAGACTTGGTAGTGTCTCAGTGGCTGCACATGCCACTAACAACTTCCTCCTGGATTGCATGACGTGCTGCCTGCTCCTCATCCCTTTTTACTTTTCCATGTCTCCAGTAGTTATCCTTGTTTGAGATTCTAGGTAAAGAAGCCATTAAATTCTTTATCCTCTTCCTCATATTTTGTGGCTCTGTTTCCTTCTGCATCCAAAAAAATTTGAAAGTTTTCTTTTCCCTTCTTCTCTTTAATTGTGTGTTTACAAAAACACGTTACAGAAGAGTCCAGATTAATTTCTAAATTTACTTTTGCCTCTGATTTTCTCGCTGCGTGACCTAACGATGTCTTTAAATTCTCTGTCACTTTCCTGCTCCTTTTTCCGAAGTTGATACACCCTCTTTTTTTTTCTGTGCTGCTGGAAATTGTCCCTGCGCAGTCTGGCCAATCTTCTTCCTTGCCAGATCATCTTTGAGATAGCCTGGGCTCACCTGCTCGTGGGCTTTCAAGATTTCTTACCTAAAATATATCCAGTCTTCCTGGGACCTTTTGGTGCCAGTAAGAATTGGATTAATTTTCCTCTCATCAAACTCCTGCAATCTAAGGATCTACATCTGAACTACTGAGTATAGGTCTCCTTTACATTTAAGAGGGATTTTTACAGTTACAGTGACCTTCCTATTCTAATCATGTACTTAAATACATGTAGGTTCTTTCTAGATTCCTCTATGCTTTTGTTTTTCTGATAACACTAAAGTAACTCAGTTTAAAGAGCATACAAATATTGTTCAGAATACTATCATATTTATAAGGTATCTGCACTTATATATAAATGCATGTAAATAAAAATGAAAGTATATATAGTAACTTACAAATGCATGCACAGGCATTTTTCCTATTGTGTTGAAAAATTCTGCTGCTGAAGAAAAAAAGGACATGGTATGCAAAATAGTATTTGAGGTTTGAGAAGTTCATGTGTAATCAGCCAAGCTATGTTGTCCTTAATTTCGAATTCAGTATAGCTATTCAACTGGTGAGACAACATATTCAGTTCTGATCAGCCGTCTTTAACTACCACTTTTTCAACTTCATTTTTTAGAAAAACAAAATATATTATGTTTCTCCTTATTTCATTCATAGCACATTCAAGCAAAATAGGAATTGGCATCACTAGATGAGTAATCAAACAGGTGGCATCCAAACTGGTGTTTGATATGTGCCCAGCGAAGACATGAGGCAGCTGGCAGATTATTTTGCATGCCAAGTAAGTCTGAAGAAGAAAAGCAATCCTTTCAAGCCCAAAAAAACCCAACAGATGAAAAATAAATTTAAAAAAAAAAAAAAGAAAAAAAGAAAAAGGAAAAAGAAAAAAGAGAAATTTCTGCAAACAGAGGAAATTTTTTTTTTTCTGGAGATTACAAGAAGCTTGTTCCTCTTGTCTAAGTTTTTCAAATATTGCTCATGAGATGGAGTCTAATTCCTGTCTTGGCCAGTCTACCTCTCTGTACTTTGACGAACTGCATGATTTTATTTCTTAGAGCACTCTCCACAGCCTTTTAGGCATCATTTTGTCTATCTGGATTTCCAGAGTTACTCAGTCAACAGTAAAGAGTAGGGAAATATTGGATATGATTTTAACATGCAAAACATAGATTATAGAACAATGCTTTTATGTGAGAGGAAGATTTGGAGCCAAATGTGCTTGGAAAGGAGATAACCCACCTCTGATTTATTTGCAAAATGATAATCCCAATCCCCTGAAGAATTATGAAAATAATTTTGTCTTTTTATACATTTTCTATATGCAGTAGTGATCAAAATGACATCATCAGAGCAAGGAAAATTCCTATCCTGGATCTAATATCTTCTATAATATTATGGGGAAAAAAAATCTTCCTTCACAATCCATTAATATAAGAAAAGGCACCTCAGATGTGTTATGAACAATGAAAAAAATGTCGTATCTTTGGACTGAGATCTCACAGGATTTGGTTAGAACTGGGATGTAAATAACCACAATGAACAAACTGAAAATAACGTTAAAATGACATCCCTTCTGAGGTCTATCTTGCTTTCCAAATTTTTGAATAACATGTCTAATAAATTGTCAGAAAAAACTCCAAAAGTCTATTTGCAAAAGCAAACACACAAAATGAAAGGCTATTTCAAACATGTTTTTACTCCAAAGGAGGACTCTAAATGTATGACATATAAATACATACGCAGGTACATATTTTGTAGCTTTTAAAATATGACTCTAAACCCAAAAATGGTTCTTAAAACTTTCTTCTCAACTTTTAGTTTACCTCAGTCTGATATTTGAGCCACTAAATGTCAATTGCAATGCAATCACAGTTTATCTTACGGCCACAAAGTGTTTATTTTAAAACAAAGACCATCATAATAACAACTGACTTAACAATTAAATATCTTGCTTAGGAAAGTATTCTAGTCCTGCAGGAAATGCGTTATGTTTTAGTTAGTAAATTATCTTTTATCATCTTATATAGTAGACTTAACTAGACATATCCTGTGTTTTTGGGTGTTTTTTGACTTATGAAGAAGAAAAGCAGTCAGTATGAAACACTCCTACATTGCTCCTATACTTCAAACAGTATAGATACCCACACAATGGCTCGAGAAAACAAAATGATTAAATGATTTGCTAAATGTATAAAATTGAAACAAAAAATACCCAGGGGTTTTGTGTCAATTTTTGCTGTTATTTTGTTGGCTTCATAGACCATGAGAATCATATGTAAAAACCTTGATTTAATGGTGACTAAAAAGTTAAGCAGATTTTGCATCATGAATGGTGTTTCTAAGATCAGTTTTGTAGATGTTTTATCTTCAATCCTCAAGCCTCAGTTTGTGTACAGTTTTCATACCCTTGCATTTCTTTACCCAAAACACTGTTAGTCAAATTCTGCTACCAAAAGTAAAGCTTTTCTTTCAGGGAATATGATGGCATCCCATGAGCAAAATGATAACAGTCCCAGCTGAAATTCCAGGGAAAGATACAGGAATACTTATCCTCTGTAACATGGGAAGAAAAAAATAAATCTGGGCAGTTGTTCTTTGCATTTCCTTTGAAAAATTATCAATAATCCAGTAACATGCAGAGCAATGAGCAAACAAACTTTGATATTTGATACATTCCTCTAAACCATCTTTTCTAGACTGAACTTTTCACAGAACCTATATTTCAATACTGAAATACAACCATTTTCATGCATTATTTATTATCAACACATTAGCCATCTATCTCAAGACAGTATCATTAAAGCAAAGGCTGTCAGTAGTCTGAAGAAAAACAAATGCTATCAAAGACTCAATTAAATTATACTTTTTGCTTGTTTGCTCTGGAAAGGCACTGCCAACTCTTGAAATAATCAGGGGCAATGATAGGTTGTTGGACACCTTGCATGCAGATCAAGAACTCAAACACTAAAAATTTTATTTAATTAAGAAATTATTCTCCGCAAACCCATCTAACAACATATATACTTTTATTTTCTCTTTGTTTTTGTAAATATTTTTTGTGAAAAAACTACCTTTCCACATTACATTTATTTTTCAGTATTCTTAAAAATCATACTGAATGTCATTAAATCTAAGGAAACACAAGAAATTTTCTTCTTCCTTTGCAACTTCCTTCCTTACCTCTGAAGGTGAAAGGTTGGAGGGGGTGGTTTTGACTGCTACTTTCTCATGACATTTGGAGGCTTTAAATGTTCGTGGTTTTCTTTTCTTATTTTAGTCTATGTTTCTTTTGCATAGTAAATTTTCATATGGAATATCACATGAAATACTGTGTTTCTTTGGATATCACTACAAAAACTTTCAGAATCTTTTCACTATTTAAAAATGGTTTAGGTGCCTTTTTATTGAATACTTGAATGGATCAATGCTACTTTCTATGAGTTCAAGATGTACTTCATTTTTGGTCCAAAAAT
>JANPWX010020273.1:883-10889 GCA_024734555.1 Trochalopteron elliotii | reverse complement strand
CCGGGCCGGGCCGCGGCCGTCCCCGGGAGGGGGCAGGGTCGGGCGGGCGCCGACCCCTCGGCCGCGCCCGGTGTCTGAGCGGGGCTGTGCTGTTGTTTTGTCTCCCGGCGCGATGCAGGCTCCAGCACCAGGCGATAGGACAGAGCGGCATGCGGTCGCTGGCAGAGCCCGGCTGCCCGACACACAGCTCGGCCGAGTCTCCGTCCACGGCGGCCAGCCCGACCACCAGCGTCTCCAGTTTGACAGAAAGAGCCGAGACGGGCACCTCCATCCTCTCGGTAACCTCCAGCGACTCGGAATGTGATGTATGATATCGGAAAACAAACAAACAAACAAACAAACAAATCCAAATCCAAACAGCCAAGCACCCTCTCTCCCCGTCCCGACCAAAACAAACCGAGACAACCTAGAATCAGGACACACACACGCATGCACGCACACACACAGCCCGGAGGAAAGAAAAGGCCAAACCCGACCCAAACATAATAGCAAACAAACAGACAGGGATCAGAGAATCCACCACCATCACCACCGTCAGCCAACACCACCACCAAGAGATGGAGCTAAAACTTCAACAGTCACAAACGCTGGTGCTGCAGCGGGAAGGGTGGGGGGGGAGGGCGGGAAATAATAATTATTATATATATAAAAAGAAGGAAAAGAAAAAAAAAACAAAGCAAAAGTGACAATTGTATTCTTTTTAGGACAAGCACGATTTCTCCTTTGCGCTTTTCCATGGACGCATTTCACCCACTTGCATGATGATGATGATTAAATTTGTATCTGGGAAAAAATATTCTCTATAGTAAAGGAAAACAAACAGAAACCAGACAAACAAATGCAAACTCCCATCGAATTTGTACAAAACTCAAAAATAAAAAAAAAATTAAAAGGAACTCCTTGAAGAGGGAAATAACAAATGTTTATCGCCTTTTTGTTGGTCCTATTTCTCTCTCTTCCTCTCTTCCTCTCCCTTTCTCTCTCTCTTTTTTTTTTTTTTTTTTTTTTTTTTTTTTAGTCCGAGTGATGGTCCAGCCAAGATGCAATTTTCTGTTTTTTTGTTCCTCAGACAATCATTTTATTCGTAAGCACCTTTTTTTCTACACTTCTGTCACTGCCTGTGTGGGTACTGGTTATAAATGTGGAAAAAGAATAGTTATGACTGTAACAGATTTTTATTTTTATTTCAAAATTTTATATGAATTATGTATATCTTAATGATGCGGTCATTTTCCCAGTTTGTAATATATGTGTAGAAATGCTTGTATATGATATTTGCTCTCCTCCTTCTTTCTTCCTCCCCTCTCTCTTTCTCCCTCCCACCCTTTCTCTCTCTGTCCTTTTTATTTTCCTTGACTCGGTGTTCCTTGCACAAACTTAGCTGTCAAAATCTGACGTGCTAGGTTTCCAAAAGGGACCTCAGCGATAGAAAAAAAAAGAAAAAGAAAAAAAAAAAGCTTAGGGTGCAACTGTAGTTATCTTATGCAAAAGCTATTTTGAGTATTTCATAGCAGCTTTGGGGGGTCTCTTCTTAAACTCCACGTAGGACGCTTAAACTATTGTTTCCTTAACTGCGTGTTTATCTATATGTACAAACTTTCTAAATCAAATACAGTATTCCATTTTCTTATCTACCCAGTGATGTTGGTGTTTCTGTCCGCCACGGAAAATCCCTCCTTCCCCGTGGGCTCCTGGCCTCGCGCACTGTCCCGCCGCGGGGCGCGCAGCGCCGCGCGGCCCCATCGCCCCTCCGGCCCCCGCCTTGCCCGCCTCGGCGGGACATCCCGGAGGGATTTTGCAGGGACGAAGCGACCCTGCGAGCAGGCTGCGGGCGGCAACGGGGACACAGTGCTGCGATAGCGGCGGCGGCGCGGGGCACGGCCGTGTCCCTCCATGTCCCCTCCGCCACGGCGGGTTCCATCGTTTGCCCCCATCCCGGTCATTTTTTTGTGCATTGAGAACTAAAAAGATCTCCTCGACCGCCTGTCTGCAAGAACGGGTGTCCCCAGAGAGCGGTTAAGACATTTCGAGATTTGTTTTGTAGCTTTAAATGAAAACAAAAACAAAAACTCCTCGCCCTTAACGGGTTGCAGCTCCTCCCCTCGAATCCAGAGTATATTGTAATGTGCTGAAAGAAGCCTTTATTTTCATGACTAACAGTATTTCAGCATCTTTCTTTCTTTCTTTCCTTTTCCTTTTTTTTTTTTTTTTTTCTTTTTCCTTAAAGTTTTGCTTCGCCCTGGGCAGATTATTCAGCCGTGAATTAGCAAGAGGTAAATTCTAAACTTGTTTTTACTTGAAAATATAATTTTGAATATTACCAGGCGTTTAGAGAGAAACGTGCCTGGAATTTCTTGACCATTTCCAAACTAATAAGGACTTCCGATCTACCTTTGTGTCGCCCGAGTCCTCTCTCCCTCCTCCCTATTTTTAGTGAAGTCCGAGCTAGGTCTGCGGGCAGACATAGAAAGCGGGTGGGCTCTTTCCCCCTCTTCCCTTCCCCCCACGCCTCAAGAGGCTACCTGTGGATTTGGGAGAACAGAGATTTTAGACCGAGCCACTAATGGGTAATTTTAAGGAATAAACTGATGTGTGAATACGGTCGCACACCTGAGGCTCCCCTGAGGAAAAGCCGCGCTTGTGAGCGCGGCGAGCACGTCGGGAACACGTCCCCGCGTGTGGCGGGAGCCCCCGCGCGAAAGGACACGCACGGCCCCGGGCTGCGGCCGCCCCGTCGTGGCTCAACGCGTGGCTCCGCTGCGGGATCTTCCCCACGGGCAGCTCCGGCCGTGCCACTGGCCCCTCGTCAACAGGAGTGGGGAGTTAACAGAAAATAAATCCCGGTCCTACGAAACTGAAATGGACGGGAATTGCCTGGGGGCAGACACACAATAGGGCTCCCGTGTTCCGCGTGGGTGATGTGATGGACCTAGTTCTTCCCCTCCCCCACGCAGCTTTTTAGGTGAAAAATATTACCCAGGAGGAGACAAAAGCTTCCCCAGTGGCCGGCACCCTCGCCGGGTCAAGCTAGTAGAGCTTGGGTTGTTTTTTCTCTCCCTGCCGGCAGTGAGGCAGAGGAGAAGCCTTCAGAAGAACGAACTGGCCTTCCAGTACTGGGTAGGAGGATCTTTGGTATCGGTACATTGTTTTTAAGGGCACTATTTCTGTTTCTCTCTGGTACCAGTGTCGTTCTCATCCAGCAATGTTTTTAAAGGAATTTAATACCTGAAAGGATTCAGAGGCACGAAAGTTTGGGACGTATTATTTTTCCTTTCTTTTCATTTTGCGTCTTGAAGCTGCAGCTAGAAGGCGTCAAGCCGGCAGCAATAATCTACCTCAGCTCAGCCTCACACTGATAGGTTTGGATTTTTCTTCTCTCTGATTAAGCCTCCCGAAGATCGCCCCGTCGTGCCGTGGCTGCTAGGGGAGGCCTTAGCCTCGCCCCACCGGTACCTGGCCTTAAGCTCCAGCACAGCTTAATCTTAAGGGCAGGGTCTTTACTCTCCCACGCCATTTGTCACCCCTATCTCCAAAAAGTTGCCTCTTGGGTCTGATCCCCAGCCCAAACCGGAAGGAGAGGCTGCCCCCAGTTCGCCTCTCCCTGAGGCCGACGGGGTTTGTGAGGGGAGAGAACACATCTCACCCAGGGGGCTTTGGTGCCTGCATGGTTTCGGGGTGCCAAGGGCGCAGCTAATGATATGCCGTTTCAAAGCCGGGCTCCGTAATGGATAAATGATGTTGTTTTAGGATTTGCATAAAAAACCTGAATGGCTGATTGAGGTGTAAATCTATGAAAAGCTGCGTTTAAGCCTTCTCACCCACTAAGTCCATCTGCCCCGGGAAGATAGGGCCTATCGAGCCCAGCAAAATCGGAGGGCTGCCCCTGGCCCTGCATTATCCACGGGCCCTCTCCAGCATTAGTTTGTTATCCTCGCCGAGCCCGGCCGCTGATTAAGATGAAATTACTCAGAAGCTGAAGCGCGCCTGATCAATATTTAAGAGAAAGCCAGAGGACAGGAGGCAGATGGCCGGAGCCCGGCAGCCCACCGAGCTGCTTCTCCGGGAGCCGGTCGGGGCGGCCCCGCTCCCCCGGCCCGCGCCGTCCCGCACCGCCGCCTCTCGCCCACCGCCGCGGGGGCACTGCCCCGCCCCGGCCGTCGGAAGCCGGGCCGAGACCAGCCGGTTTCGGAGCAGTTTGGAGACGGTAGTTAACCCCCTCACCGCCCATCTCTCTCCTATAACACTGCTATAACGCTGCCTTCTTCCTCCACTAGCTCCCGTTCCACAGGCGTGCGTGCCACCAGGCGTGGAGGTCTGGGGACCACCGACGCCACCTGCTTCCCTCCCTCTCTCTCTCTCTCCGTGGTCGCTGCCCGGGCCCTTTAGCATGGCTGGGGGGTCCTTTGTGTGCCTGCTGGGCCGCGGCGGCTGCTGGCCCTCCACGGTCAGGAGTGGGCTTCGGTCACCCCCATCTCTCTCTGTCTGATCAATTACAGCAGCCTTTTCGAGGGACTTGAAGCTCCTTGCCCGTTGCCCTTAATTTTTAGCATATCCAGATGAGGTTACTGCCCCGGCCCGAAGTGAAAAGAAATGTGGACGTTGGTGCCCTGGTATTGCTCTGATTTCCTCGGTTAGCTGAGCACAACTTTCTATTCGTGTTTATTCATGCAGTTTCTTATTGAGCTCCACATCGCACTGGCCTGGATTCCGCATGTAGGGAGAGGACAGACAAACATCGCCTTTTTCTAGAGCGCACACACGCACATGGGTGTGCAGACTGACACACACCAACACACACACCCACACACTCACACAGGAGTACAAAATGCAGAGGGTCTGTAGCCACATCACCACCCCGCCGAGAACCCAGATACGCAGAAGTTTGCAAATAGTGTATTAAAAGGGGGGAAATTAACCAAACTATCCAGTTACAAACTGATCAAGGGATGGAGAAGGCAGGGAGGCCGATGTCTGTGTGTCTCTGTATGTGCGAGAAGGAGTTGGGAAGGGAAAGCACTGAGGATATTACCGACAATCATGGTAAATATTCTCTTCTGGCACGGTAATGACAAAAGGCAAGGGCTGTCGGGTTATAGCTGTGATTAAATGCTATGAAAGGGGTTTGTGTTGCTGTGTCTGGAGGAAACGCGGCTACGAGGTTTTGGTTTTGAAGCTGTTCTTTTTTATTTTGAAAGTAAGGTGGTTTCAGACCAGGAGGCTTCAGAGTAGCTTGGCACCTCGCGATCTGCAAGAGAAAAAAGACGTTAAAGAGTATTGAATAAAGTGTAGATGTAAATACCTCCAAGTGCATGGTTAGAATCACCTCGCTTACAGTGAGGTGAATGGCAGAATCGTTTCGCCCTGCGGCAGACAGGTCCTTTGTCGAACAGGTAGAAAAAGTAAGACGAGAACTACACTAGAAGTCAAGATTTACAACAGCTAAATCCGGACTGCGACTGAAATTCCAGTCCTAGTTATTAGAGGGGAATTTAGCTATACTGCAATTATTCGGTTCAGTTTGTTGCTTTGGGGTTTGTTGTTTGGTTTGTTTGGCGGTTTTTTGGGTGGATTTTTTGTGGTGCTTTTTGTTCGGTTGGTTAGTTTTTGGGGTTTTTTTTTGGGGGGGGGTTATTTTGTGTGGGGTTTTTTTTGTTTTTTTTTGGGGGGGGTTTATCGTCATAGAAACATCATTAGGGGAAGTTCATTTAATAATAAGGTCACTTGAAGAGTGTTTTTCAGAATACTTTCCTACTGTATTAAGCTCTCCAACAATATCTGGCAACAATAAAGTTACGCTGCAGTTTACCAAAACTCAGGAATTTCGACACCACCTGGAGGAACGTGTGTAATTGCGTGGGTGTCTGTGCTGTGGACAAGAGTGAACCCACACACCCACAGAGCGTGGCTGGATGTGTGCACTCGCTGGTGAGGTGAAGCTGATGTATACAATGTCGACACATAGAGAGGCATATATATGTGTACACACATATGCATGTTTTCAGATTAAAGGAGCTCTTGTAATATCTTGTAGAACACTGAATATTCCCTTTTAATATCTAAATAGGTCAGTAATACAGTTCAATAACATTGGAGGTGTCTGTATATTCTCTCTCTTCAGTCTGTGATAAAACATTCTTTAAGACTATTGGGATTTTACACTGTAATTCTATTAAATAGTAATTGAAGGGGCGCGAGAGGCTATGATACAGGATCAGCAGTGTGTAAGCCATCCGTTTGAACTTTAATTTGGAATCATAGGCAGATGGGATCACGGCCTCTTTGTGGTGCTTGCAGATTTAAAACTAGCCGGCACAGGGAGAGGAAAAAAAACCCTGCAATGCAGATTCATTCATTAAACATGAAAGGTTAGTGCTAGAGAGGATAAACGTTTAGACGTCTAGGTAAATACAGAAATATACTTCAATTCCCTCCCTTCGCTCCTACTATTACCCCCAACTATCTCAGTTACTGATTTTCTATTGTTATTACGAATAAGTTTTCTTCATATCCCCAGTGGGGATAAGAGTACGTGAATTACTTATTTATACCTGCATCACTGTCTGTCTGTGAAACTTTAATTCCGCTTGCAGCCAGGGGGGAAACCAGATTTATTTATTTATTTATTTATTTATTTATTTATTTATTTATTTACTCTTTTGCTGCCTCTTCCTTGTTCCTCCTTGGATCCTTTCAAAGCTCTTTTGGAAAGATTGCTGGAGCCAAACCCTTCAGCATAGGAGACAGGGCCGAGAAGGAGCAAGCTGTTTTCTAATATGGAAAAATTAAATTTAAAAACCCCAATAAACCCCGAAGAGAAAAAGCTGTGGTATGAATTGATCTGCCTAGGCCGGGAGGGGAATGATAACAGCCACATTCTGCAGGAGAAGCAGTGGGGGCTGCTGCTGCTTGTGGCGGGGAGCTGCTGAGCGCGGCGTGGGTGCGTGCCCGTGGGTGCGTGCCCGTGGCTGAGTGTTGGTGAATTCTTAGGCCCGACGTTGCAGTTCCACCTTATCTGAAAACAAAAGACTTTCCAACTGAGTCAAATCCGCCCCTCCTCCTCTCTTCCCTGGCTGTATCGTATTAAAAAGGAGCTTTCATTGTTTATTTCTAAATATTTGTGAAGCAGACAGTCTATGGGTTAACCTAATTAACACATCCATACTGTATATTAGTGGACCAAACCGTACGACGAATTTCTAATGCGATGGTTGAATGTGATAGTCATTTCTGTGTTACAGGAGATTACAGCAACACTGGAGCATTTCCAGATTGTAGATGGTTTTAGATGTTGAATTTCCAGATGAGTATTTACCATCATAACTAATTTAAGACCATTATTAAATAGAAATTCTCAGCAGGGCTCTTTAATGATGGAACACGTTACTAATTACAGAGTTTACGCTCTGTTTTGGCTAAGCAGTCTAGAGGGATGGGATTGTGCTCTGCATGCAAAGCCAATATTACTAACGAGGAGGCATCATACCCCTAACATTTCAATCATATTATTAAAGAAAGCCACTTCTTGCCTTATCTGCGCAAGAAGATATCAAGATCGTTTTGTTTACCGGGCTCCCAAGCTCTGAAAGTAGCTGGAATGGAGAGTGGGATCCCTCCCCTGCCTCCCCCTACTCCCAGAGGTCTGGGGGCCGGGGGGGCTGCGCACCAGGGCCGCCTCCTCCTCCCGCCGCACCCCGGGGCTCGCTCCCCGCCGCCCCCGACTTGCCGGGGCCGCCCCGTTGCCCCCCGTGTCCGCAGCGGGCAGGCTCTGCCGGGCACTCGGCGCCGGGGGGAAGCACAACAGCGAGGGCATGAGCGGAGAGGGCGGAGGAGGCCCTTCCCCGCTCCTCCAGAAGTCACGGGCACAGATGCACGCACACCGGGCAGCTGCACAGAACCTGGTGTGGGGGGACATGGGTACAAACAGCTAAGTAAGTAAAGGGCGTGTAGGAACAATTTTGGTCTTCTCATCGTCCCCTACTCCCCTGCTTCCCGGGGCCTACGTCCCGGGCAATGACCAGGTGCGTTTTCTCCGGAGGCCCGGACGACGCTCCCTTCAAAGCCCGGGGAAGCAGATCTCCGCCCCGAGGTTTGTATTCAAATGTGTTCAGGGCTGGGAGAGAATGACCCAGGTGGAAACGGGGGGAAGTGGGACCCCGGGATGGGTCCCTGTCAGGGGGAACTCCTGTTTCCGCGGCTCTGTCCCCTGGGCCATCTCGCACGTGCGGGACGGTGCTCGCCTGCCCTAGCTGTCTTTGAGACTATAATACTTTTGGAGACAGGAACAAAAGTAGATCTGTGGCTTACTTACTCATCTCAGGTGTGGGCCACCTAAAACTGCATTTAGATTTCTTGACAATGGCAATTTTCCTCTTACCCATTTACTTCCCGGCCCACCTCCTTCCCCTCTCCTGGTTACGGAGCACGCTGTTCCGTTCAGTCCCGGTGTCAGCACCGCGTTTTCGTTGCGCTTGAAAGGACGACAGACGGTTCTCAGCCTGTTTTCATTCTCGCTATCCATTAATGTATTTGATCTGGACGATTAATAAGTACCGAGGACAGGTTTGCAATAACCTGTTATTACGTTCAGCGTCGGTTCTGCCCGAGTAAAGACTTTGGGTTGGCTCGCTCTGCTTGTCTCAAAAATGTGCAGTATCCATTCTCTGTACAGATGAGATGCACATATATGCGTACATAGAGAGACAGGAGCACAGAAACAGGTTTTCTCTTTATACACATACGCATCTGTAAGAACAGTTGGATATGTTCCACACATCCCCTTGCCAACCTGTCCTTACAGAGGACGAAAATTGAGGAGGCACAGGAATACAAGCCAATAGGTTGTATTCCTATAGGCTCAATAGGTTCCCCCCTCCCCTATTTTAAAGAACCTTTTTATGGCATCTAAACAACAATCTGAACATAAAAATCTTTGAATGGATTCGAGGGAAATTAAATTGTCTCCCCCCCTGTGCGCTTGTGAGCGAGCCAGACTGTGTTAACTTCTAAATGGATTCTCTCAGTTTGTCTACTTATGTGTTTTACTGCAGCATGTCTTGTTCAATAACGCAGGATGTGGCACTCGATGAAAATCTGGCCGCTCTTTTGGGGCCTCGCTGCTTCCTGGTGTCGAGGAACTTCCATCTCCGAGGCCGGGCCACTCCGCACCCGGCGTCTGAGGCCCAGGGCGGGGATCCTGTCCCTGCTGCTTCGGGGCCCTCCGCACGGGGCGGTTTCTCCTGGCTCTGGGACTCCCCCATCCTCTGGGCCAAGCTAAGCAGAAGGCAAGCCGCGGAGACGGGCGTGCATCCCCTCGGAGCACGCGTCCCACTGCCGTCGCGGCGCAGCCATCGCGGGGGGAAGGAGGGACACCCGCCAGGGGCTGCCACCCGCCCTCGGCTCTCTGACCGCCCCTGCCAGGCGGGCCCTGCTGGCACCGAGCAGTGCCGAGCCCATCCGAGCCGAGCCGGGCCGGGCCGGAGCGCTGCCGGCGGCTGCCCCTTCCCGGCGGATCCTTCCCTCTCGGCGTCCCGGGCGCCGTGTCCCCGTCGCTCTGCGGTCCCGCCGCCACCGACGGCGCCTCAGCCCGTTTGGAAAATGACTCATTCTGTAAATAATCTTTGACGTCCCCACAAAGCCGCCCTTCGAGAGGAGTTTATTAGCACGGAGCCATTAAAACAGATGTCATGTTAGCTTCCCCGTGACATTTGGGTGACACATCTCTCCCGATGAATTGCTAATTGTCTTCCCGCCCGCAGTAAACATCCCGCTCCATTGTCTGCGCTCAAGAGAGTTTCTGCGGCAAAATACTGTCCTGCGCGGCGGAGAGACCTCGCCCTGCGCCTCCCCGACCCCTGCCCCGGCCCCGGCCTAGCTCCCCGGCCCCCTCGGTCGTACAGCAACCCTTCTTGCGCCCCTCAGAGCCCGTCTGCCTCTGCTGCCCCCCCTCGGCTGGAGCCCCGGCCCCTTCCCCGCACCTGGAGGTGCGGCAAGCAGTCCTTGGACGTAG
>JANPWX010020270.1:0-20212 GCA_024734555.1 Trochalopteron elliotii | reverse complement strand
ATTTACTTATTAAATTACTAACTCTCACAGCCAAGTTTCTCATGGAAATACACCAGCATTTCTACTGATGTATTCCAAATTAACTTCCCACCACGGTTCACTGAACTTACAGTTTATTTGCCCCATCAAAGTTCTTTCCAGTAAGTCTAGACAGTTTCAAAAAAGCAAAAGAGAAGCAGAGGGAGTGGAGACATAGCTAACCAGCATTTGGTTCTTTACTTTAGGGATCCTTTCTGGATCTCCAGAGAGCTGCCAAATCTCATGTTTTCATCCAGATTTCTAAAATTCCTCCCACAAACACCACAGCTCTCACAGTCAAATGCATACCCAGGAGCATCCCCATTTCATTTGCAATGAAAGGCCTCTTCAGCAAACTGAAGTTTGAAACCAGAAGACAAACAAAAGACAAACAAAAGACAAACAAAAAAAGACAAACTGTAGACTTTAACGAGGAGAGGTAAAGGTCTGATTTACTGATTGGGATAGACACGCACTAGTACTCAGGTAACAAAGTATGTAAGCACAGCATAAAACCAGATGCAGCTCCAGTAGAATTAGGAACCCACTAAAAACTCTACATATTTATATTAATGTGACACACTAAAAAAAACTGCTGAATTCCAAAAGTCATGGGCAGTAAATGAGAAAACCAGAAGATAAGGAAGAGAGAGAAGATAAGATGTACAAGAGATAAAAACCTGCATTGATTTATGAGAATAAAGACATCATTTTCTAAAAGTTAGATGTGTAAGTTACAGCAGCTTACAGGCATCCTCAGGAACTGGCACTTAAATAGCAAAAACGTCCAGGTCTTCTATATCTATAGAAGATATAAGAAACACACTCTTAACTCAAGAAATCATTAATTCAAACACAAATGTGTTTTTCTTCTGTATATGCCAGGCCTCCTTTTGTTTGTGATTATTTTCTGAATAATGCCTTCCCTGTCCCATGTTCTTGATTCTGAAATAAAATCCATATTTGTGTCTGACTTGTAACAGAGTATGAATCAACACCAGGATCAGAGTGGGATACGTTATTTGCACTGGTTTCCTACCTTAGGTTGCAAACTTGGAATCACCAGCGTTGTGTAAGATCCTGCACAACACTTGAACTTTCTTTTGGAGTTAAAATACTTCCACTCTTGCTGAGAAAGACTGGAATTGCTACATGTCTGATCTCCCATGAGTCCACATCAATATCAGCTTAAACTACAACAATCAAGATTACCTATGGATGTTAGCGTGAGGAAGGAACACACAATCACGGAGCGACTGTATGCAGTGCTATATTGAAGAGCTCTTGGGAATCAAGGGGCCTAGAGGCCCAAATCTTGACTCCACCAGAAGTCCAAAATAGACACGGTTTTATACTTTCTTATTACATAAGTGGATATGTTAAACATTAAACCCCATTGTTCTATTGCTTCTACCCAAGCATGAATTTAGAACAATCGATATCTTAGGATTTGTGTTTCAAACTCTTACGATTCGAATTCAAGATTCCCATGATTCGTATTTAAGATAATCATGTTTAGTTACCAGATGCTTACAATTAACAATAAAGTAATTTATCAATGATTATGATATGGGTACAGGTTCACCTTAACTTACTAAAAAACATCTAATTCTATTTTAAGCCTTAACATTATATGCATTCCCCTTCCCCCTATCCAGCTTCCTAAGCAAGCTATACCTGGCTGAATTAGAACAATAGCCTGAAAACTGCACCTGACTACAGTGAAGCCAGCTCCTAGTCCTATGCCCTTTAGAAATCATGTTAACCCTATCCTATCATGGACATGTACAAATTTAGAGACATTCATGGTATCAAAACTTCCTGCACACTCTGGGCCAGACTCTTGCTCAGTTAAATGGTGCAGCTCTTCTCATGTGTTTTAAATTCTTCAGTGGGCAAAGTTACCATTTCAGGCTGAAGCAGTCCCAGTAATTTCAGCTCAGCTGCAGCCCAGAGGGAGAAGGCTATTATAGGATGAATTATTCCTAAGTGATATTAATCCACTAGGCTGAGAAAATAGGACTATAATATTTTCTTTGCATTATATACAAGTACTACACATGTAACCAAATTTAAATTTCTTTCTTTAAAGTAGCAAAGACATTAATCCAGTCTATGAGGGCAGGCTCCTCACTATTTCCAGAAATAAATGATCCTAGCCTAGCATCCTTAAGAGATACCAAAAAGGTTAAAGACTAGGACAATCATTTTAGGAAAGAAAGCATATTGGGACTTCAGGCTTTGAGAAAGCACTAACCTTCACCAACTATATTATTTGCCTTTCAAGCACTAAAGGAATAAAAGGACTGCTTTGCACACAGTGGTATACCATTACACTGTTGCAGGAAAAAGAAAAGCATAGGGTAATGCTATAAAGTCTTTAAACAAAGAGGAATAGCCTGAATATAAGGAAACATTGATATTCACTCAGACCAAAGTCAAGATGTCTCACAGAACTGTGTTGTTCCTTCTTAATTTCACATTCTGATTGTTCAGAAACACATGGTTTTGTATCAGAGCAAGTCCTGGCCTGCTATGACTGATGGAGATCAACAAAATTATTGCCTCCATGTACCCACTTCTTCATCTTATTGTTTTATTCTTGCTTATTTAAACTGTGAACTCTTCTTTGCAATGACTCACACTCTTCCAAAGGGGTTCACAGAGCAGCAGCACAACACAGTGTGAACCTAATCTGAGTATCCTTTATCAGAATACTAAACGTGGTTTAAAGGCACTTCAAACAATGCCTCTTAGAACAGATGAATATTTATGATAAGGACTGAGAACTTCTTAGGAGACCTGATGAAACACTGTGCTTGTTTATTTCAAAGGGCTCAGGGCAAGCTGATTTGGGTCACCATTTCAAATTGTTCAGCACTTGCAGTGGTTCCTGCTTTGTCTAATAATTTCAAAAGCTGCTTATTAGCCCAGCTTTCTATGAAATGTCAGATTTCTGTCATGAGTACAGTAGATAAACACTGGAACGCTTCAGGAATTTGAATGACAGTTAATGCCATATAGAAAGCCTTCTAAAACCAAACCAGAACACTTAGAATTTAGCCACAACAAAGATCACAGCAGACTTTTAAACAATATTTCCTAACATTATGCAAATTGGTCTATTTTTTTAAACATTTAACGCACCACAAAAATGTATATCCAATATGTTGCTTGTATGACCTTCTCAGAAATCTATCAACACACACATCCTCACAAAAGCAGAAAATCGCTCTTTGTAAAGATAAAGCTTTCAGCCAAGAATGAAACTCCTCATGGTTCAATAGTTTCCACGGACATAAAAAACAACCATACCATAAGAAAAGGTTTATTTCATTTAACAAGTGATAAGTAATCAGTGACACTGTTTAAAGGTGTTGTTCAGCACAATAAACATGTTTTTTGTTTTGGTTTTTTTTTTGTTTTGTTTTGGTTTTGGGTTTGGTTTTGGTTTGTTTTTTTGCTCAGGTTTTAGTCTGAGAAGTATAAAAGGGATAAACTGGTTACATCTGTGGTGAAAAAATGAACCATGAGAAAATGTTACCAAAATCCTATAATAACTATTAGGCCAACTTTTTAACCTCTAAGTAAATCTTTAACCACAATAACTATTTTATTTTCCATTTGTTGTCATGATTGAAAACAAGCTTTACAAGAAATCCTGAAAGAATCAAAGAGTAAAATTACCACTAATCTGCCCCCAGCTCTGCACACAGACATTGCTGCTGCAGTCCCAGAGAAGGGAACAAAAGGGGGATGTCTGCAGAAAACCTGGCTGGGAGATCCTTGAGTTCATTTAAAGCTACTGAGAGCACAGCTCCTCATTGACAGTCTGTGGCCACAGTAAAGGTGGAGAGAAACAAAAGAAAGGCCACAAACAATGGCCTTGCTTTGTGAACACCATTGAAAACTAAAACAAAGCAAAAAACCTGAAAACCAATCACACAAGTGCTATAAAAGTCGACTTCTATTACAAGTGATTTGTAGAAATTTGCAACCACATTAATGTTTCTGAAATCATCCAGTGATCAGTCTCCACACTGCAGCCTTGAGCTCCTGGTTCCTCAGGCTGTAGATGAGGGGGTTCAGGGCTGGAGGCACCACCGAGTACAGAACTGACAGTGACAGATCCAGGGATGGGGAGGAGCTGGAGGGGGACTTCAGGTAGGAAACAAATGAGGTGCTGACAAAGACAGAGACCACAGCCAGGTGAGGGAGGCAGGTGGAAAAGGCTTTGTGCCGTCCCTGCTCAGAGGGGATCCTCAGCACAGCTCTGAAGATCTGCACATAGGAGAAAATAATGAACACAAAACAACCAAATACAAAACAGACACTAACAGCAATGAGCCCAAGTTCCCTCAAGTAGGATTTGGAGCAGGAGAGCTTGAGGATGTGTGTGATTTCACAGAAGAACTGGCCCAGGGTATTTCCTTTGCGCAGGGGCAAGGAAAATGTATTGGCTGTGTGCAGCAGTGAATAGAGAAAGGCACTGGCCCAGGCAGCTGCTGCCATGTGGGCACAAGCTCTGCTGCCCAGGAGGGTCCCGTGGTGCAGGGGCTTGCAGATGGACACGTAGCGGTCGTAGCACATGATGGTCAGGAGGAAATATTCTGCTGAGATGAAAAAGACAAAAAAAAATAGTTGGACTGCACATCCTTTGTAGGAGATGGTCCTGGTGTCCCAGAGGGAATTGTGCATGGCTTTGGGGACAATGGTGAGGATGGAGCCCAGGTCGCTGAGGGCCAGGTGGAGCAGGAAGAAGAACATGGGGCTGTGCAGGTGGTGGCCGCAGGCCATGGCACTGATGACGAGGCCGTTGCCCAGGAGGGCAGCCAGGGAGATGCCCAGGAAGAGGCAGAAGTGCAGGAGCTGCAGCTGCCTTGTGTCTGCCAATGCCAGCAGGAGGAAGTGGCTGATGGAGCTGCTGTTGGACATTTCCTCTCTCTGAACATGGTGGATTGTTGAAAGAAGACAATGAGAAGGTGAGACCAACTTCTTTGAGCCAATCCTATGCTATTTTTTTTGAGTCACCTCAAAATTACCTCTTTTCCTGTGAGGGAACTTTGCTAAACTTTTTTCAGTTCAGGTTTCAACTGCTGCTGAGTTACAGCCTCATCTTCAGCATTGCGCTCAGTCTGAACACTGGGGAGCCCAGAGGGACAACAGAGCCCTGTGCCCCTGTGCAGTCAGATCTGCTGGTCCCCACACAGGTGCCCTTTGCTCATTACACCTCCCTCTACTTCAGGGTGATTGCACTTAAAACATTCATGAAAAATAAAGTGAACTATCTGTAAGCTGCAATTTCAAAATAAACTTGCATAAACTACTCTCTCCTTTTTTTCTGTGTTGCTGAAAAGTAAGGGATATCCAGAGTTTTCTGGCTCTCTGCTGCCTGGAGATGTGCCTACTGGGAGCTCTTTCTCTCTATTCAAGCCTTGTCCCTGCCAGTGCTCCCAGAGCCCAGCCCAGCCCTGGGGTCTCAGCTCTGCCCTGCACACCCCTCCCAGCACAGGCCACTGCCCAGGGGCAGCTCCCTGGCAGCAGGGCCTTAAGGGCAGCTCAGACAAACAGGGATGCTGCAAGCCAAGGTGCTGCTGGTGCTGTCTGTAGGCAGAGGAGGCTGAGGAGGCACTTTCTGAGGGAGATCTGAGGCAGATCTGCTGTTTCCCAGGGTGACAGTGCAGGAGTCTCAGTGACACAGACAACCCTGACAGCCCCTTCCCTTTCCTTTATGAGAAAGCTGAGAACAGCCCTGGCCATGCAGCACCATCTCCACAGCAGGAGGAATTGGACCTGATGAGGGTCGCTCCTTTCACCTCCAACTTCTCCCCACAATCCATTGGGAACTCCCAGGCAGGCTGAGAGCCGCCCCTGCCACGTGGCAGATCCCCTGGCCTGGCCAAGAGCCCTCAGGGCTGCAGCACCTGCTCTCCAGAACAGCCCTGGGCACCCCTGGCTGCAGCCTCAGCTTCAGCCCCTGCAGCCGTCCCTGGCAGCAGGAGCCATCCTGCCCTGTCCCTCTGACAGTGCCCAGGGCAGCCCCGGCCTGGAGCACATCCTCCCCCAAAGCAGAAAGGGCAGCAGAGCCATCCTTACAGTGCTGTCAGTGCTGTCATGGGTCAGCTTTAGGAGATCCCTGCAGCCAGACACTGTCAGAAGTGGTGAACCTTTCTTAATGAAGAAGCTCAGAGTTTTCAGAAGGTGTGAAGATTTCTCCGTGAATAATCTCGGAATTCTCCTTCCAGTTTCTTTAAGCCTCTGTCTGCTTCACTGCTCTCAGGTACCTGCAGGCAGTGCCCTCAGCCCTGCTGGGCTGGGAAAGGAACTACTCCTCAGGACAAATGTCTTTTTGAAACTTTTCTTGGTTGCCAGGAGCTGCCTCTCTGCCAGGAGCCCAGCCCAGCTCAGCAGCACAGACACAGCACAAGGACTTTAATGACCCTCTCAGGGCTTTGGTGTTGTTTACATCACACTCAGTCCCTAAGCACATGTTCAAAGAACTTCTCAAGAACTCCAAGTCAGATTGAAACTCCAAAGTTTCTTGAAGTTTTAATGGGTCCCACTGAGAGACATGACTGAGAAAGTGTCCCCAGGTTCCAGTTAGAGCAGAACACTGCAGGCACTGATGACAGGTGGGGACAAACAAGGGAAAGGTGTCTCTGATGCTGAGCAAACCTGGATGAGTTTCAGGAATGCAAAGGGCCAAGGCCTGAGCCCCAGCCCCTGGCAAGGCAGATCCTGTCCCTCCCTCCTTGCTCGGGGCTCTTCCTGGGGCACTGGGATGTGGAGATGTGCAATGCCAAGGGCAGCACCATGGGGCAGCCCCTGCCAGGCTGCTGAGCAGGGCCAAGGAGGCAATGAGGCCCCAGGGCTGCAAGGGTCACTTGTCTCCTGGTCATGGCTCAGGCCCAGGGCCAGCAGCCATGGCCAAAGTGCTGCAGGAGTTGGCTCTGTCAGGGCCTTGCAGCTGCTGCCCATCCCTGTGCCCTGTCCAGCCCAGGCTGTCCTACGGTGTCCATGCCCTGCCCCTCTGTCCCTGCAGGCTGTTGTCACCCCCCGGCTGCCCCACCTGGCTGGGCCCTTCCTGTGCTGACAGCTCTGCATCCTGCCTGCCTCTGCCTGGGCACACAGAGCCTTGGGCTTGATACCAAAAGGGTTAATTCAACATTTACTGTGCCTGTGAAATTTTAGCACAGGAACAAGGCATGCAGGGCCTGCTTTGTCAGCAAGGACAATTGTAAGACAAGTAGAAGACATCTGGCTCAAGAGTACAGTGATAGAAAAAACAAGGAGTGAATCTGGGAACTTGGGGTGGCTTTTATGGATGGTAATGGCAAAATTGTAATACACATGAAGCAACTGTGTATAAGTAACATTCTTTTAGAATCACATGTCCATGTAAGGTTATGAGTTACCACACCTTAGACCTCAAGCCTGATTACATGATGCCCTCTTAATTGCAAATTAGTGCTAAGGAGTCTCATATTATGTAGATTTGGTGATAGCAGGGCCTCACAGAATCAAGGAGTCTACTGTGACGCCTTGGAACCTCATGGACCCAAAATCCTTTTTGACACAGCAGGGCCACATGGAACCAATGGTCCACTGTGATCCTGCAGATCCAAGGAGACCATTGTGACACTCTGGAACCTCATGGAATCAAAAGTACATTGTGACAGAGAAAGGCTTCATGGAACCAAGAGTCCATTGTTACACTGTGGGGCCCTGTGGAACCAAGGGGACCACAGTGACATTGTGGGGCCTCGTGGAACAATGGAGACTATTCTGACCCTTTGGGACCCACTGGAACCAAGGGGCCATGATAGCATGGAAGGGTCTCACGGAATCGAGGGGCCTACTGTGACCACTGTGGGTCTCCATGGGATCAAGTGTCCATTCTGACACCGTGGAACCAAGGAGACCATTGTGACACTCTGGGGCATCATGGAACCAAAGGTCCATTGTGACACAGCTTTAGGAAACCCTAGAGGCCATTTGTACACCTTGAGGCCCTGTGAAACCAAAGGGCCATTGTGGCACTTCAGAGCCTTGTGGAACCAAGGGGTCCATAGTGACACTGTGGGGCATAAGGGAACCAAGGGACAGTTGTGGCACTGTGTGGCACCATTGAACCAAGCAGTCCATTGTGACACTGCAGGGCCCCATGGAACTAAGGATTCATATGGCAGTGCAGGACCCCATGGAACCAAAGGTCCATTGTGACGTTGCAGGGCCTGTTGGAATGCTGGAGACCACAATGAAACTTTGAGGCTTCCTTGAACCAAGGGGCTGTGCAGGACCTGGTGGAACCAAGGGGACCCTTCTGACAATGTGAGTCCCCAGGAACCAAGGGTCCATTGTGACACTGCAGCACCAAGGAGACCCCTGTGACACTGCAAGGCCTCATGGAGGCAAGGGGGGACAATTTTGACACTGTGGGGCCCAATGGAAGCAAGGGGCCAGTGTGACACAGCGGGGCCACCTGGAACAAAGGATCCAATATGACACAACCATTGTGAAACTGGTGGGGCCCCATGGATCCAAGGGAACAGGTGACAGGTCTGGTTGGCTTGGCCTGACTGACTCAACTGACCTTGGCAGGGTGAGGGGCTCTTCTCATGTGCTCTTGGAACTCTGGGGCTCTGGACTTTCCTTTCTATGGAAAAGAACCATCGCTCCTGCCCAGGCACCCATGGCCAAAATTGGTACTTTTCCTCCAAAATTCACTGTATGCAAAGGTTTCTCCCAGACTAAAGCTGCCAGAACAGACAGCTCTGGCTGGCCTTGAACTCTGGTCATCACCTCTGATCTCAAGGAAGCCCTGAGGAAAGTATTTGAACAGGTTTGACTACTGGAACATAAATGAGTCTCTCATCCTCTGAAAAACTCAGATGCTCTTCTCATCATATGTGTCTTTTTTTCCCTCACTGTGTATTATGCATGAAATTATTTTCAGCTAAAAAATATTATTCTTATCACTCTACTAGTGTTATCTGACACAAAACACCTCCTCTACATACAGATCCAGGTCACTTGTATAAGCAAACAAATTAAAGAATCCAGCAGGAATTCTTTGTCTCTGCTCCCATCTGTCACATCTCCTCTGCAGATGGAGGTGCAGCCCCAGCACTTGGGAGGGCTCAAGGGGCCACAAGTTCAGCTCCCACACAGAGAACTTGTGGACTCTGGGGTGTTTTCTTGCCTCCTGCATAGTCCCACAGGCTGAGATGGACACTGATGGTTTCTGTGCCAGGCTCTCTCAGCCCAGCCCAGCTCCCTGCAAGCTCTGCCAGCTGCCCTGAGCTCTCTGCAGTGCCAAGGGCCTCTCCCCAGCACAGCCCAGCCGGCTCTGGCCCCACAGCTCTGCGCAGGGCAGGCTGCTCTGGGCAGGGGCCCCACGGCCTCAGCCCCTCGCAAGGGCACAGCAGCAGCTGGAGCTCAGAGAGGACTCAGCCCCAGCCATGGGGAAGGTGCTGGGCCAAGGGAAAAGGAGGCTCTGTGTGTGCCCTGCTCCCCTCTCCCTGAGGTCCTGAGTGCTCTGCAGCCCCTCCTGGCATCCCATCTGCCCAGGCCAGCACAACAGCCCCGGCCTTGGGGCCCTCCAGAGCTGCTCCTGCTCCAGGCCCAGGGCCCATGCCAAACTGGGGCAACCAGAAAGCTGTGCCCATTTCTGTTCATTCCTGCTCTGATGAGGATGGATCCTCAGCCCCTTGCATGTTGCAGATGAATTTTACTACTGCAGAGGCCTCTTCTTTCTTGAGCTCTTCAGTTCAGGAATTCATTGAGAAAAGCTCATAAACATTTGTTCAAACCACCTGAAAAAGAAAAGTCACTGGCAATAATTTCAAATTTCAATTCTTCTGTGGTCAATTAGACAGATTTAAGAAGTGTATTCAAAGTGAATATACTACACAGAAAACAATGCAGAGAAAATGGTTTTGTCCTGTTATTTTTTTCCCTGTTTGTAGACTGATATTGGCAATGTCCAATTGATATTGACCACCAGCACTTTCTAATGAAGTCTGAATAGATATGAAAGTCAAGACCCTTCATGGCTGACAATCCATCAGACTTTGTCCCCAGGCCCTCCCCATCATTTCCCTCATCCACCCCCTGGCACTCCTATGGATCAGGAATAGTGTGGCCAGCAGGACCAGGGCAGTGATTCTTGCCCTGTGCCCAGCACTGCTTGGGCAGCACCTCGAGTGCTGTGTCCAGTTCTGGGCCCCCCAATTTAGGAAGGACATGGAGGGGCTGGAGCGTGTCCAGAGAAGGGCAACAAGGCTGGTGAGGGGTCTGGAACACAAGTCCTGTGAGGAGCAGCTGAGGAAGCTGGGGTTGCTTATCCTGGAGAAGAGGAGGCTCAGGGGAGACAAGGCAGTGTCAGGGCACAGGTTGGACTTGATGATGTCCAAGGTCTTTTCCAGCCTTGCTGAGTCTGTGATTCTCTGAAACCAGCCTTGCAGCAGTTGCAGGATGAGCCCTGGGCCTCCTCTTCAGAAGGTGCAGCAGCCCAGGTCCCTCAGCCTCTCCTCACAGCCCCAAAGCCCATCCTGTCAGTCCTGCAGAGCCTCTGCAGCTCCTCCTCAGTGCCCACAACAGGGAGCCCCACAGCCAGACACAGCAGGCCAGATGTGCCCCCCTGGGCTGTGGTGCCTCTGGCAAGGGAGCAGCACCAGGCAGTGCAGGAGCCTGCAGACAATTGCTGAAGCACTTGGAGGATGATCCTGCTCCCCAAGGGACGTTCCCGTGGTGCCAACTCAGAAACTGAAATGGGGAGTGGGGCCAGAGAGGAAAGGGCAACCAGGGATGGGCTGTTTGCAGGGGAGGGAACAGGGGTGGGCAACAGGAATAAATCTGGACAAGGGAAGAGTCAAGAAAGCCAAGGTGAATCAAAGGAAATGCTCAGGGCAGTTTGGGGGTGGCTGCCAGGCAGCCCTGGCTCTGAGCAATGTCTGCAGGGGCACAGGAAACTCACAGCTGATGGGAACAAACTTTTTGGCTGACTACAGAGGCCACAACAAAGCTGAGTGGTTTCCCTCCTGGCCCCCAGCCCTTCCTGGCCCCAGGGGCTGATGGCATTTGTGCTCCCTCAGGTTCATCTCCCCACACCAACACCATGGGGGTGCTCAGGCCTGCTCTGGGCAGTGCAAACAGGGGCTCCTGAGCCAGTGCTGCTGTGTCTGTGCCTGCAAGGATGCGGCCCCTGTGTGAGCTGGGGGAGAGGGCAGGGCTGCAGGGGGGGGGATGTTGTTGGCAGGTGCATGAGGACGCTCTGGGACGCTGCCCTGGGGTGTCCAGTGCAGTGGGGATGGATCAGCCCCTGCTCTGCTTCTCTTTCCTGTCTCCCCCAGGGACCTTGCAGAGCCCCAGCCATGCTGTTTGCCCGCAGCCTGCCCAGGGCCACCCTGGGGCTGCTCATGGGGCTTTTCTGTGCTAAGCATTGGCCTGGGCGTGTTCATGAGAGAGCCTGGGCAGAATGAGGGCCTGGTAGAATAAGCCCAGAGGAGAATGATGGAGATGCTCAGAGGACTGGAGCATCTGTTCTATGAAGACAGGCTGGGCAGAGAATGTGTTCCAGTCGCCTGAACTGAGGCACAAATGAGACCATATGATGACAACATCCAGATTTTATTTACCATGGATTTCATTTCCCAAGAACAGTGAGGGAGAGAAAGAAACAGGAGTGTGTCCTAGGGTGACTTGATGATGCTTGTATCCCCAACTGTCTGTTCTGTGTGTGCTGTATGTTGTGTTCTGTACCTTTCAAACTGGTTCTGAGAGCGAAGCAGGGAAGGAAGCAGAGCACAGTTTGTTTTGAGAACACAGCATTCGCTCCTACATATTTTTTTGCTCCGGACTCTGTGTGTTCGTTGGAGGCACAGACAGCAGCCAGACAGAGAACTTTTTTTGCTTTTAGTTAGTTTAGCTAGCTGAGGCAGAGAAGCGCCCTGGACTGTTTTTGTTTTTATTTCCTATTTTTTCCCTTGGGATTGTTTAAACCTGTCCTGGACTGAAAAAGCCAGGGAGACACGGGGATCTCGTGCCTGCAGCCCACCGGGGCCTGGACCTCGTCATTTTCCAGCACCGAAGGGACTGGGACTGATAAGAGACTGAGGGAGCTGAGCTAACTCACGGCAAGGGCTTCTCTCAGTTTTGCCATCTCTCTTCAGAGCGGCAAGAGGTTTTCTTGTTTCATATTATTCATTCTTTATGCTTGTGGGCTTTTTGTTTGTCAAATCAATAGTTTTTTCCACTTTTCTCTGAGGAAGTTCTTTTCCTGGAGCCGCTGGGGGGGAGGGGTTATTTGGGTTATCCAACCAGAGGAACTCCATTTGCTGGTTTCCTCCCAAATTTGCCCTAAACCAGGACAGCGGGAGGACTCAGGGAGAGAGAAAGAGTGTGTAAGAAAATGAGATGGAACTAGATGATTTTTGAGATCCTTCTCAACCCAAACTACACTGTGACTCTGGAACATGTGTGAAGGTGTATTTTAACTTGATATTATTAATATCATCAACACCATAATTTTTTTTAATTTTTATTTTTATTATAATTATTTACTACTAGCTTTTATTATAATTATTTACTACTACTATTTCTTTTCTTCTTCTTTTTCTATTCTTATTCCTGTTCCTAAATCCTATCCCTCTTTACTGCTACCATTTCTTCATCTTCTTTATTGACTACTACTTATTCCTATTCTAATTCTATTTCATTTTTGGTATGAGGTTTTTATGGATGTTTTTTGTTGGATTTGTCGTGGTCCTGCAGTGCTCAGCGGGGTCCTGGTCAGCCCTAATCCTGGGGCTGTGGGGCACAGCAGGAGAAGCGGAAGAGGCCGCGCAGCACCCACAGCGCCTGCCGGAGCCGGGAGAGACGTTTCTTGCGGGGGCCCGCTGCTGACTGAGGGTGCCGACCTCTGGCTCCTGCTCCTGGAAGGCACGAGGGGCCGTGTGTCCTCTGGGGGCCAGGGCTTCCATGTGGGGAGGTGAGGCACAGAGCAGCTCCCAGGGCCACGGCTCAGATGCCCCGTCCTCAACCCAAGCCTCGCAGAAGATGAGCACGAGGAACCTGCCTCCCACCAACCCTGCCCAGAGTCTTCGCTCTCTGTCTTGGTCTTCACAGAGCTCCAGGACCCTGATTTTGTCCCACTCGTCTTCCTCGTGCAGCAAGGTCTTGTCCCCGATGCTCTGTTCCCATCCCTACTGCACGAGATCTTGGTCACCATCACTTACCCAGCACGGAGGGTCTCTTTCCATTCCCTTTGGACACCTTCTGGTCTCTCTCAACATAATCATGGGACAGCTCTTCAAGGAATTTAAACCAAAGTGAGATCATCTGGTCGATGTCGGCTTCTTCTAGGAAGAGCTCCAGCCCAATGCAGGCTTGCCCTTGGGATCCTTGAGTGTAGTTGCTGGTTTCTGCTGGGGACAACTCCTGCCCAATGCAGGCTTCCCCTTGTGACATTTCCTCATAGCTACCAGCATCTCCAGGGTACAGCACCTCTAGATTCACCTTCTCCTCCTTCATGTCTGATCTCCTGCAACGCAGGAGGGGATCCCAGGAGCTGCTTCCTGCTGAGCAAGTGGCTCTCCTGGCACTGGGCAAGGCAGGGCCCCGAGCCCCTTATATAGCCCTGAGGGCATGGCTCTGCCATGTCACCAGGGCCCTGGGCACCACAACCCTCCACACCATCCAGGGCCCTGACAGAACACTACTGTGTCACAAAGGGCCATGCCCGGCACCCCTTCAGCACCCCAAAGCCCTGGAAGTGGCATGGAGCAGCCCCCGGAGTGGTGGGCCTCTAGCCCCTTGTCATGATCTGCTTATTAAAACAATGAGAAATGCCTCTGCCCAAATTAGGGTGCAAAGGAGACTGTATGCCAAAGCCAATAGGATGGACTTAATTTAACAAGAAATGAGAGACAGAGAGAGAGAGAGAGTAAAGAGATGAGGGGAGAAAAAGAGAGTGACCGAGACAGATTAAGTAGAAAATCTCAATCTCCCCAGTCAGTGGATCCCAAAGATGTCCCATGGTTGTTCTCCATCAGCTCTTGGTGCTGAGGGTTCCCCTCACACACGGTGTTCAGAGGGCTGATGCACACTGGGGCTGGGTGGGAAGGCCCAGGTCCCTCCCCTGGTGGGGACAAGTTTGACAGAGTCTCCTGCAGCAGACTCTGCATCTGTGTCAGCCCTTTGCCTCATGAGCAGTGCTCTGCTGCAAGGCCTCAGCAATGAGTCTGGGCAGCGCTTTGGGGCTTTTTGATGGATTGATGATGGCACCTCCTCAGCTGCCCCTCACAGGAATGTCCCGTGGATGTGGCCTTCCTGGGGTGGGGATTTTACAGCAGAGCCAGTTTGTGTGAGGGAGGATGGGTGTCCCCTGCCTGTGAGCAGAGGTTAGAGCACAGCCCCAGAACTCTCCTGCTCCCTTCCTGGTTGTGGGCAGTGTGTGCAAATGTCTCCTGAGCAGATGAGCCTGTGGCCTCCCCGGCCCGAGCGTGGCCCAAGCTGATTTTCAGAACAGCTGCTGGGTTTGGCTTTCTTGTGGATGCATTGTCCTGCCTTAGTCTTGTTTCCTTGTCCCCAGACCAGAGGTAATTGAGCAATAGTGTCACCTTGATGGTATCTCAGGTTCTGTGGGGCAGCCCAAGTCCCAACCCAAAGCTGCAGTCAGGTGAAGGAGGGGTGGGCTTGGGTGGTCTCAGCCTCTTTATTCACTTTTCCTATAATGGACAGATCTCCTTCCCAGCAGTGTTGAAGCCATTTCCCATAACATTTCAGTCTCTGAGATGGCTGACGTGCCCAGAGCCCCTGTGAGGGCCGTGGCACACACAGACAGCCCCAGCCCCACACTGCCCAGGCCTGGCTGTGGAGGGTGGGCTGTGGGGGCCGTGAGGGATTGGCCAGATGGATGCAGCCAGGGAGTTGTGCTCAGTGGCTCCATGTGCAGGTGGACGCCGGGGATGAGGGGCGTCCCTCAGGGAGGGCTCTGCCTTGGCCCCGGGGCTCTGGAAGGGCTTTGCCATGACCCAGAGAGGGGCTGGAGCTCCCTCTCAGCTCAGGGTTTGAAGGGCCAGGAAGCTGAGCAGGGCAGGAGCTGAGGAGAAGCACTTGGGGTGAGGCTGGAGGAGAAGCTCAGCATGAGCTGGCAGTCTGTGCTGCCAGCCCAGAAAGGCAGTCCTGTGCTGGGCTGCATGGAAAGGAGCGAAGGGCAGCAGGTCAAGGGAGGTGAGTGTGGCCCTCTAGTCCATATTTCAGAGCCCACCTGCAGCACTGCATCTGTGTGTGGGGGCCCCAGCATAAGAAGGACATGGGCCTGGTAGAATGAGTCCAGAGGAGAGTGATGGAGATGCTCAGAGGACTGGAGCAGCTGTGCTATTGTAGTAGAATTTCTTAGGGAATGAAGACTTAATCTATATTTGAAGTGAAGTTTGAACTACCCTAGCCTGGGCCTCATCTCCTGAGGCCTGGACAGCCTCTTGCACAAGTAGAAATTCTCTGCCAAGGTTTGTGGTGCACTTAGAGATTAATGTGTTAATAGGGGACAGTGGGTTTTCTGGCAGTTAACAAGTACAGTAATTAGTGTGAGCAATTTAGCTGCCTTAAGAGTTTGGTAAACAATGTGTATTTGCATTTTTCCCTGTGCTGTATGCCAATGAGAATTCACCTATAAAATGTAAACTATGTAGAAGTGTATATGACCTGGCATTTTAGACAAAATAAACGGAGAATGTAGCATTAACCATATTGGTCGCATCTGCGTTTTGCTCTCGTCCAACTTCCCATTATTTTTTGGGTTCCCTCACTTTAAGGAAGACTCTTGAGCCTTCTTCAAACAACCCCCAAAGGTGAGGAGACCCCCAGAAAGGGAATGGTGGAGCATGTGCAGTACAGGTGGTGATGGGTGAAGATGAGAGCAGTGATGTAAATCTTACGAAACGAAAATAGGTGGGAAGGGGTGTTGACACACATAATAAAAAGTCCAAACTGGTCATTTTGGCTTTGTACGGGGGACAGGAGATGAAGTCCTGCACCATACCCCGTGATAGTACCTCGCGGTCCATTTGCCCTTGTATTATTTTTAGAACCAATATATTATTTACTATTTGCAAATTATTGTAACTTTTATGCTGTTCAACTTAAAATTGCTGCTCTTATTGTAACTTTTAAGCTGCTCAAATTAAAGATGCTGCTATATCTAATCTTGTTGGGGGGATTTTTTAGATTGGATCATTAGGCAGCACAGCCATTCATAACACAGAGAAGTTCTTGGAAGAAGATTCACTCAAAGGCTGCTTTTAGCAGTCCACCAGGGCCACTCTGAGTGGCTGATCTGGGCTGGGGACAAAGGGCGGGGCTGGCCTGGCTGTGGTGTAGTGTGCCACCTGTGACATCACGGGGGACATGTCACAATGGGGGCAGCTCTAAAAGGCCCCAGCATGTAACGCTGGCCCTGTATTGCTTGGGCAAGCGGTGAGTGCACACGTGGTGGGGAGGCTGGGCTGGGGACAAGGGCTGGAGCAGAGAGGCTGCAGCCAGGCTTGGGTTCTCCCCCTGCATGCAGGGCCAGCCCCTCATGGCACAGCCTTGGGCAGGGCACCGTGCTGCTACTGCTTCTGCTGTTGCTGCTGCTGCTGCTGCTGCTGCTGCTTGGGCAGCGGGAGAGGCCTCGCTGCTTGCCTGCTGTCTGGGGCCCCGTCCTTGGTGCCCCCAGATAGATCCCTGGCATTGCCGTCCCTGCTTATCCCCACTGCCAGCTGCCTCCCTTTCTGAAGGCCTTGTCTCCCTCCTCCTGCAGACCATGGATACCTGGGTGTTGTGGTTCTTGCTCTTGCCAAGTGTTCTCCAGTACCCACAGCCCGTGGGTGATGGCTTGGACGAGGTGACACGTCTGCGAATGGAGGCACGTGCAAAGTTCCAGGAAGAGGAGAAGATTCGTCTGGAGTGGGAGGTGGAGCAGCTGGCCCTGAAGCAGGGTGCCTGGGCCTGGGGAGACCTGCTCTGGTCTGCCTTGCAGCACTGGCAGGTTTGGGCTCTTGCTGGGCTCCTGCTCTTTCTCTTGGCCCTGTGGTATATGTGGAGGAAAAGGAGCCTGAGGAGAGAGGAGCATGAAGAAGAGAATGATGGTGCAAATGAAGAGGAAGGCAGAAATGTTGATGTAAATGAAGAACATGGTGGAAATGAAGAAGAAGCTTTTGGAAATGAAGAAGAAGAGGAAGATGATGAGAATGGGGAGGAAAACAATGATGATGATGGCAATGCCCAGGAAGTCAACAATGGTGCTGCAAATGAAGAAGGTGCTGTTGGAAATGAAGTTGGCAATGAGGCAGCAAATGTAGCAAACAACAATGATGCTGGAAATGAAGTTGATAATGGTGATGGTGACGATGAGATGGGAAGAAGGGTAATGGAGCGCATTCAGTGGCCTGTACAGGACCTGGAGAAAGGATGCGGGTGGACAACTGCCCTGATGAACAACTTTGCAATTTACTTTCGACGCGTTTTGTGCAACAGTTTCTACCCAGTCCTGAAACAAGCCATTGGGGTGGGCAGTGCCTTTGAAGGTTGGAGTCCCTGTGAGCAGGATGTTGTGTACCAGGTGCTCATCCCCATGACTCCACCCCGAGGGCACAGTTTCCATGTGGAGATGGACACTGCAGGGCAGAGGCATGTGAGGAACTTCCGCATCCGCGTGCAGCAGGAGTGCACCTGCTCGAGGGAGCAGCAGGGTAAGGAAATGCTGTGCTTCCTGCACCACTCTGAGGAGGAGCTGAGGAACAACCAGGATCCCAGCCTCCTTCACACCCTGTGCACGGACTCCTACCTGGACGTGCAGAAAACTGCCCGCTGGTTCTGCCAACTGGTGAGAGCAGTGTGGCCGGCTTTGCCTCACTCACACAATTGGCATTTAGTGCTGCTGCCCTCCACACGCTCCTGCCAATTCAAGGTGAGCAATGGCAGACAAAGCCACCGGATTGAGATGCTGTTTGGGGTGCGGCAAGGCGACTCAGACATCTTTGTGAGCAGCCAGCCTAGGCCTTACTACACCTCAAGCACAATCTGGCCGGAGAGCTACGCCGTGGCTGAGATGAAGTTCTTCAACTACATTGCCAGGCGGGAACCACCTGACAGCTTGCACCTAAAATGCCTGCAGTTCTTCACCAGTCTTCAGCTGGGCTTAGGTTTTTCTACCTATACCACAAAGACCATTGTCATGCACCTCCTGAACACCCCACTCCCGTTATGCTGGTGCAGGAGACATTTTGTGAGGCGACTGATGGATATCAGCAGGATCCTGCATGCATGTGTGCAAGTGAGACACCTCAACCACTTCATTGTGGGCAACCCAACACTTCCTGCGGGGATCAGTTTGCCCCCAGATGTCCTAACGGCTGGGAACTACAATCTCTTCCATGACCTGGTGATGGATCCTGTTGCCCACTCCCAGGCAATTAGTCAGTACATGGATCTGCACCAGTCTCTCAAACGAATCATTAACAACGAAGAGTGAAGGAGGTTCTCCTGCACAGAGCTGTGCTTGTGAGGCTCGCACCTGGAGGCAGAGAAGCACCTCACAGTACATGGGAAAAGAGGGCAGAATGTGGGATACAGAGAGGGAAGGGAAAATGCTGCCTAGCCACTCTAAGCCATCAGCAGCAGCAGTGTCGTCTCAACAGTCTCCCCAGCACTGCATCCAGTGATGACAAGACTGGTGCCAAAGATCAAGGAGCACGCAAGAGGAAATACTATCATTGCTTTTTTGGCTCTCTGGGGTCTGTGTGGAGAATCTACAGCCCAGGGAGAAGCTGACACAGACCTGAGTGTGCAGGACATGCAGAAGGAAGGCAGTGCTCCACTGGCAGTGGCAGTTGCTGCCATGCCTTTTGTCCAGAGCAGAAGCACACTCGGGGAGTCCAAGGTGATGTAGCTGAAGAGGCCGTGGCCAGGGCACTTGTGAGACAGAGTCCCATTAGCACCAGAACTGTGACTGCCCCCAGCTCTCTCCTCGGCTCCATTTTCCCTCGGAGAGCTTCACCTTGTGCAAAGGTGCCAATCTCAGGATGCCAGACAAGTGAGTGTTGGAAAGGACCACCTGTGGGATCATCTGGTTCAGGGCTGCTCCAGCAGGGTCTTCCTGATATGCGTTGCAAAGGATTGCCTCCACACGGGTGTTGATTATCTCCGGTGAGGGAGACTGCACAGTCTCTGGGCAATGCCTGTGATCAGTCAGTGGACGTGTTTCTCCTTGTCCCCAGAAGGGAAGCCTTCAGGTCAGCATTGTACCAACTGTGTCACTGCTGACCTGAAATTTTGTACATATAAGAATCTAGGTTTTCATTTCATATAGATAGATACATATTGTGTATGCATATTATATACTATAAAACTTATCAATTATCATATCACAAAGTAAAATCTAAAAAAGCCAATAGGCTAGTATAAATAATTTATTAGTATGTATGGAAGTATAGAATATATATATGGAAATACATAAGAATACATGAAAGTATGTAAATAATATATTATTATATATATCTCTTCATACGGAAGACATGAAATATGTTATAAATCATGATGAAAATAATTCTTAAGGGTTGAATATATAATTATGTTTAAACAATACAATATAGAACATATTTAGTGTCACTCTCTGTTATGAAATGTATAAATGCTCTTAGTGCATTTAGATCTGGAAAGATTTTTATGAAATGGAGATATTTCTACCATATATAACATGCGTATTACAAATGTGATGTAGATATATAATATGTTACATATAGGATAGTCTTGTTTTATATTCAAGTAAAGGCACAGATCGTGTCTCTGTCTGTTGAGGACACATGATTACGTTCTCTAGTTAGTGCATTTCTGAGCGGCAAGGCGGAAACTGCTTTGCTCTTGATTCAATAAACTACAATATTCCAGAATCTGGATTGTGCAAGACTTTGTTGATCTCAAGCCAACGTAGAGTACTGGTAAATCTCACAAGTTGTGAATCTGGGCTTGTGAACTCTGTCCTCGAACTCAGCCTGACTTCCAGTGTTGAATTGGTTCTAATGAGAAATGAAGGCCGGCTGCCCGCAGCCCCTGTGATGACAGAATCACAGAACAGCTTGGCCTGGAGGGGTCCTTAGAAATGGTCTTGTTCCAGCCCTGGTGCCAAGGGCAGGGACTCCTTCCACTGGGC
>JANPWX010020260.1:0-12928 GCA_024734555.1 Trochalopteron elliotii | reverse complement strand
CACAGAGAGGGGGATCCTGGTACTGCCACAGCAATGCTGTCACAAAGAGGGGGAAGATGGCTTTGCCACCACTGTGATGTCACAGAGAGGGGGAAGCTGGCTCTGCCACCACTGTGATGTCACAGAGAGGAGGATCCTGGTGCTGCCACGGCTGTGGTGTCACAAAGAGGGGGAAGCTGGCTCTGCCTCCACTGTTATGTCACAGAGAGGGGGATCCTGGTGCTGCCACGGCTCTGTTTTCACAAAGAGGGGGAAGCAGGCTCAGCCACCACTGTGATGTCACAGAGAGGGGGATCTTGGTGCTGCCATAGCTCTGTTGTCACAAAGAGGGGGAAGCTGGCTCTGCCACCATTGTGATGTCACAGAGACAGGGAAGCTGGCTCTGCCACCACTGTGATATCACAGAGGTGGGCTCCTGGTGCTGCCACCACTGTGATGTCACAAAGAGGGGGAAGCTGGCTCTGCCACCACTGTGATGTTACAGAGAGGGGGAAGCTGGCTCTGCCACCACTGTGATGTCACAGAGAGGGGAACTCTGTGGCTGCCACGGCTGTGGTGTCACAAACAGGGGGAAACTGGCTCTGCCACCACTGTGATGTCACAGAGAGGGGGATTCTGGTGCTGCCACAACTGTGGTGTCACAGAGAGGGGGAAGCTGGCTCTGCCCCTACTGTGATTTCACAGGGTGGGGGAAGCTGGTGCTGCCACCACTGTGATGTCACACAGAGGGGGATTCTGGTGCTGCCAGCACTGTTCTGTCACAAAAAGGGGGAAGATGGCTCTGCCACCACAGTGATATCACAGAGAGGGGGATCCCGGTGCTGCCACCACTGTGATGTCACAGAGAGGGGAACTCAGTGGCTGCCATGGCTGTGGTGTCAGAAAGAGGGGGAAGCTGGCCCTGCCACCACTGTGATGTCACAGAGAGGGGGATCCTGGTGCTGCCATGGCTTTGGTGTCACAAAGAGGGGGAAACTGACTCTGCCACCACTGTGATGTCACAGAGAGGGGGATCCTGGTGCTGCCACGGCTGTGCTGTCACAGAGAGGGGAACTCTGGGTCTGCCACGACTGTGGTGTCACAAAGAGGGGGAAGCTGGCTCTGCCACCATTGTGATGTCACAGAGAGGGGGAAGCTGGCTCTGCCACCACTGTGATGTCACAGAGAGTGGGGTCCTGGTGCTGCCAGCGTTGGGGTGTCACAAAGAGGGGGAAGCTGGCTCTGCCACCACTGTGATGTCACAGACAGGGGGATTCTGCTGCTGCCACGGATCTGTTGTCACAAAGAGGGGGAAGCTGGCTCTGCCACCATTGTGATGTCACAGAGAGGGGGATACTGGTGCTGCCACGGCTGTGGTGTCACAAAGAGGGGGATCCTGGCTCTGGTACCACTGTGATGTCACAGAGAGAGGGATCCTGGCTCTGCCACCACTGCGATGTCACAGAGACAGGGAAGCTGGCTCTGCCACCACTGTGATGTCACAGAGAGGGGGATCCTGGTGCTGACACGGCTCTGTTGTCACAAAGAGGGGGAAGCTGGCTCTGCCACCATTGTGATGTCACAGAGACAGGGAAGCTGGCCCTGCCACCACTGTGATGTCACAAAGAGGGGGCTCCTGGTGCTGCCACGGCTGTGGTGTCACAAAGAGGGGGAATCTGGTTCTGTCCCCTCCATGATGTCACAGAGAGGGGAAAGCTGGGTTAATGTGATATAATCAATCTGCCAGGCCTCCCCATACTTATATTTGGACCACTGTCCACCATACCATAGGGGCTTCACCCGCTTGGCCTGCTTGATTGCAGCACATGTGTCACAGTCATGAATAACCTGAGAAATACTGTCCATAGTTAGGTCCACCCCTCGGTCTCGTGCCCACTTATAGGTGGCATCTCTGCCCTGATGACCTGAGGCATCATGAGCCCATCGAGCCAGGAACAACTCTCCCTTGTGTTGCCAATCTAAGTCTATTTTTGACACCTTTATCTTTGCAGCCTGATCTACCTGCTCATTGTTTCTGTGCTCCTCATCAGCTCTACTCTTGGGGACATGGGCATCTACATGACGGATTTTTACAGGTAGCTTCTCTATCCGAGTGGCAATGTCTTTCCACTCTTCGGCAGCCCAAATTGGTTTTCCTCTACGCTGCCAGTTAGCCTTTTTCCACTTCTTCAACCATCCCCATAAAGCATTGGCTACCATCCATGAATCAGTATAGAGGTAGAGCTTTGGCCACTTCTCTCTCTCAGCAATGTCCAGGGCCAATTGAACAGCTTTGAGTTCAGCAAGTTGGCTCGATCCACCATCTCCTTCCGTGGCCTCAGCAACTTGTCGTGTGGGGCTCCACACAGCTGCTTTCCACTTCTGCTTCATCCCCACGATGCGACAGGAACCGTCAGTGAAAAGAGCGTAGGGTGTTTCTTCTGCTGGCAGTTGGTTGTATGGTGGAGCTTCTTCAGCACGTGTCACTGGTTCTTGCTCCTCTTCATCTGTGAGACTAAAGTCTTCACCTTCAGGCCAATTTGTAATTATCTCCAAAATCCCAGGGCAATTCAGTTTTCCAATACGGGCGAGCTGTGTGATGACAGCAATCCACTTACTCCATGTAGCATTGGTGGCATGGTGGGTAGAGGGAACCTCTGCTTTAAACATCCACCCCAGCACAGGTAGTCGGGGTGCCAGGAGGAGTTGTGTTTCAGTGCCTATTACCTCTGAGGCAGCTTGGACTCCTTCACAGGCTGCTAAAATTTCCTTCTCTCTTGTAGTTGGCTTCAGACCCTCTGTAGCTTCGGCTCCAGAATCCCAGCAGTCGTCCTCGAGTCTCCCCAGGCACCTTCTGCCAAAGGCTCCAGGACAGACCATGGCTCCCGGCTGCAGAGTGGAGCACGTTCTTCACATCTGATCCTGTCCTGACTGGGCCAAGGGCCACTGCATGGGCAATCTCCTGCTTGATCTGGGCAAAGGCGTGTTGCTGTTCAGGGCCCCAGTGGAAAGTGTTCTTCTTGCGGGTAACCAGGTAGAGAGGATTCACAATCTGGCTGTACTCAGGGATATGCATTCTCCAAAAGCCTATGACACCTAGGAAAGCTTGTGTTTCCTTCTTGTTGGTAGGTGGAGGCATTGCTGTGATCTTGTTGATGACATCAGTAGGAATCTGACGCCGTCCATCTTCCCACTTAATTCCCAGGAACTGCATCTCTCGAGCAGGTCCCTTAACTTTGCTCTTCTTGATAGCGAATCCAGCTTTCAGCAGAATCTGGATGATCTTCTCTCCTTTCTCAAACACTTCAGCTGCAGTATTCCCCTACACAATGATGTCATCGATGTACTGTAGATGTTCTGGAGCCTCACCCTTTTCCAGTGCAGCCTGGATCAGTCCATGGCAGATGGTAGGACTGTGCTTCCACCCCTGGGGCAATCGGTTCCAAGTGTACTGCACACCCCTCCACGTAAAGGCAAACTGAGGCCTGCATTCTGCTGCCAAAGGAGTGGAGAAAAATGCATTGGCAATGTCAGTAGTGGTGTACCACCTTGCTGCCTTGGACTCCAGCTCGTACCGGAGCTCCAACATGTTTGGCACAGCAGCGCTCAGCGGTGGAGTCACTTCATTCAAGGCACGATAGTCCACAGTCAGTCTCCATTCTCCTTCAGATTTTCGCACAGGCCAGATGGGGCTGTTGAAGAGTGAGTGGGTTTTGCTGACCACCCCTTGGCTCTCCAGCTCACAAATCATCTTGTGGATGGGGATCACGGCGTCTCGAGTTGTTCTGTACTGTCGGCGATGCACTGTTGAAGTGGCAATTGGCACTTGTTGCTCTTCCCCCTTCAGAAGTCCTACAGCAGATGGGTTCTCTGATAGTCCAGGCAAGGTGTTCAATTGCTTAACACCCTCTATCACTACAGCTGCTATCCCAAACGCCCACCTGAATTCCTTCGGGTCTTTGAAATACCCATTTCGGAGGTAGTCTATGCCCAGAATGCATGGGGCCTCTGGGCCAGTCACAATAGGGTGCCTTTTCCACTCATTTCCAGTCAGACTAACATCAGCTTCCACCAAAGTAAAATCCTGTGATCCCCCTGTTACGCCAGCGATAGAGACAGATTCTGCCCCTACATGTGTTGATGGAATTAATGTGCACTGTGCACCAGTATCGACCAAGGCCTTGTATTCTTGTGGTTCAGATGTGCCAGGCCAACGAACCCACACAGTCCAAAAAACACGGTTGTCCCTAGCCTCTACCTGGCTAGAGGCTGGGCCCCTCTAAACCTGGTTATCCAACTGTCCCTGGGTAACTGGAGCTACTTCCTTCTTAGTGGAACTTCCTCTCTGAGTCTTGCAACCCAACAATTCACGCAGCCGTTGTGCCTGATCATCGGTAGATTTCCTATCCCATCTCTTCATATCTTCTCCACAATCACGCAGGAGGGACCACAGCTTACCTCGTGGGATGCCCCTTCCCTCTCTATCTGGGGAACGTCTGCGTTTGGTGCCAGGACCTCTGACCTGTACCGCCGAGATTTGGAGAAAGCCCTCTTTCATCTCTTTAATCTCATCTCTGAGTGTATGGTGATTCTCCTCTATTTTGCCTTCTAATTTCTGCAGACGGGTTTCCACAGCTGCGATTCTGGCATGTGTTGGGCCATGCACAGCATCTGCATATGCTCCAAGTTTCCTTGCCATATCCAGCACGCTCTCCCCCATGTCGTCCCCCTTCATTATTGCTAAAGAAGAAGAGTATTCTTGTGGCCCAAGTCGTACAAGTTTTCGCCACATCACAGGTGTACATGGTACCAAGTCTGGGTTCCTAGTGTTTAGGTCATCTGAGAAGACAATCTCCACCACTGCCATTTCTCTCAAGCGCTGAATCCCTTGTTCTATGGTCTTCCACTGGGTTTGCTGCATATAGAGATCGTCTGCACATAGATATCTTTGTGCCACACTTCCCAGGACCCGTTCCCAGAGAGTGCAAGGGGTAGCCTCCCTCATCATTCCTTGGTCGATAACCAGATCATGTGACAGGGATCCCAAATGCCTTGCTTCAGTGCTGTCCAGAATTGTAGCCTCACCTGCAGCATCCCAAAGATGGACTAACCAACTGATTATAGATTCATCTGGTCGTCGAGTGTAATCCTTTCTTAGGCCTCGACGGTCCTTCAGGGAGAAGGACTCAGTAGTGGCTCCTGATCATGTGCCAGTGGGTTGGGCATTTGACCTTGTGCCAGCTGGTTGGGCTCCTGATTTTGTGTCAGTTTGGTCAGCTTCTGATTGGGTGTCAGTTGGTTGGATGTCTGATTGGGTGTTGTCGGGAGGCATTGAGGGTCCTTCACCTGGATCATCGTCCACTGGTCGATTGGTTTTCTGTGCTTGCTTCTTTGCTCCAGCAACTGCCAGGGGCTTAGGCTCACTGTCTGGTTTAGCTGCTGTCTGAGTGACTGGCGTAGGTGCTGATTTATTTTTCTGGCCCCCTGCCTCTATCTGCTGCCCTACTTTATCTAGCAGTGTGCAGTAAGCATATGCCAGGGCCCAGCTTATTGCAACAATCCTTTTGTCCTTGGAATTATCCTGGCACTTCTCTTTCAAGTGTTTTCCCACCTCAGCCAGGTTCTGAATGTGTTCACATGGAAAGTCCCAGGCTATAGGGTCAGAAAATTCCTTCAGGGTTTGGCCCATATCCTCCCATTCTCCACGCCACTCAGGATTTTCCACACCTGGGCCTACTTCTGGGCCAGGGGTCTCATCAGCCCCTCTGGAAATCTCAGCCCTCATTCTAGACAAGCTGCAAACCATATAGAGGAAGCTCACCAAATGGAATACCAGGAAGATGGTATCTTTAACATTCAGGGGACACTGAACATTCTCCAAAAGTGATGTGACCGATTCAAAAGATACGAGGGACAGGAAAGACTGAAAAGCTTCATCCCCTGTTCCTCCTCTAACAAAGTGGGTGCAATTATTCATAAATCCCCAAAACATGCTGCTGGAACTAGGACGCATGGTAGGACAAAGAAACCATAAACCAAACATACCTGCCACAAACTCCAGTACCTTCATAAACTTCCTATAAGTCATGATCACTGAACCCAACAAAATAGCAATCCTAAATCGTGCACCTCTAGTGTAAAAGCTATATGTTAGGGACAACATTGGAGCTAATTCTGGATAAGAAAACAAGCCTAGGGACCAGAAAGGTATTAGAACCTCAGAGAAACCTAGGGAACAGAAATACAGCAAGGGCTCTATTCCAATAGACATTAGGGATTCAAGGGGCAACATGACTACTCTGTCCCCACACAAAGAACAACCACAATGCAATCAATAATCAATACAAGTTTTTTCCACTCTCTCTCACCACACAGTTGGGCACCAATATTAATGTATGTCCTGGTTTAGGGCAAATTTGGGAGGAAATCTCCGAATGGGGTTCCTCTGGAAAGCAAGTCCAAACACCCCCTCCCCCCAGCCAGTCCGGGGAAATAACTCCCTCAGAGAAAAGTGGAAAAACACCTATTTATTTAACAAACAAAATGCCCACAAGCATAAAAAATGAATAATAATAATAATAACAATAATAATAATAATAATATGAAACAATAAAATCTCTTGCCACTCCAAAGACAGATGGCAAAACTGAGAGTCCGTGCCAGGAGTCTGTGTATCAGTCCCAGTCCCTTCGGTGCTGGAAAATGCCGAGTCCTGGCCCGGTGGGCCACAGGCACAAGATCCCGGTGCTCCTCTGGGTTTTTCAGTCCAGAGCAGATTTAAACAGTCCCAAAGAATAAAAGGGAAAAAAAAAACTGTCCAGGAAAGCTTCTTTGCCTCAGCTAGCTAGACTAACAAAGGGAAGAAAAAACTCTCTGGCTGCCATCCATGCATCCGACAAAGAAGAAAAAAAAACCACACAGTCCAAGGGTGAGAGAAGATCCTGAGGAGTGAACACTGTTTTTCAAAACAAACTGCACGCTTCTTCTTTCCCTGCTCATTCTCAGAACCAGTCTTAAAGGTACAGAACACAGAACAGACGATTTGGGGATACAGGCATCATAGTTACTCTAGGACAAGCCCTGAGTAATGAACTCCAGCAGCACTTAATTGAAGACAAGAGGAAATACCTTTGTGTCTAATACTTAAATCTAAGACTCTGGTTTTGAAAGAATTGTTATGAAGGTTGTCATTCACCTGTAGGGCAGAGGACCAATTGAAAAATTGAGGCCTGTACAGCAGGTCCTGACTGAAGCCTGAACAACAGGCCCTGAGGCAAAGCTGACCTCTAGATAAACCTTGCAACCAAAGGTTATCTTTGTGTCTGCTCATTAATGGAGTACTATTACCAAAATGATCTCTGTATTTGTTCTGTGGTGAAAGGTGGATTTACCTTTCTGTGTTTAAAAACCAGACAAGGCCCCATCTGGCCTTGCTTGGGGGTGAAGGTTCCTGGTCAACTCCCTTGGTCCCTCCTTGAGTCCTGGCCAGGCTTTGGGAGAAATCCAACAGAAGAATGAAACCAGATGTTCTCACACTAGAAGTGATGGCAGCTTGTTTGTTTACAGTGTAAAAGCTGGGCCCTCTCCCAGCCAGGTTGGAGGCCTTGTTTCCTGCGAAGGTGGATGCACCTGCAGGAATTCCCAGTGTCTGGGATTGGCTCTGCAGTCCTTGGCTTCTCCCAGCTGATGTGTGGATCAAGATGATGGGAAAGTCTGAGGGTAACTGGTGATGGATCTTTCTAAGTGAATAGAGGCAATCTTTGGTAGAAATGACTGGATGCATTGCTGAGCTCCTTTTGCAATTCTTTGCTAATGATTATGAGCTTTGCTGAGCTTATTCTTTTGTAATTCTTTGCAGCTTTGCATTATATAAAAGACACAATTCCTTAAGTGGGTGCCTGTGTGTTTGGTGCTGACCCTGCCCACAGGTGAAACACAGCCCCATTGTGCCTTAGTGTCACCTGGGAAGACAAAAACCCTCACTCCCAATGTCACCCCTTCCTCCTTGTTCTCCCCACTTAATACACTGCACATGATGTCCTCTGGTCTGGGGTATCCCTGGGGACACTTGGGGTCACCTGTCCTGGCTGTGTCCCCTCCCAACCTCCCCCACACCCCCAGCCCCTCCCCAGCGTGGCCGGACAAAGGGCAGGAAAGGCCTTGGCTCAGTGTGAGCTCAGCAAGAACAAAACCATCTCTGTGTGACCAGCCCTGTGCTCAGCACCCGGCCCCAGCAGTGTCCCAGTGCAGCGTCTGTGGCATCAGTGCCCACAAGGGGTTTCCATGACAATTGCCAGGACAGGTGACCCAGGTGTCACACCCCAGGGAGGGTTTTCATGGAAACAGTGGCCAGCACTGCCCCTTTCTGTCTGCCTGAGCTGCCTTTGGTCCTGGCAGTGGCGTTGGCTGCTGGTTCCGCGGCGCCTGAGCAGCCAGCGCGGCACAGGGCAGGTGGCCATGGCACAGCCCCCAGCAAGGGATCCCCTCTGCCTCTGGGCACTGACACCAGCCCTGAGCAAGGGGCCCAGGCACTGGGCTCAGGGCAGTGTCCGTGGCCACAGCCCCTTGCCATGGCCCAGGGCAGCCTGGGATGATGATCCACCCTCCCTGCTGGCCCAGGGCAGGGCTGCAGTGCCCTTCCCCACAGCCTGTGTGCACAGAAGCACTTCCAGGGCTCTCTGCATTTCCCTTCCCCTCACTCTTGGCTCACTCACACCCCTCCCTGTCGAGCTATTCTTGGGTTTACGTCTTAAAGGCCCAAGAGCAGTTTCTGGTTACTATAAAGTTGTTTATTATATAAATACATCAGTCCTTAAGGCAGAGGTTCTAAATGTGGTCCTACTAAAAGCCATGAGGCTTGAGATCCCAGTGGGGCAAAACAACAGCCTGAAAGAGAGTCCCGGCCATGAGAACAGGGGCAGTTTCCTGGCCCACAGGAGAGAGGGAGAGAGAGTCCTGGCTGTGGAACAAAGGCAGTTTCCTGGCACAGAGAGAGAGAGAGAGAGAGAGAGAGAGAGAGAGAGAGAGCCCCGTTCCCAAGCCGTGTCCTCAGCAGCAGCAACCACAACAGCAAAAGCCCTGGCAGCAACCCAGGGGATAAAATACCTGACAAAGGTCTGGCAGCAGTTCCCCAGCAAAGCCCCGTTCTCTCTTGTTGTAAATGGTGAAGAGGGTGGACTGATCAATTGAAGGACTGATGAATTGATGCCATTGCCCAAAGAACAAGGGCTTTTTATCCATAAATCATAAATGCATATTCATATCCCTACCTATAGGTTCCCGAATCCACTAAGGACACAATTCTAAAACATTCTGTCTACACCAATCTAAACCTAATTTTGAAAGTGCATAAAACTACAAAAAAACTACAAAGAATAAAATTAAACCTTACACAAAACCTACATATATAGCATAGCTATTAATATTAAAAGGTTCTATCATATAGTATATCTATTAACATAAAAATTTGTGTCTCATTCGTGTAAAACTTGTACCTACTCCATCTAGTACTGTGAGTGATGTTTTTGGTATGTCTAAAGCTAAGTTACCAGGCCTTAGGGCTCTGGGTTCATTGCTAGCTTGCAAATTCTTAAGGCACATGGAGTCTGCTTATTTGAAACTAAAGTCTATACTTGTACTTCATATTTATGTGGTTTTTATATATTTTAATTTCTCTAAAGGCTTTAATTCAATCTCTACATATCTCTCTCCATGGAGAACCCAGGGAGGGATGCACTCTGACAGTTTCCAATGTTTTTTCTCCTTTGGAGTTACATTTTGGCTCTGGAATCCATCAGAGACTCCTCCCAGGTCTGTCTCAGAGTGTTCACGCCTCCTGGAGGAAACCAAGATCCCAGGAAGCTGCCCCAGATTCCTCCAGGGAAGGTTCCCAAGATGTCTGTGCTCATTTGGAAGTATTTCTCTATGCCAGCGTGCACTGGAGACTCCTCCTGGCATCGGCCAGAGTCTTTTCCTCTCAGGCTAGGCACTTGCTATGCTGACTTTAGACTGCTCCAAGGCAGGTACCTGAGGTGATTTTTCTCTTCTTGTGCGTCTTAGTTTGAAAGACAGGTGTCTGATCTGGAGGGGCAGGGCCTCCCTTGGAATGGAGAATTCAAACACCCTCCCTCCAAATGATTGTAATTAAGAAAATTAAGTGGGCTCTCAGGCAAAGATATGGTGATAGAAATAACAGTTCTTTATTAATATGTATAAAAAGGCAAACAAACAACAACTACAGCATTAACAACAAAACAGAACCAGGCACGTCAAGGGGCTTTGCTTCACAGAGCCTGGGGCAGTCTGATCCCGGTGCCCCTGCAGGACTTTGAGAGCACCAAGCTGGAACAGTGGAAAATCCCGGGCTGGTGGATGAGATATATCAGAAGCCCCATGGGTAGTAACTGGAACGGCAGGGATGTCCCAGCAGGGCAGGGAAATGTGGGGCCACAGAGTAGCAAAAAAAAGCCTCCAAGCAGTGCCCATGAAGCAGCGGTGGGGGACAGAGCTGGCCCAGCTCCAGCAGGGCAGGGGGAGGTGAGCTCAGAATTCCTGGGCACATGAGCAGATGGTGGTAGATTTTCCAGGACTGGCCTTGGTGTTGACAGTGAACTCCTCCCACAGCAAGCAGCAGCCTGGCTGTCCTCTCTGAATGCTGAGCAGAAGACAGTGTAGCTGCCCCCACCTCCATCCTTTACCTGCCCTCAAAACTCACAGTATCTTCTCCCTTCGAGGGAAACTCCGAGTAACAAAAGAAGTGTTGCCCAATGCCACACTACTCTCCCGACTTTTGGCCACCTCTTTGTTTTGGTCAAGCACCCACCAGTACGGAACAGTTAGTGTCCTAGCAATGTATGGGAGAAAATTCTATTAGTAAAAAAGAAACAAATCTAATCTCCCATAGGCTGTCAAGTCAACAAATCATCTCTTCCCAATCAATTTCCAATGTCAATCAGCGTCCCAATGCATGTTCCTGCCCCTGCATTTATCCAGGTGCCTATGGGGATCCAGGAGGACATGGACACAACCAGCCAGATGTCTTGCCAAACTGGATCACAGGCAATGTGGGTCACCAGGGCTCTGCCCAACGTGGGTCCTCCAGTGGGGGGTGGAGATGGAGCAGTGCATGAAGCTCTTGCCACAGTCAGGACACTTGCAGGGCTTCCCTTACCAGTGTCTCCTTTGGTGTTTGGTCAAGTGAGAGCTGTGAATAAAACTCTTCCCACACTGGGGACACTTGTGGGACCTCTCTCCAGTGTGGATCATTTGGTGTATGATCAGTTGGGACCTCTGGTTAAAGCCCTTCCCACATATCCCACACTTGTATGGCCTTTCCTCAGCGTGGATGTTCTGGTGGTGGATCAAGGTGGATCTGTGGCTGAAGCTCTTCCCACACTGCTCACACTGGTAGGGCCGTTCCCCGGTGTGGATCCTCTGGTGGGAGATCAGGTTGGAGCTTGTGCTGAAGCTCATCCCACATTCCCCACACTCGTAGGGCCTCTCCCCTCTGTGGATGCGCCGGTGCCTGACAAGGTGGGAGCTGCAGCTGAAGCCCTTCCCACTTTCCTCACACTCACAGGGCCATTCCCCAGCGTGGATCATCTGGTGCTGGATCAGGTCGAAGATCAGGCTGAAGCTCTTCCCACACTCCAAGCACTTGTCAGACTTCTCCCCATCATGAAGCTGCTCATGAACCACCATCTCAGAGCCCTGGCTGAAGCTCTGTCCACCTTCCTGCCACAAAGTGAGTCTTTCCTCCTCAGAGCACCCTGAGATGGGTTTGGAGCCCCTCCTCCTGCGAGATCTCCAAGACTTTTCCTCCCCCTTTGATTCCTGTGCTGTAGAGCCACTCAAAATGGCCTCTTCCATGAGGTTCTGCTGTGGGGATTTGTCCTCCCTGGTCTCCATCCTCAGCTCCGTGTCTGGGGGAGGAAGGACAAGGACAGGATGGGATTTGCCTCCGTGCCAGAGGGAAGGGGAAGCAGATCCCCCCAGTGCATTCCCAGCAGGACAATGTCGGCAGCGGGGTTGTCCTGCAGCCGGGGGCCATGCTGGGCTGGGAGATGGAGCAGGAGAGAGGGGGAAAGGGGCACTGACTTCCTCCTCACCTGACTGGCTGTCCCGGGGCATCTTCCTCCTCCCTGAAGCCTAAACTAAAACCTTAAAAATGAAGCTAAAAATTCAGCGTTAAAAAAAAAACAAACATTGACAGTCAGAATCCAACGTGACAGCCAGTTAGTCAGAGTGTTGGTAGCAGTCCAATAAAATCGTGGCTGCAGTCCTCCTGCAGGAATAGAAGTTGTTTTGTTGAAGCAACACTCCTGTAGAAAGGTGTAGATTTCCTATGGAGGTCCAGTGGTGGTGGAGAAGGTTCTGGTCCTCCTCTGGGAATCCAGTGGAAACAGGCTGCTTCTGGTGTGTAAAATCTCAGATTATATCCAGGTAGCAATGCTTGGCTCCTCCCTCTGGGTGGTGCATCTCACAATGGGAGGATGTAATCTTATCAGTGATGCAGTGAGCCTCAATGGCCCATTAACAGAAGATATCTGCCAGGAGGGAGGATGGCTCGTGGAAGAGATAAAGAACCCTGCTCCATTCTGTTTTAACAGCTGGCCTATTAACAGAAGATAACCCCCGGAGTTATGAGGGGTAGGTCATGGAAGAGATAAAGAACACTGCCCCACCTGGTTTTAACAGATGGGAATGAAATACAAACTTTTAGTTACATCTTGCATTGCAACCCAAGACAATTGGTCAAATGCATATTCATGAAAATTATACACATTTAAACATTCCTTTGAGTGCACATTTTCTGGGAATTCTTTAGGTTAGTTTGACCCCTGACCTCATCTTCCGAAAGTACGTGCCATAATGCAGATGTTATTTTGAGACTTTTGTATTGTATGTCCTCTCAAGGCTGCCTGGTCTGTGGTTTGACAGTTATTGATGG
>JANPWX010020259.1:0-13147 GCA_024734555.1 Trochalopteron elliotii | reverse complement strand
TAAAAGGTTCTATCTTATTCATGTAAAAATTGTTCCTGTTCTATCTAGCACTGTGAGCGATGTTTGTGTTATGTCTAAAGCTAAGTTACCAGGCCTTAGGGCTCAGGGCAGTGTGCTACCTAGCAAATTCTTAAGGCACTCAGAGTCTGTTTACTCACTCAGAGTCTTAATATGTTTTAATTTCTGTAAAGGCTTTAATTCAACCCCTGTATCTTTCTCTCTCCCTGGGGAATGCAGTGGGGCATGCACTCCAACATCTCCTCCTCCTTTCTAATCCCCAGGATGGAGCCAGGGCAGGTCGGGCTGGGGCAGCGCTGGGCTCTTGGCCCGGCCTGGGTGCCCCCCATGAGACCCCTCCTCAAATTTCCCTGGTGGCTTAGAGGGGTCCTGGCGTCTTGTGGGGTTTGCTGGGTGCTGTGCTGGGGTTCAGGTGCCTCCCAAGGAGTCCCCAGAGTGGGGTGGCACAGGGGGCACATGGGGGTCCCCATTCCTGATCCATCCTGGGGCCCGTTCTGCCCCACTTCCCAGTCACTGTTCCCCCACAGGGTCCCCCCAAGTCCCTCCCCAGTGTCCCCCATACACGAGACTGGGGCAAACTGGGAAGCTTTATTGGGAACACTGGGAACAGCCAGGAAGGGACAGTGACAGTGGGGCTGGGGGGACACACGACCCCCCCAAAATCAGCACAGGGATGGTGTGGGGAGTCCTGGCCGGGCCCAAGGCCACGGGGAGGGGCTGCGGCCGCCGGCGGCTCAGGAGCTCTGTGGGCAGAGAAAAGGGGGTGACACCGGGCTGGGGGGCCCCGGGGGGAGCACACACGCTCCAGGGGAGAGGGGGCACAACCCCTGGGACCCCCACCCTCACCTTCTTGCACAGGCAGAAGCCCAGCCCCAGTTCCAGGAAGACAAAACTCAACCTGAAGCCCCCGATCCCCGTCAGCACCTTGGGGGGTGCGGGGGCAGCTTTCGGGGGCGGGGGGGCGCAGGATCCGGGAAACAGCGGCGGCTGCCGGGAAGGGACTGGGATGGAATGTGACAGGCTGGGATGGACTGGGACAGACTGGAACACCAGGATATACCAGGACCAGGACCCAGCGGGACCAGAATTGGGTCACTTGGGATCATACTGGGATTTATTGGGACCACACTGAGGACTACTGGGAACAAGCTGAGGGCAACTCGGTGCCGTTGGCATATACTGGGCATGATTGGGATCATACTGGGACTAACTGGAATCATACTGGGAGTGACTGGAACTGTAGTAGTGGTGAAAGGGTGAAATTGAAAAAATGCAGGGGGCAGCTGGGCCCATGCTGGGATCATACTGGGATCATACTGGGACTGACAAGGTCACACTTGGAGTGGCTGGAATAATACTGGGAGTATTTGGGCATGACTGGGATCATACTGGGAGTGACAGGGATCAAACCAGACTCACAGTGGGAGTGTCTGGAAGTTACTGGGATCATACTGGGGGTGACTGGACCCATTTTGGGATCATGCTTGGTGCAGCTGGGACCACGATGAGGCCAAAAGGCATCCTAGAGGAAGTGACTGGGAGTGAGTGGGTTCATACCGGACATGACTGGGGCCATACTGGACTCCTACTGGGAGGGACTGAGAGTGAAAGGAACCATACAGGGGATGACTGGGAGGAACTGGGACCATGTTGGGGACAACTGGGACCTTCTTGGGAGTGAGTGGGAACATAAAAGCTTGAATGGAGTTTCTATCCTGAGACATTCCCAGGGAGCAGCGGCAGCTCCACATCCCCAGCCCCGGGGGTCGGAGCAGAGGAACCTCTGGCAGCACCTTCAGGGCACAGCCAAGGGCTGGGGGCTCCTCCCCCACTTCATTTTCTCTCCCTGATTCAAACCATCTCCTCCCATTCAAATCCCCTGCATTCACATTTTCTCCCCACAATTAGAGTTTCCTTGCCCCAATTAAACTTTTCTCCCCAATTAGGCTCTGAGTCCCCTCCCCATTCCCAGCCCCCTCCTGGCAGGACCCAGCCGGGACCTTCTGGAAACAGGAGTGGAAAGAGTTAAAAAATTCATCATTATTTTCTTGGTTTCTGGAGGATTTTTCTGTGGCTTTCCTGCAGAAAACTCTTCCTTTGGGGGGATGGCTGAGGAGTCCCCTCGGGCTCCTCCCCCTTTCCAGCCCCTTTTTCCAGCTCTTTTCCTCAGCTGACCCAAACCTGCGGGTTTTGGGGGGCGGGAGGGGTCGCTCAGCTCAGGGATCTCGGAGGTGCCGCCAGGGAGTCTGCGAGGCCCCAGCGCGGTTCCCTCCGTCCCCTTGGAGCATTTGGAATCTCCAAGTCTCAGCCATGGGTGTCCGTGGGATTTAATCCCCCTGCAGGGTTTTCCCCAGACCGGGTTTATTTCCAGAGGGTTTTGTGGTTTCCCTTCCAGCCGGGGCCTGACGGCACCGGAGCGGCCGTGGGTGCCGGGGCAGGAAGGGCTGTGGGACGGCTCCTCCCCGCAAACCTCTGGGAGGGGGACCAGGGCTGGGGGGGAAATAGAGAATAAACACGGGATTATAGAAAAAGAGAAAAAAAAGTAAAATATATATGATATCTAAAATAAAATTGGAAATAACAATGAAAAAAAAAATAATGGCAGAGCTGCTTTTGCTGGGACTTTGGGTTTCTTGTCCAGGTTCCAAATTGGTTCTGATCCAGCAACCAGTGGGTGGGAGAGACATTGCTGCAGAAGGGCTTCATATTGCCTAAAGTGTCCAGTACCAAGTAACACCTTGAGGTTATGGAAATCCCAGAGCCCAAGCTGGATTCCCCCGTTTGAAGCTGAAAGCGGAGCTCCACTTGTGACTCTGCTTCATAACGATGAATGTGAAAATTCAACGCAATTCCCGGTTCCCTCCCTCCTCTGCCCAGCGGTGCAGGGCGAAGGGATGGGAGTTACGGTCTGTTCATGCCGCTGCTTCCCCCTTTAGGGGCAGGAACCCGTGCCCTGCTCCGGCGTGGGATCTGTCCATGGGGTCAGAGCCTGCCCTGTCCAGCGGGGTCCCTCCCCAGCCGTGCGGTCACTGCTCGGCCCGGCCCTGAGGCGCGGGGCAGTCCCGGGGCAGCCGCGCTGCGGCCCCGTCAGCGGCACCGCCGGTTCGTGCCGGGCAGGAGCGGCAGAAGGAGCCGGGCGGCGGCGGGGACTCAATCCCGTGCCGAGGAAGAGGAAGAGGAAGAGGAAGAGGAAGGAGCCGGGGCCGCCTGCGGTGTCCGATCCCCGGGGAGCAGCGGGGAGGCCTCGGGGAGCGGCGGCGGGCGGGGCCCTGTTGGAGCCCCCCCGAGGGGTTTGTGCTGCCCCGGGTCCCTGGAGGAGTCACTCGGCGAGACGAGCGAGGTGGGAACGAAAGAAGAGACTAAAATGCACTCAAAGAGCCGCACCAAGGGCGTCTCTCCCGCCCACGTCTGAAGCAGCCGCACCGAAGCACCGGCGGCGGGTGAATAGAATGAAGTACAGAGAATAGAGTAAAATAGAATGAAAAATCTACACCGGGGAGTGCCCGGGCGGTGTCATTGAAGAGCCGCAAGACGGGACGGGCGCTGCCGGGTGTGGCCAGAAGGGCAGTGCCGGGGCGGGTGCGAGGTGTGAATAGAATTGAACATAGAGAATAGAATAAAATACAAGAAAAGAACCGCACCGAGGGCTCTGCACTGCCCGTGTCACGGAAGAACTGCACCGAGAGCAGCGAGAAGCGGCGGCAGTAGAGAATAGAATAAAAAATAACAAAAAACTGCACCGGCAGTGGCCGCTCCCCGACAGTAAAAGAGCAGAACCGAGGGCTGGTCGGGGCAGCACCGAGGGGTCTCAGCCGCCCCGTGTCACTGAAGGAGCCGCAGCGAGGGACGGGCGGGGCGCGGCCCCATCGAGCCCCTCCAGCTGCGCGACGAGCGGTGACCCCGCGGGACCGCGCCGGGGCCGGGCGGAGGCGGCAGCCGGAGCTGGGAAAGCGGCTTCGAGCGGCGGAGACGAGCGGGGTGTTCCCAGTCAGCTCCCCTCAGCCCTCGGGCACCGGGGGGGTTCCGGGGATTGTTTCCAACCAGCTCCGCTCAGCCCTCGGCCACTGGTCTGGGGTCGCCGTGAACATTTCAACCCCAGCCGCGCATCCCGCTGCCGCTGCCTTGGGCCCCGGAGCCCAGAAGTCCCGGGAGATTGCTCCCAGGCACTAAAAACCTTCTCGTGCACAGCGAGGGCCACAGAAGGTCCTTATGAACTCCCATCCCCTCAGTCCCCCCCGGGCACGGCGGGGCATTAGCGCAGCTCCCGCGGCCGTCCCGGCACCGGCTGCTGCCACAGGGCACGGGCTTGCCGCACTTGGGTATTAAACATGGCAAATTTCGGGAGGACGACAGCTCTAGAACCCAGGACTTTGCTCTCGGGAACTTGGAGCTGCACCACGGGAATAAAGGATCCCCTGCACACACCGATGCCCCTGGCAGCAGCCCTGCCCCGCCAAGAACGGGGCTGTGTTTGGGAGAGGGAGGATGGCTGGGATGGGGTCTGCAGTGAGACAGCCACATGTTGGGATGAAGAGTTTGGGGTGATCGGGTTACTGAGGAGGTTTTGGGGCACCTTCCAGTCCTGAGAGATGAGTTACTGGGAGTGGGGAGACACCTGGCTCTGACATTGGAGTGGAGCCCCTACTAGGGAAGGATGTGGGGAGCCTGTATGGTGGGGGTTAGATTTACTTCTTTCTTATAGAATTTTTCCCTGTTAGTTGCTAGAAAACTAACTACTGGGTATTTATGGGTACTAAACTACCTTCTGGGTACAGAACAAAGGGGCCAAAGGAGAGGAGTTGTAGCACCTGGCTACACTTTTTTTTGTCTCTGGGAGTTTCTCTTGAGGGGGAAGATATTGCAAGTTCTGGGGGCAGGAAAAGGATGGGAGCTGGGGGCAGCTGCGCTGTCTCTTGCTCTCGGCTTTCAGAGAGAGGATGGCCAGGCTGCTGCTTGCTGCAGGAGGAGTTCACTGTAACCACCAAGTCCAGTTCTGGGAAATCTACCACCATCTGCTCGTGTGCCCAGGAATTCTGAGCTCACCTCCTCCTGTCCTGCTGGAGCTGGGCCAGCCCTGCCCCTCCACAGCTGCTCTTTGGCATTGCTTTGAGGCTTTTCTCTTCTCCGTGGGCTCACACCCCCTGCCTGCCGAGACCTTCTGCGTCATCAGCCACACCTCTGGAGTTTCTGATCCATCCCTTCCATCCCTTCCCGTCTCGGACAAAGCCGCCATTGCCGCGCGCTCCCCGATCCCGCCCCACAGCGCCCCCTGCAGCCGTGGGGGGATCATCGCACCTGCCCCGCCCACCAGGAGCCACCAGCGCCCCTGCTGGCTGTGCCCGGAACTGCACCAAAGGGGAAAGTGCCGCGCTCAGGGAAGCTGTTCCTGGGTTCCTGCTCCTGTTTATTGTTAATGCTGGGGTTGGGGTTTGTTTGTCTGGTTATACATATCAGTAAAGAATTGTTATTCCTGTCCCCGTACCTTTGCCGGAGAGCCCCTTAATTTTCTAAGTTATTATAATTCGGAGGGAGAGGGTTTCAATTCTCCATTCCAAGGCAAGGTCTGGCTTTCCCTGGCAGACACCTGTCTTTCAAACTAAGACAACACCATTCTCTGAGTTAGACATAATATAAAAACTAGTTATAACAGTTATATTATAAAAGCATTTTAGCATTGCACAGTCTCTATTTTAATATTTAACTAAGGCCTAAGATATGATATAGATTTATTACGCTACCATTTGTGTTGGCTATATGGTGCACACACAAACTGATAGATAATGTTACATCAAAAAGCAGCTGAAAGGAATTATATATTGTACTGTATCAAAATTGTTGTAATCAATAACAACGTGCAAAAGCCGATGCATGAATGTGAAAGCCAATACGTTATTGTAATTTTTATTGTCATTTCTATTGTCCTTTCTATTGTCATTTATAACCCAGGCTGCCTCTCCTGCAAGGCACCGAGGGAGTTCATTCACCCCCTGCCCCTGCGTTGCTGTGTGTACCAAGTGTCCCTGATTGCCCCTGAGTGTCCCTGTGTGTCCCCAGAGTGTCCCCAGTGATGTCAGCCCAAGAATTCCCATCAGGATTTGGGACAGGTTGAATGAAAATTCCCAGAAAATTCACCAAATTTGTCTCCAATCCTGCGTGGTGAGGGGGAGGGGAGAAGTGACACTGATGATGATGTCACCACCCCAATGATGTCACAGCAGTGACATCACTGTCCTCCCAGCAGCCTTGAAATATCCTCGATGGCTTTTTGGCATTGCTCAGCCACTGCGCGGCCACTGGGGCCTCCAGGGCCACTGGAGTCACCGTAAGGACTCACAAAGAGGGCGTGGATGTCCCCAAGTGTCCCCAGCAGGTGACGCATGGTGAGGCGGGTGCTGGCCTCCCACAGCCGCTCGACCTCGGCCACCGCGGCCACCAGGGTCTCGGGGACATCAGAGGATTCCTCCCTTGTCTCCACCAGGATGGCCTCGATGTTCCTGAGCCGGTGCAGCAGCTCCCAGGGGAACATGGTGGCTTTGTCACACGTGGCCACCAAGTGCCCCAGCAGCCCCACGGCCACTTCCACCAGTTTGCCCAAGGTGGCCTCATTCCTCCAGTCGTTGTGGAGCTTGGTGGCCTCCCCGGCCAGCTGGGACCAGCTCTCCATGAGCGCGGCCACCGACTCCTGCCAGGCGTTGGCTGTGGCTGCCACATGGGAACGGGCCCAGGGGGCATCTGGGTAGGCCTTGACGGCAACCAGGGCCTGGCGCAGGGAGGTGACATCGCACGGGCCCAGGGAGGTGACACCACGGTGGTTCAGGGTGCAGCAGAGGTGCCAGGTGAATGTCCTCAGGGCTGGGCGCAGGGACTTTGTGTTCATGAGTGGCAGTCTACCCCAGTCTGGACTGGTCATGATGGCTGCCAGCTCACCCAGGGTGGCCACCACGGCCACCTGAGCCTTCAGCAGCTGGGGAGGGGACAGTGGAGGTGGTGGAAACCTCGTGGCACTTGTGGCCTCCTGGATTAGCCCCTGTGCCTCCCCGGGCTCCCCTCTGTCCCCTCCCTAGAGAGCTCAGCTGTCCACTCTGTCCCTTTGTCACCCCCTCGTTCCCTCTGCCACCCCCCTGATCCCCTCTGCCACCGCCGCTGTCGTCCCCTGCCCGACACCCTCGGTCTCCTCCACCCCTCTGTCACCTCTTCCCTTCCTCCCACTGCCCCTGTCCCCTTTGCGACCCGCTGTCCCCTTCTGCCACCCCCTCTGTCCCCCCCTGTCCCATCTGCCACACCTAGTGTCCCCCTTGTCCCCTCCCGCCCCCTCTCATCGGGATTGTAGCACCTCGTGGGGCTCCATGGCCGCTGGCTACACTCGGGGGACACTCCGGGGACACTCCGGGGGACGAACAGGACCCGGTGACAGTCCCGGACAAGCGCGAATGTGGCGCGGCCGGCGGGAAACAGGAAAAAGTGACGTCACCCCGGCCCCGCCCCCCGCCCGCAGGGCCACTGTGAGGTCCCCAATGTCCCCTTGAGTGTCCCTAACAAGGCCCAAGTGTCCCCCCGATGTCCTGTTGGGGACACTGCTGGGACACTGGGAACATCGTGGTGACCCAAAACGCAACAGGGGACGTCAGGGTGGCTCAGGTGTCCCCGAGGGAAGGACACGGGGATGTCCCCAAGGCCCCCCGGGGTGTCCCGGCGGTGACAGTGCCACCCCGGTGTCTGTGGGAATACAGCTAGAGAGCCGAGCTGGGAGCACTGCTCAGCTCATGACAGAAATGGACATGTTAGCATTAGTGGGCCACAAGCCTTGGCAACTGAAAACAGAAGTGTGAGTGTGTCTGGTGCAGAGCAACCCGAGGAACGAGGCAGATGCAGCAGGTCAAGGGAAAGCTTCTCTTCTTTATTATCTGACTCCATTACTTATATACATTTGTACAGAGGTCAAGAGATTGGCTACACAGGTTGCCACCTCTTCGACCTGGATGGTGAACATCACCGTCCATCACATTTCTCCTCCCTGAGCAGAAAAATGTAAACAATAGATAAATGCTAAAAGTATACATTGTTTTCTTGAAGCTGCATGAGAACAGCATTGCAAGATTTCAAATGCAAGCAAGAAAACTGTGAGGGCAACATCTCACCCTTTTTCCATTAATCAAAAAGAAAACAAAAAAAAAAGAAAATGAACATCATTCAATTTCTGTTGAGCTTCATTTCTGTCATGGTTTCCTGCTTTCAACCTGACGGGCTTAATAAAATTCTGCAGCACCAGTAAGGTGCCTGATGGCATGCAAAGCTTTGCCAATTGAGTGTGCAGAGTTTCACCCTTCATTCCTCATTTTTGTTTTTGAAGAACCAGGCCTCAGTGGCTCCACACGAGTTCTTCAGCAAATGAAACAAAACAACATTGCTGACTCTCTTCAAAATTGAATGACCCAACCGCTGTGCTGTGTCGGCCACAGAAACGGAATCCGTGACTAAATTGAAAGGTTCCTGGGAAAACTCTGGAAAGGCCATGACAGCAGCCCTTAATTCAACCAATTGGGCTGCCCCATCCACATGACCTTCCAAAACTTGCCCCTCAAAACCATCCTTCCAAGCAACAATGGCCCGTCTTGTCCTTCCCAAACCGTCTGTAAAGACAGCGGGTCCTTGCACTGGCTCTGGGTATTTTTAAAGAATTTTGCCACTTGCAAGAGCTCATGGCTGGGCAGATGACAAGCGATCTGCCCTAAAAAATTTTCCAGAGCACTTTGCAGAAAAACACTGCTTGCAATGCCCCAGCTAAATTTCTCCCATAATACTGAGAGTATGAATTCTGCACCCATCACTGTAAGCACTGTTGCCTGCATTTAATTATCAATTGAGCAATGAGCTCAAACAAAGTATTTTTGCCATCTTTTTGTGGCTGATGGGGCAGAAATGTCCCAGTCCAAAATGTGCAAGGAATTGGACCATTCAACATTCCATTGGCCATGGTAGCTGTAGGATGCAAATGAATCACAAGAAAATAATCTTTCTGATTCACAATGAGGATAATTTTCAGAGGTCTTGTAACAACCTCCATTTCCCAGAGTTCTCTGCGACGCAGAAAACAGGAGTGTTCCAGGGACTGGTTGAAGGTTCCAGATGATCCTGGTCCAACAGCTCCTGAGCCAAGTCGCGAAGGGCGACGAGTTTCCCTTGAAAGAGAGTCCATTGCAGGTTGCCAAGCAGCAAAGGAGAGACTTGCAATGTCCGCTCCAAGCACAGACAGGACAGAAATCGTTTCAGGACAGCCTCTGACCCGAACAACAGTCCAGTGAACTCGAGGCAGCCCAGTAACTTCAGAGCAGCTGCCTTCTTGCCACTGGCTCTTTGTCCTGCGAACAGAAGACTCAAAAAACACAAATTGAGCAATTCTGACCCCCTTCAGGCACAGTAACAGGGCGGGTGGGAGTGGGAACTGAATTTGCCCAGCAGACCTCCATCAGCTCTGGGGACATGTCTGAGCATGCTCCTCCTTCGGGCTTTGCCACCCATTTCTCAAGCCTGATAGAGGCTGGCCATTCACATGAATTGTTGCCTTACAAGCATTGGCCATGTGATTTGGCCTTCCACATCGTCCACAGAGAAACAGAGGAGTGGCCCCCTTTTGGACTTTCTTCCCTTTTTTCTTGCTGGCCCGAGCATTTGCCTGTTTCCCACCCTGCTGCCCCTTCCAGGTTGGCTGCAGGGTAGTAGCCACGGCCAGCACCTTAGAACCTGTGGTGCCCATTCGTGCACAGGCCTTGGGCATTTGCAAGACTGAGGGATCACCAGACAGGGCAACAGCATCCTCTGAATCCTGTCCCTTTAACTTCCCAGGGACAGGGGCGAGAGCGTGTCTCGCAGAAACTGCAGAGCTAGGGAATTCATCCCTGCCCTGCAGGGGGCGCTGTGCCAAGCCACGGCCACCCACTGCATCCCGCGGCCGGACTGTCTTCCGACACGGAGGCAGTGTCCCATGGCCTGCTGAAGGGGACCCATCTCTCCGGGACCCTTTGCCACGGGTGAACACTGGCTTATCGTCGGCTGTGCCGTCCCCTCCTCTAAAAGTAAACACTGCAGAGCCGGAGCTTGCCTTTGCTTGCACGCGCAATGCCGCCCCGGCTCACTTCGGGAGGGCAACGCAGCGCTGGGAGGGACGTGTCCCGCTGCGCAGCACTGCCAAGCGCCCCTTTCAAGGACGCGGGCAATTCGAGCAGAGTTGAAGCCACGGGGGGTTGCCGCCCGTGACTCGCAAGCGGAGGGGTGTTGCGGGGGGTGACGGACTCGTGGAAGAGCCAGCCCGGATGGCTCTGAGGCCACCCAAACACCACCCCGGCCCCGCCTCCCTCGGTGGAGTCACGGCAGTGGGAGGGGCTGCGGAGACCGCTCCCAATGAGGCTCCGCTGGCCGCGTGGGCCCTGGGGGAGGGCGGCTCCCCCACCCGCTGTGGGGCAGGTCTCTCTCTCCCGGCCACGCGGGCTCCAATGCCAGCTGGCCACACCGCCCGCTGCGGTAGGGCATCTTGCTCTCCGGGGCCGCGCCCGAGCCACGCGGGGTCCGCGCATCCGAGCTGCGCGGGGACAGGGCCAGTCCGCCCGGCACCCGGGACCTGCGCGAACCTGTGCCGTTCTCCACGGAATATCTCATGGAGACCCCACAGCAGGGGCAATCCACCATGATCATGCTCCTTTCCCGGTCCAAGAGCGCTGCTGGTGTTTCCAACACCAAGAAAGCGCGGGGGGGTGAAGCGGGGGAATCCACCGCCCGCCGCCGCTGCTGCCGTCGCTGCGGCTGCCGCGACGGCACGGGAGCCAAGCACGCCGGCTTGGCGTCCCACAGACCCCGAGACCTCCCACACCCCGACGTCTGCGGGAAGCAGGTACGGGCAGGGTCCGCTCTGGGGACCCTGAGCCCACCCCAGCAGCTATGCTGGGGGAGGAGTGCCTTCCTCGCTGCTGCATTTGCGTGGGAAGGGGATCGGTGGTCCCACCGACAGCGCGTGGGGAGCTAAAGCCACCACACTGCAGCGCTGCTTTCGCGGAGCGGGAAGAGGAGAAGCAGCTCCACCATCTCGATCGACACTTAGCCCGGGAGACAAATCCAGGCTCGAGCCATGCTCTGAGATCTCAGAACGGCGGGGCTGCAATCTGCGCAGGAACCCTTCCAGCTTCTTCCAGGTCCCTAACAATCTTAAAAAATCCACACTGCAATCAGCAGTAAAGAGCTGAAGCAGGTGATTCCCCAAATTCGTCTACTCTGCTGTAGAGAAAGCACTGCGAAGGCTGCAAAAAACCCCATGAGTTCTACCATAATAGAACAATTCTTGGAAATCTCCTCCAGAAACGCAGGCTCCCTCCCTCTGTAGGACCTCAAGCCAAAGGTCCACACAACACAAGGGAACCATCTGAGGCAGGGGTAGAGGTCATCTCTCTTACCACTTGTCACCTCAGACACACAGCAGAGTGTATTTCCCACGCAGGGTCGTCTGATGAACACATGGATAGAGTCCAGATGCCACACGTCCAAGGTCACCACTTGTGTGAGTTCTCGGCTCACGTGGAACAAGGCAGACGCAGGCACGCAGCAGGTCAAAGGAAGGCTTCTTTATTCTCTCTAATTATCTGACTCCATTACTTATATACATTTGTACAGAGGTCAAGAGATTGGCTACACAGGTAGCCACCTCTTTGACCTGGTAGGTGAACATCACCGTCCATCACATTTCTCCTCCCAGAGGACAAAAATGTAAACAATAGATAAATTCTAAAAATATACATTATTTTTGTGAAGCTGCATGAGAAACTCCAGTTCAACACTGTAAACAACCAAAAGGCTTTTGCATCAGGGCAACAGATTGCAGCACACGTCTCACAGTTGTGGATAACCTGAGAAATACTGTCCATGGTTACACCCACCCCTCGGTCTCATGCCCACTTATAGGTGGTATCTCTGCCCTGAGGCATCATGGGCCCATCGAGCCAGGAACAACTCTCCCTTGTGTTGCCAATCTAAGTCTATCTTTGACACTTCCATCTTTGCAGCTTGATCTACTTGTTTGTTGTTTTGGTGCTTCTCATTAGCCCAACTCCTGGGGACATGGGCATCTACATGGCGGACTTTCACAGGTATCTTCTCTACCCGAGTGGCAATGTCTTTCCAATCATCAGCAGCCCAGATTGGTTTTCTCTTACGCTGCCAGTGGGCCTTTTTCCACTTTTCCAGCCAACCCTACAGAGCATTGGCTACCATCCATGAGTCAGTGTAGAGGTAGAGCTTTGGCCACTTCTCTTTCAGCAATGTCCAGGGCCAACTGAACAGCTTTGAGTTCAGCAAGTTGGCTTGATCCACCTTCTCCTTCAGTGGCTTGTGCGACCTGTTGTGTGGGGCTCCACACAGCTGCTTTCCACTTGCGGTTCATCCCCACGATGCGGCAGGAACCGTCAGTGAAAAGAGCATAATGTGTTTCTTCTGCTGGCAGTTGGTTGTAAGGAGGAGCTTTTTCAGCCCTTGTCACTTGTTTTTGCTCCTCTTCATCTGTGAGACCAAAGTTTTCATCTTCTGGCCAGTTGGTAATTACTTCCAAAATCCCAGGACACTTTGGGTTTCTAATATGGGCACGCTGCATGATGAGGGCAATCCATTTGCTCCATGTGGTGTCGGTGGCATGATGGGTAGAGGGAGCCTTCCCTTTAAACATTCACCCCAGCACTAGTAGTCGGGGTGCCAGGAGGGGTTGTGCTTCCATGCCAATCACCTCTGAGGCAGCTTGGACTCCTTCATAGGCAGCCAAGATCTCCTTCTCTGTGGGAGTGTAGTTGGCTTCAGACCCTCTGTAACTTCGGCTCCAGAATCCCAGTGGTCGGCCTCGAGTCTCTCCCCAGGCACTTTCTGCCAAAGGCTCCAGGACAAATCATTGTTCCCAGCTGTGGAGTAGAGCACATTCTTCACATCTGGTCCTGTCCTGACTGGGCCAAGGGCAACCGTGTGAGTGATCTCCTGCTTGACCTGAACAAAGGCTTGTTGCTGTTCAGGGCCCTAGTGAAAATCATTCTTCTTGCAGGTAACCAGGTAGAGAGGGCTCACAATCTGGCTGTACTCAGGGATATGCATTCTCCAAAAGCCT
>JANPWX010020258.1:0-13398 GCA_024734555.1 Trochalopteron elliotii | reverse complement strand
AGCTTGGGAATGGAGCCCCAGGCAGGAAGGAGCTCCCCAACTCCTCCTCCTTGAAGCCAGTGGCCATCCAAGTGTGGGGCCCAGCCATGGCCCTGCCCCAGTGCACAGGGATGGGCATTGGCCAGCCCTGCTCTGGACAGCCCCAGCTGGCAGCCAGGACCTGAGGGTCCCCCCTGCCCCTTTGGCCTTGATTCTGGCAGCTTTAGAGCTGCTGCAAAGGTGACAATTCTGTGGTGGAAAAAGGCCTGGCTGTGGTTTGCTCAGCCCTGTGCAAGAAGCACAAAAGCCAATGGGAGCCCAAGCAGTGGCTCTATGAGAGCCTTTGATGGTTTTCAGAGCAGGGCTGGCTGGAAACTCCCCCTGCAGGGGCAGCTGTGAGGGACCCAGTCCAGAAATGCAGCAATTGATCATTTTGTCTCTCTCAGCAAGGGGCTGAGAGAGCCCCAGCAGTTCTGCAAATCCTACAATGACCTCCTCAACAACCTGACCAGGACCGTCCACATTACTTTCTCAAACCTGCCGGCCTTTGGAACTGCCCAAAAAGAATATTTGTGTTCAGACTGCGGCCTCCAGACATGAGGGAAAAGTTTCGACCTCCTGTGAGGCTGTGCCCAAGCCCTGAAGGGGTTTTGGAGGCCGATAGGTGTCACTGCTCTGTCCCAAAATCTCGGGGCAGCAGGAATGGCAAGCGGTGTCCCACCATGCCCCGGCCCTGTGGGCCTCACCTGAGCACCCTGCGCAATTCCCGGCGCTCCTGCTCCACCTGCATGGCCAGGTGCTGTTCCCGTGGCCACCTGCTCCAGCCACTCCTGCCTCAGCCGCTGCTCCAGCTCGGCCTTCCTGGCCGGCCAGCGTGAAGCACTGGCCACATGGAACAGGCACTGAATCATCCCCAACACCGGCAGAAAACCACCAGAAAACCTTCCCGGCAGCCAAAAAAGTTCCTTGTGGGCAGAGCTGGGGGCCCCTGTCCCCCAGAATGTGTCCAATGCTCAAAATCCCTGGGAGAGGCAGTGGAGCCATGTGCTTGTGCACCGGGATGGTTTAGGAGCATGGCTGAACTTTAGGACCCCCAGCCTTTATTACAACACCTCGTTAAGGCTCTGCAGCATCCAGAGCAGAACAGGGGCATTGGCCCAACCAGCTCCAATTTTGCCCCATTTTGCCCTCCCAAGTCACTGCTCCCAGCCCAGGCTGTTCCTGTGCTCCAGCTGCAGCTGCTGAGCCCTTGCAGCTGTGGCTCTGCTCTTCTCCTCCTTCTCTCCCTGCAGCTCCTGTGGCAGGACCAGCAGTGGCCCAGGAAGAGCAGGAACTCCAAACATGGGCTGCAGCCCCCTGAGGAGCCCTGGCAGTGGCAGCACCGAGCACCTGCTTTCCTCACCATCCCAGGGGAATTCAACATTCCCAAAGCTGCTGTGGCAGGGCTGAAGGAGGAAAAGGGAGGGAAAGGATGAAGGTTTTCAGGAACTGTGGCATCAATGCAAAAGAGGTGCGGTTGTGATCCTGAGACTTGTCTGGGCAGTGGATGACAACCTGACCAGGATCCTCCTCTTTCCAAACTGACCAGGGCAAAGCTGGACAAACAAAAACCCATTTCTCCTGGTTTAATCAAAAAGTTGCATTTTTTGTCCAATGGGAGGGACAAGGGTCCTGTGCCCCCAGGCACTGGGGGAGGGAATGGGAAGTCCATGGGAATTTCCAGTGTCCCTGTGGTGTCACCTCCCGGGCCAGCTCAGGGCTGAGTGCCCAGAACACGCAGTGTCCATCCTGTCCCAGCTGGTTGGTGGCCATGCACTGGTAGGTGCCTGAATGTTCCACATCAACGTCCCCAAGCTCCAGGATGGGACCCCTGGCCACCTCCCGGCCATTGTGCAGCCAGGTGAAGGTGACAGGGACTGAGCCCACCTGCACTGAGCAGCACAGGGTCACGTTGTCACCTGCACGCACCTGGTGTGCTGGGGCCCTGGGGGTGATGGTGGCATTGGCCACGAGCACTGCGGGGGGACACAGATGGGGTTAGCACCTAGCAAGGTGGGATGTGGGCACTCCTTTCTGATCTCCCCCCACAGTCCCCAGGTCCCACCATCCCCTCCCTGGGTCCCCACACCCTCCCTGGTGTCCCTCCCCAATCCCTCTCCAGGTGTCTCCTCCATGAACCCCCCATCCTTCCTTGGGCTTCCTTTCCAGGCCTCCCCTCAATTCTGTGACCCCTCTTCCTTACTGGGGTCCCCCTGCCTCTCTGTGCCCCACACCATGTCCCTCACTGTCCCGTGGTGTCCACCTCTCCTGTAGGGGTCCCGCTCTCAGGGGTGTCAGTGTGGGCACAGCCCCCTGGGGGACTGCCTGGTGCTGAGCTGTGATGTGGCTGCGGGGACAGGTTCCCTGTCCTTCACCTGGCACCTGGCAGGGCTCAGGGACACCGTGGGCATCAAGTCCCAACTGGAGCTGTGCCATGCTGGGGACAATGACAGCGGCCACTATCACTGCTGGGTCAGCGATGGGGACAGTGTGGCTGAGAGTGTCCCCCTGAATGTCACTGTCTTGGGTGTGAGGGGCCTTCGGGCTGGGGGTGACCCCACCCACAGCACTTCCATCCCACCTCGCCAGGTGCCAGCCCTGTCTGTGTCCCCACAGCGCCCATGGCCAATGCCATCATCACCCCCGGTCCCCTGTTACAACAGGTGCTCGCAGGTGACCCCGTGACCCTGCACTGCTCAGTGCAGGTGGGCTCAGCCCCTGTCACCTTCACCTGGCTGCACAATGGCCGGGAGGTGGCCCAGGGTCCCATCCTGGAACTTGGGGACGTTGATGTGGAACATTCAGGCACCTACCAGTGCATGGCCACCAACCAGCTGGGACAGGACAGGCACCGCGTGTTCCGGGCACTCAGCCCTGAGCTGGCCCTGGAGGTGGCATCATGGGGACATGGAGGCACAGGTGGGGTCAGCAAAGGGAACTGGCTGGCACAGGAGAGGGACTCACAAGGTCACTGGGACTGGAGAACCTGTGAGGTGACCCTGGTGACCCTAGTGTGTCTCCCTCTATTTCCTGCAGTCGCTGCAGAGGTCGTTGGGTCCCTGTTGTTCCTGATCCTGTTCACAGGTATCATCGTGGTCTTTCACTGGTGGTACTGCATGGGTGGGTGACAATGTGGGATGGGGGTCCTGGAGAGTCGTGGGAAGGTCCCCAGAATGCAGGGGCCCTGGGTCAGCACCCACAGCCTCTGACTTGGGAGGGGCTGAGCCCCCAGTGACCTCTGCTCAGGGCCCTGAGGTGTCTGGGGAGGTTTTGCAGGGTTGTGCAGGGTAACCGGGCATTCTATGAGAGATTTTTGGAAAATTCAGAGGGTCCCCCTCCCTGCCAGGTTTGGGGTTCTAGGGGGTCAGGGTATTGAGGGAACTTGGGTGGTTCAGGGTTTCTGAGGAGCATCAGGATACTGGGGGGACCCGGGGGGAATTGAGGGTCTGGTGGTGCTTCAGGATTCCTGTGGGTGGATGGAGGCCCGTGGGACTCCAAAGTCAGCCCTCCAGTTCTCCTTTGCAGATGTCAGGAAGAACCAGGAAAGGTGAGAGCAGACTCCAGCCATTGACACACCTTTTACCCAAACCTCCAGGACCTCCCATCCCCTTTCATACACCTCCTTATTCCCTCAGGGCCCTATTGGACCCTCTGGCACCCCCCCAGGGAGGATCCTCAGGCAACCTACATGCAGCTGCTGGGGCCACATGGGCAACTATGGGAACCCAGTGATATCTATGACAATCTACAACAAAAGTGGTGACACTCTGGGAAGTGGGAGGCACTGGGAGACAATGGGGGTGGTCCCTCCATGGCTCCTGTGGTTGCCCATCCTTCCAAGGGAGGTGGTCATGAGTCAGGGGGAGGCTACACCAGGCAGCCTGTGCTCCCCATTTCCTATTCCAGTACCCCCAGGAGCTCCCCCATCCCCTTCCCAGTACCTGCAGGGTCTCCCCAACTCCCATCCGAGTGCTCCAAGTACCCTCTGTGACTTCCCCATTCTCTCCCCACAGTGCTCACAGCGCACCCAGGGGTTTCCCACATTCCCCATTCCCTCTCCCCCTGTCCTGTCCTGTCCTGCTGTAAAAGGGGTAGTCGGGGAGGATTCTTTCTGATCAAATTCTTGATGAAAATGAAGCAGAAACATGGCAATATTATATATGAGAACTGTTTATTGATAAAGGAGGCTAAGTGTTCTTATGGGAGGGGGATAGAAGAGAGAATAGAGAAAGAAAAAGAGAGACAGAGAGAAACAGAAGACAGGGACAGCGTTACCACAAGAACCCCAGGCGCTCTGTTGCCATCAGCTCAGCAGATGGAGTGTGTGTGCGGTGAGCCCTCGTGGCTTTTGTGAGTGGCTGGGTGTGATTTCCAAGCAGCAGCACCTGCATGTCTCTGGCATCAGTGAGGGATGGCTGTGGGCTGGCTGTGGGCTGGTGCTGTGGCACTGGTGGTTATGGGCTGCCTGCTACGGGCAGGTACTGGGGTGCAGCAGGCTCGTTGCTGCAGTCAACACGGGTAAAATGGCAAAGGCAGCAGGTGTGTACAGGCAGCCCCTGCTCTGCTGGGAAAGTGGTGGAGCACCAGGTTGGGGAAGCAGTGGAGCACCAGGTCATCGCAGGAACGAGCTGCCTCTCAGAAGCAGCAAAGCAGGGAAGAACAGGTGCAGAGAGAGAAGGACCACAGGGAGGAGAAGGCGAGGCAGAGAGGAGGACCAAGCTGATCCTCCGAGCAAGCCCCTGATCCCCCCAAGAAAGCCAAAGCAAAATGGCTGCTTTTGTGTCACATTTAACTGCTTGTATTTGCTCATGTATAGCCTATGTTGAGACATAAATGAAAATCAGATTGATTCCTCTCAACCCCCATGCCCCCCGTGGCCCTGCAATCCCCTTCCCAGTGCTCCCAGTACACTATGTGGCTTACCATTGCCCATCCCAGTTCCAAGGGAGCACAGTGACGCTGTTGTACACCACAACGACACAAAGAATCTGACTTCAGAAGGCTGAAAATTACTCCTTTATCCTTGGAATGTGTCTCCCTTTTTATACTATTCTACACAGACCAATTGGATTGGTGAAACAAAGACAAACCTCTTCAATCACATTGGTCAGACCAGAGGGACATCAAGAAGTCCCTCCTAGGGAAAGAAATGTAAACAATTTGCCATTTCAAAAACATGTCTCTTGTTTACAGAAAATTCCCTGGGAAAGGAATTTCAGAAAACCAAAACATCTCAGGCACAAACCAGGGCTACAGCACAGGACCTGGTTTTCTTCTCCTGGGACAAAAATGCAGCTTTTTGGTTAAACTGACACAAATGTTTTTCTTTGTTCAGCTCTGTCAAGCTTTAGGAACAGGATTCTCCAATTTTTGGCTGCCAGTATGTCTTGGTTTGAAAGACAGGTGTCTGCCAAGGACACTGGGAACCTCCCTTGGCATGGAAAATATGACCCACTTCCCTCCAAATTGTTATAACTTTGAAATTATGGGGCTTTCAGGAAAAGATATGGGAACAGGAATAACAGTTCTGTACTAGTCTGTATTGTGAGAAACAAGTTAATGGAAGTTGACTTTCCCTGAGTAACCTCGGAAGCAGCAAGCTGGAATGGGAGAGGTGAGCAGACCCCAGAGTGGCAAAACAAAAAGCAACAGAAACTCTGCAGCTGTAGCAAGAGCCGCAGGGTGTCCCAGCAGGCCCCCCACCAACTGCCCGTCCTGGTAGAAGAGGTGCAGGAGGGGGACTGGGGGCCTCAGGGGGCTGTGGCAGTTGAGATTGAGGGGGGACCTCTCAGTGGGTTTGGTGGGACCCTCCAGCACTGGCACCGTGAAGAGCTCTGGGAAGGAGAGGGGAGGTGAGGGCTGTGACTCTGAGACCACTGGGAAGTGGCTTTGGGAGTGTCAGGATATTGGAGTTCCAGCCATGGGGTGCTCACTGTGCACTGTCACTGGTGCTGACAGTGATGGCCCAAAGCTCACCGAGCCCCCGCAGTGGTAGCGGCCGCTGCGGTTCAGCTGCAAGTGGGAAAAGGGCAGTTCAGTCCCACTGAGGAACCATCCCGGATCCTTCTTGTCCTGGTAAAATTGCATCCTGGTGAACGACATGTCCTGCATGACCCGGCAGCGCAGTGTCACTGTGTCCCCCTCCAGCAGCATCAGTGCTGGCACCTGCAGCACCAGCTGATCTGTGGGACAGGAGGGTCCCATTGCAATGAGGGGCTTGAGACAGGTCTAAGGTGGGTGCCCATGGCAGTGGGGACATCTGGGTGGACTCTCCATTGTGCAGGAGGATCCTAAGGACACCAGGAGCAACCCCACGGCATAGGTGTTCCACGGGGGTCACATCACTCTTGGATGCACTGGGATGTCCCTGAGTGCAGGGGACAGACTTTCACCACATGAGGGGTGTGAGGCCACCCATTGGCAGACATTTCTCTTTTAGAAAAGACAGTTGCGAGCTCCTGGGTTCCAGCCTGGATGGGACAGACACTCAAAGAGAAGACAGGCTCAGACACAGGGCCACCTCATGCTCTGCCTTTGAAGCCCTTTGGGCCATGAAGGTGGGAGTTCTGGTCACCTGGTAACTCTGAAGCTGAGTTTGGCAGAGTGTTTCACTGACCCAGCTTGGAGGGTGCCCTGGAATGGGCAGGGCAGGAGCGGGGCAGGGCCCTGTCTATTCCCCTGCCTGGGCAGGTGAGGAGGGCAGGGATTGAGTAGCTTTGGGGATATCTGGAATCCACACAGGGTCACTCACCACAGCCACACCATGGCTGTGGGGCAGAGCCACTGGAAATACTTCCACACGTTTCCTCCTTGCCACCTTTCCTCTCCCTTCCCGCCAGAATCCATATATTCTTTCCAGGAGGTTCCAAAAGGCTGCAAGTCTGAGACAGGAAGGTGGAGATTCCTGGTCAGAGTGTTGAGCAGATGGGTGTGGAATTTGCAGAACTTCTGGGGCTCTCTCAGCCCCTTGCTGAGAGGGAGAAAAGGACCTTAGAATTCTTTGGAAAGGACAGTGATCTATCAGGGGTCTGGTTTTGAAGTGACATGTAGTTCTGACCACCCAGAAAACAGAATGTGATTTTTGGTAACACCCATGTAAGCTGAGGCTGGGTTCGAGACTTCCTCTTCCCCCCGCTCCCCATCTGGTGACCAGGTAACATCGTGGGCAGCTGAGGAGGGCCTGGCTTAAGCCCCGCTGCCCCAAGGCGGCCAGGCCCGGCCAGGCCTCCAAGAGCTGGCAGAGGAGGCAGGGCTGGCTGAGGTTTTTTAGCCCCCGGCTGCCAGCAGCAGTGCTGCAGTTGGGCAGAGCTGGCCGCCTGTCTAGGGCCGTGGTGGGGATCGGGGCCAGCTGTAGCAGGGCCGTGCCCCGGCCCCCTGGCTGCCAGTACCCCTGGCCTGAGAAAAAGATGGGATCTCTCCCCCACCCTACGCTGGGCCCCAAAGAGCAGCTGCAAGTGGCTCACGCCATCAGATCCAGAGTAAAAGTGAAGGCATTCATCAGCTTCCCCCCACCTCTGGCTTGGCTTTGAAACCTTCAAGGCTGCCATGGCAGAGACCACATAACCACCACAGGCCTGGGCAAGCTTTAACTCTTTCCTGACACCGATTAAAACTTTCCTGAGCTCTTCAGAGATGAGAAAAAAGGCCCAATTGGAGACATGCAAAAAGACAATATAGAGATCTCAAAGTCAGTAGAGGAAGAGTGACTTCTTAAGTGGTGAAAATGACAAGTTGCCTTAGGTCTAAGCTGAAAATCTCCTTTAGATTATAGTAACAGACTGTAATATGCTAGAATAATCCTTTAAATCACAGGCAATATAAATAGAAGAAATGATTTGTAGATTTGAGCAAAGGTATCTGTAATGGACTGAGTGAATATTGAATTAGTAACTGTGATCTTGTGATCCCATGAGAAGTTCAACAACAACAAAAAAAATAGCCCTCTGCCAGTAAACAAGTAAAAAGACATCTCTGTTCCCTGAGTTAAAAAAAATCCTTTGCCTTTGAAACTGTTCATTTTTAAAATGTGTCACGCCAATCTGTGAATCTACAACCCATATGTGTAGTCACAGAAAAAGCTACGTAGATATAAGAAGTTCCACAATTGCAAAACTTCCTGTCCGGGCTGCTTTTGTGTAAGTTAGAGGCCACAAGTAAACTGTTCCTCTTGTAAAAAGTTACCAAACAACAAGAGAGACTTCTCTCTCTCAAAAACTAAATAAATGGCTGTTTTATAAGTAGTACTAACCTGGAGTTCTAAGTTTTGCCTCTTTGACATTGTTTGTAAAAAATGAACAGTGAGTAGAAGAAGAAAGAGTTAGTTTAGAAATTCAGTTGTGGGTTTTTTTTCTTATTTTCTTCTCTTAATATATGTTAAAAAAATCTATCTGTTGTACTTTTAAGTTGAGCCTGTTTTGCCTTTTTTTTTTTTTCTCCCAAAATCCTATCTCCCAATTAGCAAACAAAATTCAGCAAATGTAAAACCACCACAAGCTGCAGACTGTATAGAGGAGGTTTACCAGATGAAATACCAGGAAGGTGGTCTCTTTAACATTCAGGAGACACTGACCATTCTCCAAAAGTGATGTAGCTGACACAAAAGAGAAGATGGAAAGAAAAGGCTGAAAAGCTTCATCCCCTATTCCTCCTCTGACAAACTGGGTGCAATTATTCATAAATCCCCAAAACATGTTGCTGGAACTAGCATGCAGGGTGGGACGAAGAGACCATAAACCAAACATACCTGGCACAAACTCCAGTACCTGAATAAACTTTCTATAAATCATGATCACTGAGCCCAAACAAAATAGCAATCCTAATTTGTGCACCCCTAGTGTAAAAGCTATATGTTAGGGACAATATTGGAGGTATTTCTGGATAAGAAAACAAACCAGAACCAGAAAGGTATTAAAACCTCACAAAAGCCTAGGGAACAGAAACACAGAAAGGACTCCATTCCAAGAGATTTTAGGAATTCAAGGAGCAACGTGGCTACTGACTACTTTATCCCCACATATAGTACATCCAAAATGCAACCCAATAATCAATACAAGTTTTTTCCACTCTCTTGAGCCACACAGTTGGGTTCCAACTAAAAATGTGTTGTCCTGGTTTAGGGCATTTGGGAGGAAACCTCTGAATGGGGTTCCTCTGGAGAGCAAACCCAAATGGCCCCTCCTACCAGCCAGTCTGGGAAAAGAACTTCCTCAGAGAGAAGTGGAAAAATCTATATATTTAACAAACAAAATGCCCACAAGCATAAAGAATGAACAATACAAAACAACAAAACCTCTCGCTGCTCTGAAGAGAGATGGCAAAACTGAGGAAGTCCTTGCCGTGGGTGTAGCTCAGCTCACTCAGTCTCCCACCAGTCCCAGTCCCTCTGGAGGTCCAGGTCCCGGTGGGCTGCAGGTGTGAGCCCTCGGTGCTCCTCTGGGTTTTTTTTCAGTCCAAAGTAGATTTAAACAGTCCCCCAAAAAAGGAAAAACAGCAGTCCCGGGAACTTTCCTGCCTCAGCCAGCTAAAACTAACTAAAAGCACAGGAGATCTCTGTCCCACCACTGTCCATGCCTCTGAAAAAAAACAGAGTCCAGAGAAGAAATGTGTAGGAGTGAACATTGTTTTCTCAAAACAAACTGCACACTTCTTTCCCTGCTTCGCTCTCAGAACCAGTGTTAAAGGTGAGAACACAACATAGAGCACACACAGAAAACAGACAATTGGGGATACAAGCATCATAGTCACCCTAGGACACCTTTAAAGCAGGATACCATCCCTTTGGCAGCAGAGGGCAGGGCACACTTTGCCTTGACCTGGAAGGGGATCAAGAGCTCCTGGAACTGACTGGACACTCAGCCCCACCCTGTGCCATGGACTCATTCGGACTGCCCCGGAAAAATGGAAGACTCCAGAACACCCCCAGGGCCTTTGTGACATCAACGTGTGGGGAACATGGCAGAGGAGGGGTTTGGGACTGGAAAGAAGAGAATCCAGAACCTCCTGAAGGTTGTTTTGGTCATCAGAGCAACAAAGGTCCAGGGCCCTGCCAGGTCCCTCCTGGTGGAGGAAACATGCTGGGGGAAGGGTCGGGGTTTTTTTCCTTTTCAGGAGCTTTCCATGGAAATTGTTCCTGTTGTGACCCTTTGGATTCTGAACCTTGTTGCTGCTGCTGTTGGTTGTGTTCTCTCGTTGCTGTTTGCAGGAAACTGTTCTTCTCTCAGTTCTTTGGGATCTTTGCCTTTTCTGTCTCCACTGGCAGGGGGAGGGGCAGCAGCCCCTTGTTTTTAGCGTCAGCCCAGAATTGGAGAATCCCATTCCTAAAGCCTGACAGAGCTGAACAAAGAGACACCATTTCTGCCAGTTTAACCAAAAAGCTGCATTTTGGTGCCAGTAATGGGGAAAAAAGTCTTGTGTTGCCCTGGCACTGGGAGGAGAGATGAGGAGCCATGGGTGTACTCAGAGTGCTGAGAGGGGATTGCAGAGCCACTGGGAGTACAGGGGTACTGGGAGACAGAACGGGAAACACCTGGATCTACTGGGAGCAATGGAGAGGCACTGGGAGGGGAAATAGGGAGCCCCTGGGGGTACTGGGAACACTGTGGGGAGGGAATGAAGAAGTCTCTGAGGGTACTGGGAGAACTTGGATGTGGAGTGGGGAGCCACTGCTGGCAGTGGCAGGGGGGTGGGGAAGCCCTTGTGGGTTCTGGGGGCATGGGGAGCTCTGGGTGCCCTGTGCCGCCTCACACGTGACCCCCACTTGTGCCCCCCTACCCGTGAATGTTGGGCACCCATGAGAGCAGTGGGGAGTGACACACGTGTGGCTGCCCATGGGTGGAGTCCCCCACTGCCCCCCAGTTCCCCCAGAGCCCCCCAGTGCCCACGTGTGCCCCGAGTGTCACAGCACATTCCCGCAGATGTCACTGAGTTCCCGCTGTCGCCCACGGGGTCCCCGCAGCTCCGCGTAGGTCACCTGGGGATCCTGGAGTGTGGTGGTACGGGGGGACACTGCGAGAGACACTGGCTGTGGGATCTGGGTGGGGGTGACACTCATGGGTGACGTGTCCCTGTGTGTGTGTCCCACCCTGTACTCACCCCCCATCTGCTTGGTGCTCACGACGTGGGTGTACAGCACCTCCCCCTCCTCTGGGGGGGCCGGGGGATCCGGCGGGGCCCTGTGGGGATAAAGGGGATGTGTGGGAGGGAATGGGAGGTCTTGAGGGTTGGGGTAAAAGGGGTCAGGGTGGTTTGAGCCCCCCACTCACCTTTCCTGGTGCTTCCTGGAAGCTGGAAAGGAAAGAGGGGAGGGGTAACTGTGGGGTCCCCAAGGGCCCCTCAGGAATCCTGAAACCCCACTGGACCCTGAGATTCTGCCAGGACCCCTGAGCATCCCTGATGCCCCCCAGAACCCCTGAACCTTTCCAGTGCTCTGGACCCCATGAAAGCCCAGAAGCCAGCAGAGTAGGGCAGGGACAGGGAATCACCAAATCTCCCCATGATCACTGAATGAAGCCCCAGCATACCTACAAGACCCACCAACATCACCCCAAATCCTTGAGGACCCTAAGGAAAGCTCCTGAGCACTCAGCACTGCCCAAGTCATAGGCTGTGGGTGCTGTCCATCACCACCTCATTCCAGGTGGCCTCCCACCTCCCCAGGGCCCCCATTGCCCCCATTGTCACCCACCCATGTTGTTCCACCGGTGCCAGCCCACAACACCAGCCACAAGCAGGACCAGGAACAGGAGGGACCCGCCAACCCCTGCAGCCACTGCTGGGGATAGAGAGGGACACGTCAGGGTCACCTGTCACTCCGGGGGTCCTGCAATCCCAATGACCCTGTGTGACCCCACCTCTGTTCCAGTGTCCCTGCGATGTCACCTCCAGGGCCAGCTCAGGGCTGAGTGCCCGGAACACACGGTGCCCGTCCTGTCCCAGCTGGTTGGTGGCCACGCACTGGTAGGTGCCTGAATGTCCCACATTGACGTCCCCAAGCTCCAGGACAGGACCCTGGGCCACCTCCTGGCCATTGTGCAGCCAGGTGAAGTTGACAGGGGCTGAGCCCACCTGCACTGAGCAGCGCAGAGTCACGGGGTGACCTGTGTGCACCTGGTGTGACAGGGGACGGGGGGTGATGGTGGCATTGGCCACAGGCACTGTGGGGACAGAGACAGGGAAGAGGCTGGCGAGAGGGTCTGGCATCCAGAGTTGGGGGATGAGGGAATCTGTGTGATGGCAACTGGAGACAGAGGATATCCTTCAGCCAGGACAGTGACCCCATGGTGGTGGGGTCATCATGTGCTGTGGGATGAGGGCATGTGATGGATTAGGGGTGAGGTATGAGGATGGGATGAGGGTGAGGTAAAGATGGGATGAGGGTGAGGTGAGGGTGGGATGAGGGCTGCTGTGTCCAAGGGTGATGATGGCCGTCACATCATGGGGGGTGTAGAATAGTGTGGCTGGGCTGTGATGGGTCTGATGAGGCATCAACGGGGGCATCACCCCAATGCCAAGGGTCTCCCTCCACTGGGAGGGTCACGCTCAGTAGGGTGAATGTGACCTGATGGGGAGTGGGGCATGTGACAGCTGGCATTAGGGATCCATGGCCTGGATGTCCTGGCTGGGGATACCTGGAGCCAGACGGTCCCAGTTCCCCTGGGCTGTGACACCCAGTGGTGGGGGCTGTGACCTGGGGTGGGCTGGGGATGGTGTGCGGGGATTGAGGTGGAATGAGAATGTGTGGAATTGGGGATGCTGTGTGTGTGATAATCCTCAGACCAAGGGTCCTGCTTGCCCAGGACAGTGACTTTTAATGTGGGTCTCTTGGCTGTGCTGTCCACATCCCTGTCTCAGCAATAGTAGCGGCTGCTGTCATTGCCCCCAATGTGCTGCTGCTCCAGCTGGGGGCTGGTGCCCAGTGGTGCCCCTGAGCCCTCCAATTGCCAGTGAAGGACAGGGGACCTGTCCCCGAAGCCACCACACATCTCAGCACCAGGCAATCACCCTGTGCCAGGTGTCCCCCAGGGGGCTGCCCCCAAAGGGACATCCCTGAGAGTGAGACCCGTGCAGGGGGACACAGGAGGGATTGGGGACATGGGAGGAGTGGGGGACACCAGGGAGCAGTGAAGGACTCAGGGAGGGGGAGGATCAGAGAGGGGTGGGGGGATCCCAGGGAGGAAGAAGGTGGACTGGAGATGGGAGAGAGGCTTGGGAAAGGGCTGGAAGGGTCCTCAGGGAAGGATGGGAGATTCAGCCAGGGGATATGTGAAGAGACTTCAAGGGAACCACATGGAAGGTTTTGGGAACCCAGACAGGGATGGTGGGATTTGTGGACAAGAACGGGACCTCAGAGAGGGAGAGGTGCAGCTATGGAGGGGTGAGGGG
>JANPWX010020256.1:0-40059 GCA_024734555.1 Trochalopteron elliotii | reverse complement strand
CCCCTGCTGGAGCAGTCGCCGAGAGGGGGAAGGTATTTTTAAGAAGTGTTTCACTTCTCCTTTTTCAGCTCTGATCTGAGGAATGATAAATTCAATTCATTTCCCCAAGCCGAGTCTGTTTTGACCGTGACGGTGCTCACAGACTGAGCCCTCCCTGCCCTTCTCCCAGGACAGGGCGCCACCGGCTGGGATGTGCCACCCCCACGATGTGTCACCCCCAGAACAGAGACACCCCCGCACAGGGGCAGGACCCCTTGGATGTGCCCCCAAAGGACAGAACCCGCCCCCCCCCCCCCGTCTGACTCAGCACAAACGGCCTTTTCCTTCTGCTGCAGGAGAGAGAAAGTGAAAGTTTGGGGAGCACAGCTGGACACCCCCAGCCCCGACGGGGTTCCCATCTCTCCCTGCACACTCCGCACCCCATTTCCCCTCCCCAGGGTTCCATCAACGTGGTACCTGCTCAGGAGCTCCCCAGGATCGCTGAGCAGGGAACTGAGGGGTGCAAATGTGACAGAAAAAAAGGAAGGAAATGGAAATGAAGAGAGGAAAAGCTCCTGTGGGGGCGGGGAGAGAACCTCGGAATCCACCTGGAGTGACCCCCCCAAACCACGAACACACCGGGGGGACAGCGCTGGGCCCTGGGTCACCCCAAAATCTGAGGCACCCAGGGAAGGAGCTGTGACCCACGGGCCCACCCATCTACTGCACATCCCTGGGAGCCCCATTCCCCTGGGACTCCAACCAGGGGACCCCCATTCTTTATGCCCCCCCTTCCTTTGCACCTCCATCCTGTGACTGCCATTCCCCAGGATCTCCATGGCCCAGGACCCCATTTCCAAGGAACCCACCCTGCTTGATTCCATCCCCTACAATCCCCCTTCACTCAGGAACTTGATTCTCCCAGGACCCCCCATTCCCACAGGCCCCCCCATTCCCTCCACAGCCCATCCCTGGCACACCCATCCCATGGCCCCAAATCCCTGGATCTCAAGCTCCCCTCGGACTCCCAGCACTGAGTCCCCCCAGACATGGGGACCCCCATTCCCATTGCACCCCCATCCTGAGTGACTCCCCCTCCTCCTGACCCCCATTCCCCAGGGACCCCATCCCTGGCTCCCCAAACCCCCTGAGCCCCCCACTCCTGAGACCCCCATGTCCTACCCTGTGCCACCCAGCCTTGTCCCCAGCCTGTCCCCACCCAGCCCCCAGGCTGTGCCCCCATCACGTGGAAACGGGATGTAAATTCTCTTCCTTCCCCTTTTATCTCAAGAGCCATCATCCAGGGGACAGGTGGCCCAGAACCAAGTGACAGCCAGTCCACATGGATGGGGACACGGGGATGGCCAGGAAGGTGGCACTGCTCCTGTGGGGTGAGTGCCCTGGGCACGGGCCTGACACCCCGGGGATGGGCCCTGGTGAGGCAGAGACCGGTGGGGAGGGGGCACAGGGGGGCTGTGGGGTCTCCTGAGGTCCCCAAGGCCAGCAGAGACAGTGGGGGACAGAGCCAGTGGCCCCCAGTGTCACCAGGATTGTTGGGTGGCCATGGGGACAGGAATAGGGGACAGGGATTTGGGGACAGGGATTTGGGGACAGGGACAGGGTGACAGGGATGAGGGACAGGGACTTGGGGACAGGGATTTGAGATTTGGCACCTTGGGGCTGGGGGAGCTGTGGGGACGGTGACACAGGGATGCAGAGACAGGGAAATGGGGACAATCACCATGGGGTTGTGGCCATGGGGACAGGTGCCATCAGAATGGAACCATGGGGACAGGGCAATGGGGATGTGGCCGTGGGACTGGCAGGAGTGACCTGTGCTAGCACGGGGTGGCCACGGCGTCCCCACGCCTGGGGTGTCCACAGTGACCCCGTGGCCACCCTGTCCCCGTGGCGTCCGCGCCACCCGAAAGTGTCGCGTGGGTGGCTGTGACACCGAGCTGTCCCCTGGGAGTCTCTCCAGACTTGTCGGGGACTGTCCCCGAGCACTTTCCCACAAGAAGCGACGTCCCCATGGGGACAGCTCAGGGACAGCCCCACACCCCGCCCCCCCCGGGTGTCTCTGTCCCCACGGTGCCACCCCCATCTTCTCTCAGGGCATAAAGCCCTGTACCTTCTCTCTTCCAGCCCAGACCCTCGGCCTCGCTGGTGAGTCCTCAGGGGATGCCATGTCCCCCACCCTGCTGTCCCCAGCCCTGTGGTGGCCCTGGCAGGCTGGTGTCCCCTGTCACCCACAGGTGCCCAGACCACCCAGCTCCTGGTGGAGCCCCCCTGGAGGCCGGCGGTGCTTTGGGACCGGGTGACACTGACCTGCCAGGGCTTGGGGACTGCTGGTGGCACCACCTGGTACAAGGATGGGCAGAGCTGGTGGCCAGAGGAACCCAATGGCTTCACTGTCACTGAGAGTGGCACCTACCAGTGTGAGAGATCTGGCAGTGGGCACAGCCCCCCCGTGAAGGTCTCAGATGGTGAGGGGCGTTTGGGTGTCCCCAGCCTGGCACCTGCGGGGACCCCGAGGGCTCTGGGTGGGCTCTGCTCCATGGGTCACCTCCTGGTGTGACCAGAGCCCGTCCCCTGCACACGGGGACATCCCAGAGTGTCCCAATGCAGGGGGACCCTGTTTGTGGAATTGGGGACCCTGGTGGATCTCTGGGTGTGACCCAGTGGGGGGTCCCGGTGACATCAGGTGTGACATCGGGTCTCTCTTTCTCCCAGACCGGCTGGTGCTGCAGGTGCCGTTGCGGCCGCTGCTGGAGGGGGACACGCTGACACTGCCCTGCCGGATCTGGCCGGACATGTCGGTCACCTCGGTGTCATTCTACCTCCCGGACGAGAAACTGTGGAGGCACCACGGTGGCACCGAGCTGTCCCTGTCCCCTCTGCAGCTGCACCACAGCGGCCACTACCGCTGCAGGGGCTGGGTGGAAGGTGGTGGAGGGAGCTGGAGGTGGTGGCAGGAGTCACAGCCGGTGACAGTGACAGTACACGGTGAGGACCCCACTGCCACCAGCCTGACACCCCCAGAGCCCCTCTCCACGACTTAGGGTCACAAATCTCCCTCCCCTCTCCTTCCCAGAGCTCTTCACGGTGCCGGTGCTGGAGGGTCCCCCCGAGCCTATCGAGGGATCGCCCCTCAATCTCAGCTGCCTCAGCACCCCCAGCCCCCTGCGGCCCCAAACCCGCCTCCTGCACCTCTTCTACCGGGACGGGCAGTTGGTGAGGGGCCCGCAGGGGTCCCCACAGCTCCTGGTGCCCGCTGTGGGGGTCTCCCACTCCGGGAATTACAACTGCCAGGTGCACTCTGAGTGGGGGGCCGTGCGGAAGAGCAGCGCCCGGCTCCGCGTCACGGTGCGCAGTGAGTGCGGGGATGGGCACGGGGAGCTCCCACAGCCTCACCGGGACCTCTGGCTGGGAACACTCAGCCCTGCCTGGGGTCCCCAGCTCTCCCTGACGCGTTTCCCCGGTCCCCCCCACCCTTCCCGGCTCCCCCAGCCCTCCCCGACTCCTTTTTCCTGTTCCCCCATCACTGCTGCGATCGCCCCCTCCGTTCCCAGACGCGCCCCCGTCTCCCCCCATCCCTACCTGGATCCCTGGCCGGGTGACCCGAGCCCTGCCTGGGTACTCTCAGCGCTCCCCGACACCATCCCCGGGCTCCCCCCATCCCTTCCCGCGTCTCTCCTCGGGTCCCTCCATCCTTTCCCGGGTCCCCCCATCCCTGTCCCGGCGCCCCCCCCAGGTCCCCACACCCTCCCTGGGGTCCCCCCTCATCCCTCTCCAGGTGTCCCCTCCCTGAACCCCCCATCCTTTCTTCGGGTTCCTTTCCAAGCTCCCCCAGCTCTGTGCCCCCTCTTCCTCACTGGGGTCCCCCTGCCTCTCTCCGCCCCCGCCATGTCCCTTACTGTTCCCTGGTGTCCCCTCTCCCGAAGGGGTCCCACTCTCGGGGGCGTTTGTGTCAGCGCAGCCCCCCGGAGGACAGGTGGCACTTGGGGACAGTCTGGTCCTGACCTGCTTGGTGGCCACGGGGACAGGTCCCCTGTCCTTCACCTGGCACTGGGGGGGCTCAGGGGCACCGCTGGGCACCGGCCCCCGCCTGGAACTGCGACACATCGGGGACAATGACAGCGGCCACTATCACTGCCGGGTCAGCGATGGGGACAGTGTGGCCGAGAGTGTCCCCCTGAATGTCACCGTCCTGGGTGAGGGGGATGATCAGGGTGACCCTACCCACGCCACTCCCGATGTCACCTCTCCAGGTGCCAGCCCCGTCTGTGTCCCCACAGTGCCCGTGGCCAATGCCACCATCACTCCCGGTCCCCTGTCACACCGGGTGCACACAGGTGACCCCGTGACCCTGCGCTGCTCAGTGCAGGTGGGCTCAGCTCCTGTCACCTTCACCTGGCTGCGTGATGGGCAGGAGGTGGCCCGGGGTGCCATCCTGGAGCTTGGGGACATCAAGAGGCAACATTCGGGCACCTACCAGTGCGTGGCCACCAACCAGCTGGGACAAGACGGGCACCGCGTGTTCCGGGCACTCAGCCCTGAGCTGGCCCTGGAGGTGACACCACAGGGACACTGGAACAGAGGTGGGGTCCCACAGGGTCACTGGGGATTGCAGGATCCCCGGAGTGACAGGTGACCCTGACATGTCCCTTCTGTCCCCAGCAGCGGCCTCAGGGGTTGGCGGGTCCCTTTTGTTCCTGGTCCTGCTCGTGGGTGTAGCTGTGGGCTGGCACCGGTGGAACAACGTGGGTGGGTGACAATGGGGGCAATGGGGGACCTGGGAAGGTGGGAGGCCACCTGGAATGTGGGAGTGATGGTTGACACCCACAGCACCTGACTTTGGCAGTGCTGAGTGCTCAGGACCTTTGCTCAGGGTGCTCAAGGATTTGAGGTGTTTTAGAGGGTCTTTCAGGGATGTTTGGGTTCTTTCAATGATCCTATAGGAATTTGGAGGGTCTCCCTCCCTGTTAGGATTGGCTTCTGGGCACTCACAGGGTCCAGAGAACTGGAGAGGTTCAGGGGTTCTGGGGGGCATTAGGGATGCCCAAGGGTCTTGGGAGAAACTGGGGGTCGACTGGGGTTTCAGGATTCCTGAGGGGGCCTTGGGGACCCCCACAGTTACCCCTCCCCTCTTTCCTTTGCAGCTGCCAGGAAGCACCAAGAAAGGTGAGTGGGGGGCTCAAACCACACTGTCCCTTTCTACCCCAATCCCCAAGACCTCCCATTCCCTCCCACACATCCCCTTTATCCCCACAGGGCCCCCCCGAATCCCCCGGCCCCCCCAGAGGAGGGGGAGGTGCTGTACACCCACGTCGTGAGCACCAAGGAGATGGGGGGTGAGTACAGGGTGGGACACACACACAGGGACACGTCACCCATGGTGTCACCCCCACCCAGATCCCACAGCCAGTGTCTCTCGCAGTGTCCCCCCGTGCCACCACACTCCAGGATCCCCAGGTGACCTACGCGGAGCTGCGGGGACCCCGTGGGCGACAGCGGGAACTCAGTGACATCTACGAGAATGTGCTGTGACACTCGGGGCACACGTGGGCACTGGGGCGCTCTGGGGGAACTGGGGGGTAGTGGGGGACCCCACCCATGGGCAGCAACACGTGTGTGTCCCCCCCCTCCCCCACTGCTCTCGTGGGTGCTCAACATTCAGGGGTAGGTGGGCACAAGTGGGGGGTCACGTGTGAGGCTGCACAGGGCACCCAGAGCTCCCCAGGACCCCAGAACCCCCAAGGGCTTCCCCACCCCCCTTCCATTACCACGAGTGGCTCCTCATTCAACATCCAAGTGCTCCCAGCACTCTCAGAGACTTGCCCATTCTCTCCCCACAGCTCCCAGTACCCCCAGGGGCTCCCTGTTTCCTTTCCCAGTGCCTCTGCATTGCTCCCAGTAGATCCAGGTGTTTCCCATTCTGTCTCCCAGTACCCCTGTACTCCCAGTGCCTCTGCAATCCTCCTCTCAGCACTCTGAATACACTCATAGCTCCTCATCTCTCCTCCCACTGCCAGGGGAACACAGGACTTGTTTCCCTGTTATTGGCACCAAAATGCAGCTCTTTGGTTAAACTGGGAGAAATGGCGTTTTTTTGTTCAGCTCTCTTGGGCTTTAGGAATGGGATTCTCCAGTTCTTGGCTGACACTAAAAACAAGGGGCTCCTGCCCCTCCCCCTTTCAGTGGAGACGGAAAAGGAAAAGATCCCAAAGGGCTGAGAGAAGAACAATTTCCTGCAAAAAACAACAAGAGAACACAACCAACAGCAGCAGCAACAAGGTTCAGAATCCCTGAGGGTCACAAAAGGAGCGATTGCCAGGGAAAGCCCCTGAAAAGGAAAAAACCCCCGACCCTTCCCCCAGCACATTTCCTCCACCAGAGGAACCTGGCAGGGCCCTGGACTTTTGTTGCTCTTGATGGACAAAGCAGCCTTCAGGAGGCTCTGGATTCTCTTGTCCCCACTCCCAAACCCCTCCTCTGCCGTGTTCCCCACACAATGATGTCACAAAGGCCCTGGGGGTGTTCTGGAGCCTTCCACTTTTCCAGGGCAGTCGGAATGAGTCCATGGCACAGGGTGGGGCTGAGTTTCCAGTCAGTTCCAGGAGCTCTTGATGCCCTTCCAGGTCAAGGCAAACTGTGCCCTGCCCTCTGCTGCCAAAGGGATGGTGTCCTGCTTTAAAGGTGTCCTAGGGTGACTATGATGCTTGTATCCCCAATTGTCTGTTCTGTGTGTGCTTTATGTTGTGTTCTCACCTTTAAGACTGGTTCTGAGAGTGAAGCAGGGCAAGAAGAAGTGTGCAGTTTGTTTTGAGAAAACAGTGTTCACTCCTACACATTTCTTCTCTGGACTCTGTGTTTTCTCAGAGGCATGGACAGTGGTGGGACAGAGATCTCCCGTGCTTTTAGTTAATTTTAGCTGGCTGAGGCAGAGAAGTTCCCTGGACTGTTGTTTTTCCCTTTTTTTTTGGACTGTTTAAATCTACTCTGAACTGAAAAAAAAACCCCAGAGCCACACCGAGTGCTCACACCTGCATCCAACCAGGGCCTGGACCTCCAGAGGGACTGGGACTGGTGGGAGACTGAGTGAGCTGAGCTACACCCACGGCAAGGACTTCCTCAGTTTTGCCATCGCTCTTCGGAGCAGCGAGAGGTTTTGTTGTCTTGTATTGTTCATTCTTTATGCTTGTGGGCATTTTGTTTGTTAAATAAATAGATTTTTCCACTTTTCTCCAAGGAAGTTCTTTTCCTGGACTCGCTGGGGGGAGGGGCCATTTGGGTTTGTTCTTCAGAGGAACCCCATTCAGAGGTTTCCTCCCAAATTTGCCCTAAACCAGCACAATACATTTTTAATTGGCACCCGACTGTGTGGCTCAAGAGAGTGGAAAAAACTTGTATTGATTATTGATTGCATTTTGGTTGTACTATATGTGGGGACAAAATAGTCAGTAGCCATGTTGCTCCTTGAATTCCTAATGTCTCTTGGAATGGAGTCCTTTCTGTGTTTCTGTTCCCAAGGCTTTTTTGAGGTTTTAATACCTTTCTGGTTCTGGTTTGTTTTCTTATCTGGAAATAGCTTCAGTGTTGTCCCTAGCACATAGCTTTTACACTAGGGGTGCACAATTAGGATTGCTATTTTGTTTGGCTCAGTGATCATAATTTATAGAAAGTTTATAAAGGAGTTTGTGCCAGGTATGTTTGGTTTATGGTCTCTTCATCCCACCCTGCATCCTAGTTCCAGCAGCATGTTTTGGGGATTTATGAATAATTGCACCCAGTTTGTTAGAGGAGGAATAGGGGATGAAGCTTTTCAGCCTTTCCTTTCCATCTTCTCTTTTGAGTTGGTTACATCACTTTTGGAGAATGTTCAGTGTCCCCTGAATGTTAGAGACCACCTTCCTGGTATTTCATCTGGTAAACTTCCTCTATACAGTCTGAAGCTTGTGGTGGTTTTACGTTTGCTGAATTTTGTTTGCTAATTAGGAGATAGGATTTTGGGAGGAAAAAAGAAGGCAAAACAGGCTCAACTTAAAAGTACAACAGATAGATTTTATTAACATATACTAAGAGAAGAAAATAAGAAAAGAAAAAAACCCCACAAATTAATTTCTAAACCAACTCATTCTTCTACTACAAACTGTTCATGTTTTACAAACAATGTCAAGAGGCAAAACTTAGAACTCCAGGTTAGTACTACTTATAAAATAGTCATTCATTTAGTTTTTAAGAGAGAGAAGTCTCTCTTGTTGTTTGGTAACTTTTTACAAGAGAAGCAGTTTGCTTGTGGCCTCTTAACTTACACAAAAGCAGCCCAGACAGGAAATTTTGCAATTCTGGAACTTCTTATATCTACGTAGCTTTTTCTGTGACTACACATATGGGTTGTAGATTCACAGATTGGTGTGACACCTTTTAAAAATGAGTAGTTTCAAAGGCAAAGTATTTTTTTTTTAATCTCAAGGAACAGAGATGTCTTTTTACTTCTTTACTGGCAGAGGGCTTTTTAAAATTTGTTTTCTGTTTAACTTCTCATGGGATCACAAGATCCCAGTTACTAATTCAATATTCACGCAGTCCATTACAGATACCTTTGCTCAAATCTACAAATCACTTCTTCAGTTCATATTGTCTACAATTTAAAGGATTATTCTAGTATATCACAGTCTGTTACTGTAATCTATGGAGATTTTCAGCTTAGACCTAAGGCAACTTATCGTTTTTATCACTTAAGAAGTCACTCTTCCTTTACTGACTTTGAGGTCTCTATATTGTCTTTTTACATGTCTCCAAGTGGGCCTTTTTTTCATCTCTGAAGACTTTAAGAAAGTTTTAATCGCTGTCAGGAAAGAGTTAAAGCTTGCCCAGGCCTGCGGTGGTTACATGATCTCTGCCATGAAGGTTTCAAAGCCAAGCCGGAGGTGGGGGGAAACTGATGAATGCCTTCACTTTTACTCGAGATCTGATGGCGTGAGCTGCTTGCAGCTGCTCTTTGGGGCCCAGCGTAGGGTGGGGGAGAGATCCCATCTTTTTCTCGGGCCCGGGGTACCGGCAGCCAGGGGGCCGGGGCACGGTCCTGCTACTGCTGGCCCCGATCCCCACCACGGCCCCAGACACGCGGCCAGCTCTGCCCAACTACAGCACTGCCGCCGGCAGCCGGGGTGCCTTCTGTCCACACGACGGCAGCATTGAGCTCAGCCCGGGGCTGCCACGCGCGTCGCGGACGGGCACGGTAGAGAGCTGCAGTACCGCTCTCTGTCCACACGACGGCAGCACTGCCCTTGAGCTCACAGCCCGGGGCTGCCACGCGCGTCGGGGACGGGCACGGTAGAGAGCTGCAGTACCGCTCTCTGTCCACACGACGGCAGCACTGCCCTCGAGCGCACAGCCCGGGGCTGCCACGCGCGTCGGGGACGGGCACGGGGGAGAGCTGCAGTACCGCCCTCTGTCCACGAGGCGGCAGCATTTCCTCTGAGCTCAGCCCGGGAGCTGCCACGCGCCTCGAGGACGGGCACGGGGGAGAGCTGCAGTACCGCTTTCTGTCCACGAGACGGCAGCACTGCCCCCGAGCTCAGCCCGGGGCTGCCACGCGCGCCGGGGACAGGCAGAGAGCGGAGGCAAAAGAGAACGTGTCCAAAAACCCCCTTCCGAAAATCCTCTAAAATAAATGCCCCAAAAGACCCCCAACCACAACTACAAAAACCCTGCCACTAACCAAATTAAAACCAAAAAAAAGGTTTATTTTAGGCTATATTACAATATTTTTTATATTATTATGTTTAACATTACCATTTATCATTTTTATATCTATACATATAAAATATATTATAATATACATAGTACGTAATATTTTCAATTTTGTATTTATATTATTGATATTAATTTTTGTATTTTATATTTCTATTTTTCTATTTCTATTTTTCTAATTATTTTTTTAAATTTGAGTTTGTTTGTTTATATTTTAAATGATATTTTAAACTATATGAGTTCATCAACCTAACGCATCTGAACCACAATTAATTAGAATTAAATTAGCCTGGTTTTCTAAGGGGTAAAGATTAAATTTTTATTAAAAAAATATCAGCATATTTTCTATTTCTGTGCTTTTTTCTGGGGGGGGTGGTTGGTTGTGGAGGGGGTTCTTTTTGGTCTTTTTGTTGGGCAGTACAACAGTGAGGGATTGAAAATAATAGGGGCATGAAACAGGACAGAAAGATACAATGAGAAACAATGGCACAGAGCAGGAAAGAGCAACAGAATAATTAAGGAAGAGGGATCCTGTGAGAGGCACAGAGGACAGATAAAAGGGAAGAGCAGGCAAGGATAAACAGATAAATGGACAGTGCAACAAGGAAAGAGCATCAGGGGGTAGGACACCGGGCCAGAATAAGAAAATGAGGGGCAGGGAGCAGGACAAAGCTGTAAACACACTATTTTATTGCTTTCATATAGGTATTTTCTTACATTTTTCAAGCCTTCAAAGGTTTAATCTATATGTACAAGTTATATTTGTATGTGTGATGTCACGTGAGTTATGGCAAATAACCTTGAGTGTGGCGCCACAAGTTTCTTCCAGAGCCACCATCCTGAGTACGATGGCATCTAACTAGCCCTAACCCTAAACCTGGCCAAAATCAGGATTCCACCTCCAAAATTCAATACATTCAAGGACTGGTCCCAGATGAAAGTTGGCAAGACAGACAGGTCATGCCAGGGACAGCATCACTCTCTGTCAGTAATGGGAGACAGGACCAGTCTTGAGGGACACAAGGACAGTTCCGTGCGTCTCCCATGTCTTGTGCGTGTCCCTGTATGTGTCTTGTGTCCTCTGCATATCCCCCATGTCCTCTTGTGTGTCCGTGTCCTGTGTGTGTCCCCATGTGTCCTGCATCCTCTGTGTGCCCATATCCTGTGTCCCGTGTCTTATGCATTCATGTCCTCTTGCGTCCCATATGTCCCCATACCTGTCTGTCCCTGTTTCTGTGTCCCCATGCCCAGCTGACATGCAGGTGAATTAGCAACTGTTGCTTTATTCTCCTCAGTAGCACAAGCACTGTGGGCACAGGCATTTGGTCCCTGCCCCTACCCACGTCCCCATCCATATCCCTGTCCTTGTCTGTGTTCTTGTCCTTGTTCCCGTCCTGTTCCCTCACGGCCTCTTCGTGGTGCTCTCGATGAACGACTCCAGCACAAAGATGGTCTCATCCACCTGGTTCTCACTGGCATCGATCCTAGGGGACAGACAGTGGTGGGCACAGCCCCCCATAGGGTCCCCAACACCCATCTCCATCCCTGTTTCCCTCTCTCCTCACTTGTTGACATTGCGTTTTAGGGTCTCGAGCTGCTGCCGCTCAGGACCTGTGAGCATCTCCTCGACCTCGTGCAGCTGCGCTGCCTCAGCACCCGTGGCCTGCATGGAGGCCAGGATGGCCTCCACACGCTGGGACTTATCTAGGAGCCTCCTAGGAGGGAACACAGACACATGGGCATGGCAGTCGCAGCTCTGGACCCACCACACCAGGCCACCCCCAGCCACAATGCTCACTTGTTCTCCTGCATCTCATGCTGCCTTCGCTCCATCAGGTTAGCCACGCTCTGGGGAAGAAACAGGTGAGTACCTGGCACAGGTGTGTTGGGGAGCACTGAAGAACCTCATGGGCACAGTCACTGCCACCCCTGTGGCACCACAAGGGAGGGGGCTGTGATGCCTGGACCCTGGAGTAGGATGGAGCTCTGGAGGGACAAGAACCAGTTGAGTCCCCAGCCCAGGTATACTGGGGAGCACCAAGGGACCCTACGGTCCAAAGAAACACAACAGGCGGACACGTGGAGGACGGTGCTGTTGCCATCCCTGTGGCTACAGGAAAGAAGGGGCTGTGACACCTGGACACGGCACTTCCAGGACTTGGGGCTGCAACAGTTCCCTGGAGCAGAAGCTGGCAAGAGGGCCTGGATCCCCTGGGAATTACTGCATGGGTAGACCAGTATCTGTGATACTTGGGGCCCAGCAGGTCCTTGGGATTCACCTTGTAGCATCTGTGAAGCAGCATCCGAGCAGCGGCCATCACGTTCACTGTGTACAGGTAAAAGGTGCGAGACGGAGCATGGTCTGGAGTCTTGGGAATCTCCTGTGGAAGGGCAGAGGGGCAGACATGGTGGGAACTGAGTAGGGGTATCCCCTTCCCCAGAGGTGTCGCTGTGTTTCCTCCCCCATAAGATTCCCCGTCCCCAAAGGGTTCCTCATGCCCAGATTCTAGGTGGGATCACCCAGAAGTGCCCAAAAGTGTCCATCACCTGGACAGCTGTTCCACCTGGGGAATCTCTGGGATCCCAGAGCTCCCTCATCTGTAGGGACACAAAGTTCTCCAGAATCCTGGAGATCCCCCACCTGCAAGGACACCAGGTTCTCTGAGAGCATCCTGTAGAGCATATCCTTGGCTTCCTTGGCTGGGATCATGGCAAAATCCTCCACCTGCTTCTGCTCCAGGTGCTTCTTGCGCAGGAGCAGGCGGAATATCCTGGCGCAGCGGGAGCCAAACCTGTGCAGGAGGAGTAGGATGAGGGAGGGATGTGGGAAGGGGCTGGGGGAAGCCCAGGAGGCTCCAGGTCCCCCATGTCACCTCTCCTCCACAATGGACTCCAGCGTGGCTGTGGCAAGGGACACCAGGGCCTTGTGCAGGTCTGTAGGGGGCTGAGGTCAAGGACTGTTCCAGAGCTTGGTAATGTTTCTGGCCTGAGAACACCAAGTTCCTCTCAAAGGATACTGACGGTGTAAGTGCCCCCGCCGCTGTCCCCCGACTTCCCCACGAACTCCAGCTGCAGGGAGAAACAATAGGGAAAAGTTCAGGACATCCCCTAAAGGAAGGAAAATACAGATCATTTCCTTAAAATCTGGAGTGGGAAGAGTAAGACGATTTTAGGAAAAAAGGATCTGGGGCTTTAACAGGCTAAAAACATGGGCCAGGTCTTACTGATACTTCCAGGGGCTTTTAAACATCTTTAATCTCTCTTAAATATCTTCAGTGTCAGAATTTTACGGAGCTTTAATGACTTTGAAATAACTTCAGTATTTTTTAAATAAGTTTGGTATCTTTTAATATCTACAGTATCTTTTATGTATCTCTCCAGTACCATCAATATTTGTTAAATAAGTTACATATCTGTTAAATAACTTCAGCATCTGTTAAATATCTTTAATGTCTGTAAAATAACTTTAATACCAGATAAATAGTTTCAATATCTGTTCAATATCTTTGATATCTGTTCAATAACTTAGAAAATCTTCAGTATCTGTTAAAAACCTTCCTTAACTCTCAGTAAAACATGTTTTACCCTCAGACAGAGAGAGAAACAACCACGGAATCATGGAATCAACAGAGGCTGGAAAAGCCCCGGGGTCTGCCCAACCCTGTGTACAGCATCCCCATGCTCACCGGATCGTCGGCCAGGAGTGCCAGGTACTGGTCCAGCACCTGCTTCCCAATGTTGTACCCAGCTGGAAGAGATCGGAATATCTACAGCAGAAAAAACATGGAACATCAAGAGACTTCAAGGGATACTAGCTCCCTAGGGGCTTCCAAGGACCCACCTCATTGGAAGAGAGCGGCTGCGTGTGGGATGCACCCGAGGCTGTGGTCACCTCGCTCATGCGCAGCATTGTCCGCACCACCTCACTGCTGGTCTGTATTGGGAAAACCAGGAATTACAGTGGGCAAAGCTCAGTTCCAGAGTGGGAATGGAGGTGGAAGCCACAGACCTGGTCCATGCGGCTGGCCACGGCACTGACCAGAGCCTGGTCACGGAAGTGCTGATGAAAGCGCTCCAGGTTGACTTGCCAGTAAATGCCGTCGTCTGGGGGAGGCTGGGGAGGACAAGGACAAACAGTGAGAGGAAATGGGGCAGGAGAACAGGGAAATGGGGCAGAAAACGAAGGAAAAGGAGACACAAAACTGAGGGATGAGAGCCAGAAAAACGAGGAAAAAGAGCCACAAAAAATGAGGAAAAGGAGAAGACCTGGCTTCCCCAGAATAGGTTTGGGAATACGGATCCCACTCTTCCCACGTCCCGATTCCCAGGCCAGAGTACCAAAGGCACCATCACTCCAGCATTCCCAGTACCTCTGATCTTCCTCCCTCCTGCTTCTGCCTTTTGGCCTTGTGCTCCCCCTCCTCTTCCTCATTGCACGAGTGTCTCCGCTTCCCTTTTCCTGTCAACCCAAAACACTGTTTCCCATCAAACCCATCACTGTGGCCTCAATACCTGGCTGAGTGCTGCCAAGTCCCAAGATCCCAGAGGCTCTCACCAACAAGGCTGAGCCGAGGCACAACGTACATATCCTTCTCGTCAATGGCCAGGGCAGGTGCAGGGGGTGGTGGGGTCTTGGTGCTCTGGGGGCTTTCTGGGACTGTGGGGCACCTCTGAATGAAGTGGGTATCTGCCAGGCGCACAAATGTGTTGGACACCTCCGTATAATCCATGGTTTTCCCATCTAGGTGGAAGAAGAGACAGTGGATGGATCTGGGACGTTCCTGAGGTTTCAGAGAATGTGGCCATGCTGTCTTCACTGCCACTACCCTGAGCACCCCACAGACCCTTTGGGACCACATTCACAAACCCAATCCCAAGTCTCCAGTTTTTAAGAAGCTTCCCACCCTCCATGGTCCCCGTTAGCCTGTCCAAGACCAGATCCTGGATGTTCCTGAGGCTCAGGAGCACACCATGACACCACAGCCGGGCTGTGAACACCCTACGGCGCCTCTGGTCCCATTCACCAACTAAACCCACTGCCACATCCCATTTTTTTGAGGGAGGGAGGAGCTTCCTTCCCACCTTCCATGGTTTCAGTGAGGCGATCGGCGACCCTAGCAACAGCAGAGCTCATAGGAAGGTGCCCATGGAGCAGAAGCTCCTCCACCAGCAGCTCCCCCGGGTCCCCATAGAGTGTCTTGGCTGTGTAGATGTAGCGGGGGTAGCGCAGGATCCGCAGGATCCGCTCACTCCGTGCCTCATATTCCACAGACCCCCGGGGCTGCACCTCATACCGCACCAGGTTGTGCTGGATTAGGACACAAAGGGCCTTTTTCACCTGTGGGAGAGAGTGGGAAGGTTGGACTCCACTTTTTAAATGGTAATGGCCCCGTCCCAGTCTTCCTGGGTGTTCTCTCCCTGCCCAAATCTGAGTTTCCCTAGGGAGAATCAGAATTTCCCTGTTCCTTCAAAGACTGGTTTTTCAGGGAAATACAAGTCACCTGCTCCATTAAAATTTTTCTCCATGACTTATTAAAAATTCCTTGTCCTTCGCCAGGTTTTCCCGCCAATCTGTCCCTGCTCCTGGACTCTATTCTTGCCTTTGCTCGCTACGGAGCATTAGCGTCCCTCCTTCTTCCCACATTAGTTTTTCAGAGACACACGGACCTCCCACTCCTGGCTTATTTAATCAAAAATTCCTCGTCCTTCTCCAGGTTTTCCTCCCAGGGTCCCCTCCTGGACCCCTCCCATCCCGTACCTGATCCGGGAGCAGTCCCGTGTCCCCGACCAGGAGCCGCAGCGGCCGCGGTCCAGTCCGGAGCAGGGAGTTGCCGACTTTCTCCACGATCTCCCCGAAGTGCTCCTGGAGCAGGAGGGAGCAGAGCCGTAGCTCCGCCTGCGTCATCCCGGCGGCTCCGGAATCCCAGGAATGAAGCGGGGGTAAGAACAGCTGGGTGGACAGAGAGGGAACAGATGCTGACCGTGTTGCAGGAGTCCTGTGTCCCCTACCGGGGGAGGATCAATCCTGTCATAGGGGTTCCCGTGTTCCCCCAGGTGAGATTTCCCTCGCCGTGCCCTCCCACGAGTGGGACCCGCCGCCCCGTCAGAAGTCCCGGCGCTGCCCCCGCTCTCACCACCAGGCCTGGCCTAGCTCGCCGCCATGACAACAGCCCCGTCCTGTGGCCACTTCCTGTCGCGCCACTTCCGCTGCCGCCACTCGGTTCCTCCATTGGGAGGCTTCCACCAGGGGGCGCGCAGGCCGCTCCTCGCCCCGGGAGACCGCTCTATCCCGCTCACCCGCGCTCTCCGGGCCGGGCGTGGAGCAGACGAGCTCGCCGGAAGCGCGGGGCCTCTCTGGGCAGCGCTCGCTGCCCTGGGAGGAGTGACGGCAGCGGCGGCATTGGGGGAAGATGGCGGAGGCGGCGGCGGCGGTGCCGCAGCACCGGTTTTTTTGCCACAGCTGCAAGGGCGAGGTCAGCCCCAAGCTGCCGGTGAGCCCCGGGCAGGGAGGGTCGGAGAGGGGGAGCCCCCAGCTGCCGGTGAGCCCCGGGCGGGGAGGGCCGGGGCGGGGAGCCCCGAGCTGCCGGTGAGCCCCGGGCGGATGTAGGGGCAGCGGTGGTCCCCCAGTCGCTCCCTGAGCCCTCTAAGGAAGGGGTGGCCTCCAGCCCCCGAAGTTGTTCCCACATGAAATAGGTGATCCCTCCGCCATCCCAGTTCTCAGACATGAAAGGGACGGGGGGAATTTCCTGTTCCTCATAGAAGCAGATAATCCCATTCCCATCCCGCTCCATGAGCAGCGCTTGCAGCGTCTGCTCGTCCGACAGGGTTGGAATTGTCCATCTACTCCTAAATTATCCCAGTTTCCATTCCTTGGAACTGGGACCATCCCAAATTTTTCTTTATCCCACATCCATCCGACACTGAAGGATCCATTTTTCCCTCCAGCATTCCCAAACCCACTTTTTAAAAAGAAACATTGTCCAGCTCTCGCTCCATCTCCTTCATCCCCAAAAGCTGGCCTTTGCTGGAGACTCCATCACCTTTCTTGTTTATCCCGGGAGGAAAACTCCAGCCCTGCACCCGGGAAAGCACCAGGGAAACACCTGAAATTTTGTTTCCTGGGGTCCTCCACTGGGTCTTGCTCCAGTTCCCCTTTCAGGAACCTCCCCAATTCCTGGCAGTGGGGGGACATGGCCCCGTGGCTCTGCCCACGGACCCCAGTTGGAGCTGCTTCCCATGGATTTGTCCTTGGAGAATCCCAAACCAAAACACCTTTTTGACCCAAAATTCCCTGGTTTGGGTCATTGGGAGGGATTAGGGATGAGGGCATGGAAAAGGAGGCATTGCCAAGCAGAACTTCTCCTGTGTCTCCCAACACCAGAGATGGAGATGCTGGGTTGGAGAATCCCAATCCTCCAGGAACTCATCTGGAGACTTTCTGAGGAGACTTCATGCCTCTTCCCCAACCACATGGTATAAAGAGGGTATTTCCACATGAAAATCCCTGTGGATTGAGAAGTGGAGCCTTGGAAGTGCAAGAGAGACTTTTTTTTTACTTCTTTTCCAAGTGAGGGGATGGCAGGAGGGATATGGAATTCCACAAGGTATCAATCCAATGCTAGGCTGGAGAAGTCGAGTTATTCTGACTGAAGACAAGGGAAAGGGGAAATTCAGGTTGGGATTGGAGCTATGAAGGAGCTGGTGGATGGAGCAAGAGCTGAGGAAAACTTTTGCATGGTCCCATTTGTCCCACACACCTTTCTTTAGGATTCCATTTGCATCTTTCCGTATTTTTTGGATGGGGATCACCTGGAAAACCACCTGATGCAGCTTTTCTGCCCAGATTTGGGATCAGGTCCAGGCTGAACGTGGATGCGCCACACAGCTCCAGCTGCCTCAGGAAGGATCTGAGTGCAAAGCAAACGCTCCTGCTGGGATTCTGGTTTGTTTTCCTTCCTGGGAATCACTGACCACAAGGCTGGAGGGGAGTCAGAGCCGTGGAATGCCACCAGATTCCTTGGAAAATCCGTTTTTCTTTGTGCCACAGCTGAATTCTGCTTAGGGAATGAGATCCCTGTGCAGATCCCAGGAGGCTTCAGGATCGTCCACTACATCTCTAAACACCCCAGGGAAAGCAGGGAGCTGATTCCAAGGGTCTGCAGGATCCTACACTCTGTTTGTTCTTGTTTCCCTTCTCCCTTCCTCCAGAGCTATTGATCCCAAATGCCATTTTTATCTCTCTCCAGCTACTGGGTGGGAAGCTGAGAGTTTCCGTATGGATTCCAACAAAAAAAAAAATTCCAAAGCTTCCAGGAATGCATCAGCATCTCACCTGCTGCTGGTGATGGTCTGATCCAGGATTTGGATTTGGATGGAGTTCCCACAAAATCCATGCCAAAAGCGTGGGGAACATTCCATGTGTTGTGGAACAGGATGCAGGATTTTCAGGGATCTGGGAAGCATGGGTGAAGGGAAGAATTTTCTAATCCAGGGGGATTGGTTCTGGATGGAGATCTCACAAAAATCAGTGCTCAAAGTGTGGGATTTGGGAAGGCTCTGAGTGCGGGATGGAATCTGGAGAGGCAAGATCCATGAGAGAGGATCTGTGGAGTCTTTTGTTTTTTCCAGGGATTTCTACAAATCAAAGCCAATCTGCAGCTCTGGGACAAAATTCTGGGATTTGGAACAGGGAAAATTTTTCTTCTTGGAAGGGATTTTGTTCTGTGCCTCTGTGGTTCCCGCCAGCAGCTCTTTTGCTCGCTGGTGCCCAAATTCCATGGGATTTGGATTCTGTGGTGTTGTTATGAGCTGCTTGGGATCTAGGATCAGCAATCTTCCTGAAGGGAGATTTTTCTTTAGAATTCCAAATATTTTGTGTCTAATCCCAGCTCCCTTTTGTCTTCCCAGGAATATACCTGCCCCCGCTGTGAGTCCGGCTTCATCGAGGAAGTCACTGATGATTCCAGGTACCAGAGAATGTCCAGGCATGTGGCGAGACAATGGATCAAGTAATACAGAGATTTAGCGTGAAAAATGCCATTTTTGCTCTTTTTTGATGTATGTTCCCCTCAGCTTTTTTTTTTTTAGGGTTTGTTTGTTTGTAAAAGAAAAACCTTCTTTTTGTCTTACTGATATTTTTACCCTTTTTGGTATTTTTTTACTCTTTTCGTCTTTTTTCTTTTTTCGGCCTATTTGATTTTTTTCTTACCCTTTTTAGTGTTTCGGAAAAAAAAAAGCTTTTTACTATTTTTGGTGTTTGCCTTGTTTTTGTTTTTTTTCCCTTACTCTTTTTTTTTTTTTTTTTTTTTTTTTTTTTCTCCCCCTTCTGAGGAGATTTCAGGAAACAATGGGGGGATTTGGGAAGCACAGGGGGATTTTGGGAATGGGCTCTGCCCTAACTCTTCTCTTTTTCCCAGTTTTTTTGATGGGAACGCCCTGGACGACAGCCCCTCCTCACAGTTTGCAGAGGTGAGTTTTCCTGCTTTTCTGTGGCATCTTCCCCAACAGCTTCTTTTCCTGAGAGTTTGCAGCATTTGGGGGAGTTTTCAGGAAACTGAAAATTGGCATTGGGACCCGCCAGGGATGGGCACGACAGGAAAAGTTGGATTCAGGGAAGAGCCTTGCCCTGGTGCTGGCAGATCCTGGGATTTGTGTGGGGATGCTTAACCAGGCAAGGAGGTATTCACTGGCTCTCCCTGCTCCCAGATTTTCCAGAATCTATCCATTTTAAAGTCCAAACCCATAGGAAATCCACTCAATCCTGGGCCAGAAATGGGGTCACCAAATAGTCGCAATTCCAATCTGTTCCCAATCTGGATCCTTCCTGCTTGCTTCCCTGCTCCAAGCATCCAGCTGGGTCCCTCCCCCTCTTCATCTGGATCCATTAGTCCAAATTATTGCTTGGATATCAGTTTGCGTCCCAGAAATTCCTGAGTTTCAGGGAGATCCTGATCCCGTCGTCCTGCCCATTGAGCTTTGAGCTCCATTAATTAAACTGGATTTGGGGATGAATAATAGTTGGAAGTTCTCCCCGAGGTGTAGTTGCAGGCAAAGCTCCCAACAGAGCAGCAGGAGAACAGGGAATGTTTATACATTGGTTTTTATTCCTTAATTCAAATGGTTTTATGGGAGAGGGTCTCTGCAAGGTCTCCAGGCTCTAGCTCTGGCTCCTAATTCCTGTGGGTTTTCCTGCACTCCTGGAGCAGTGTAGCAAGGAGATCCATGGATCATCCCCCACTTACCCTCAGAGAGGCTACAGGAGAGGAACTGGGTAAATCAGGGAGCAGGTGGGATTTAGCACCACAGGATCCATTGCAGGGGCAGGGAATGGAATTATCCACATGGACAGATCCCACAAAACAGCAGCATGAGGATTGGGTGACACCTTGGGATGCTTCTGGGGAGACTCCAGGGACACCCCAGGGATATGGATACCATCTTTCTGCCCTTAAATGTCCGTGTTCTCCCCATGGCTGTAAGGCCCCTGAGTGATCCCATGGATTTGGGAGTGTCCAGCATTATTCCTCCTCAAATTCCAGCCTTTGGAGAGAGGGAGAGACCAACCCCACAGCTTCCAGATTTATTAGGATCTGTGTGGAGTGGGAAGTTGCACTGGGGGTGTTGCAGGAGCTCTGTATCCACTTGGGCTATAATTAAACCTTTTTGCCAGACTTTTTTTTCGCAGGATTGACGACAACTATGGAAATTGTGCTCCGGTGAAGTGGACTCCGCTGCCTCTGCGTTCCCACTGGGATGACCATCATAGCAGAGTGGGGATCATGTCTCCTGTGTTCCCCCTCTCCACAGCTTTGGGACCACTTGGATCACACGATGTTCTTCCCGGATTTCCGGCCATTCCTGAGCAGCAGCTCCCTGGATCCGGAGAGCCGGGACACGGAGAGGGGCCCCCCAGCTGAGCTCTGGGGGTCCAGTCGCCCCCCACGGCTGCCAATGCCTCGGAGGTACCGGTCCCGTGGCAGCTCCCGCCCGGATCGCTCGCCTGCCATCGAGGGGTGAGCGTCTTCTCCAGGGAAACCAGGAGATTTGGCAAGAAACCTGGGAAAATGGGATCCTGGCACTTCCCATCAGCCCTCTTAGCACAATTCTGAGTCATTTTCCCTGTCCTGCTGCCTGGAACACAGGGCATTCTCAGCACTCACATCCTGTTCTCATGCCTAGTTCCTTTGTGCTTTCCCTCCATTTTGGAGCTTTGTCCAGGAAATTTCCAACTGTGAGCCCTGTATCCATGGGAAAAGGATTCCCTGGTTTACTGCCTATTCCTTCTGCCACTATTTATTTATTTATTTAGCTTGTTGTTTCTATGTTTTCCTTGGTTTTCCCTGTCCCAGTACCAACTCTTCCATTGGAACTCAAGGCATTCCTACTTCTCCCACCCTGGGATGAACTCGTATCCCTAATTATTTCCTACTGTCTCTCTCTGTTTTGAAGCTTTATCCAGGGATTTTCAGAGTCATGAGCCAGGTAGCCAGGCATCCGTAGAGCAGGAATTCTGGGTTTTCCTGCTCATCTTTTCTTCCACCATTTATTTACTTACTTAACTTGTTCTTCCCATGTTTTTCCTTCCCATGCCTCCTTTTTCAGGATAATCCAGCAGATCTTTGCTGGGTTCTTTGCCAACTCAGCTGTTCCTGGCTCCCAACATCCCTTTTCCTGGTGAGTAGCCCAGAACCCAACTACCAGTAACCCAGCACCTAGGGGCTGGTTTGGGATTGGGGGGAATTCCTGGACTCTCCTATTGGCAGGAGCGGGATGCTGCATTCCAATCCTGGGGATTACGCATGGGGACAGAGCGGCCTTGATGCCATCGTCACCCAGGTGAGGGGCACCTCTGCTGGGGGCAGATCCAGTGGCAGATCCCTGCTCCTGAGCACAGAATTTTTTCCTCTCCACAGCTCTTGGGACAGCTGGAAAACACAGGACCACCACCGGCAGACAAGGAGAAGATCTCATCACTCCCAACGGTGCCGGTGACACAGGAACAAGTCGGTGGGTGACTCCGTCCCGGATCCGATGGCACTTGGATCCTGGTGTTTGACATCCTGAGCTCCCCCATTACTACTTCGTTCCCTGTGGAACTGGGCTGGAGACCGTCAGCTCCCAAGCTTTGCTGCTGCCATCTCTGGTGTTCAGTTCTCCCAGGAATTTTGGAGCTCCAGCATTCCACATCCAGAGTGTTTGGGGAGTCCTAGAGTGTGCCGTTCTGACTCTTCCCATCCCCGTGATGGTTTTCCCATCCTAAATCCCTGTTTGTGCTCTCAGCTTGTCCCTTCTTCCCTTTCAAACTGGCTCTGGAAATGTCATGGAAAACTGCCAGCAGGGGCCTGGGAGTGTCTCAGAACAATCCTGGTTTTGCAGTTAAAAATCCTGTGTATTTTTCACCCCAAGGATCCCTCCCCCTCCCAGCTGCTCCATTACCAGAACCCTACTCCTCCATTGTGGTTAAACCAGACAGTTCTACATGGGATATTTTTATCCCGTGGTTTTACACACCCCTCTGTCCTTCTCTTCTCCTGGAAGCCAACGACTAGCTGGAATTCCATGTGTCTGAGCCCACGGAGCCCAAACAGGCTAGGAAACATGAAATCTTGGAATATCCAAGTTGGAAGGGGTCCCTGGGATCGCCAAGGCAGCTTGGCTCCTGGCAGTGTCCATGTCAGCATCACAAGCTTGGAACAGCGGGAGAGGGAGTGGGATTTCAGCCACCTCCCATAGCTGGTGACACTCAGCATCAGGATTATCAACCCATATTCCAGGCTGGGAAGTTGTGGCGGGCATCCAAACATCTTTCCTTCAATTTTTGTTTGTTGGTGGTGGTGTACGGAGGACATCAAGGATTCCTTATATTCACTGGGGGTTGTGTGGGGGATGGATGGATGGAGGGAGGGAGGGACGGACGGACGGACGGACCACAGCTGATGCAGCTCAGAGCTCATGTTCCCAGCAGGAATTCTTTGTTCCCTGGATGCTCCATCCCCTGTGGATTGTATCCTAGCTTGCAAATCCTGACTCTCATGTTCCTAATGGGATTTTATTGATCCCTGGATGCTCCATCCCCAGAGGATTTTGTGTGGATGGATGGATCCTGGCTTGTTTCTGGCAGAAATTCCTTGATCCTTGGATGTTCCATCTCCAGCAGACATAAATGACCTGTAAATGCCAGAGCTCCTGTTCCTGGTGGGATCCCTTTGGTCCCTAGGACACCCCATTCCCAGTAGACCCCACACATCTCCCAATTACTGGAGCCTTTATTCCTGTCCCCCTGACCTGCCATTCCCTTTTTTCCACAGACACAGGGCTGGAATGCCCGGTGTGCAAGGAGGATTACACCGTGGCAGAGCAGGTCCGGCAGCTCCCCTGCAACCACATCTTCCACAGCAGCTGTATCGTGCCCTGGCTGGAGCTGGTAAGATCCCAGAAAACCTGTGTATCCCACGGGATAATCCCCCAGGATAACAGCTCTGTGTTCCTCGCAGCACGATACGTGTCCCGTCTGCAGGAAGAGCCTAAAGGGGGAAGATTCCACCCGGCAAATGCCGAATCCTGATGCTTCCGACAGCCCAGTGCAGGAACGATGGACTTTCTGACCCTTCTGAAAGATTCTGGAGTGCTCCAGAGGGTTCTGGAGGCCGGAGCATCCCCGCTCGAGGTGTACATTGTCTGAAAATTCCAACAAACCCCACCGAGTAGTAGGAATTAGGGGGCCCACCCTGTGGGATTACAGCATCAAACACTCTTCTCCCAGAAATTTATCCTTCCACTCTATGGAATTGCCTCGTTAGTCCTAAATTGGGAATTTTGGGAGTGATGTGATTTCATTTTGTATCAGAAAAGGGTTTTTTCCAGTGGGGCCCAGTCCGGAGAGGGGTTCCAAGTCCCTCATAGCCTTCTCTGGGAAAAGGTTGGGATAAAAAGGGGATTCTGGGGATGTTCCTGCACTCCAGGAGATTGGAATTGTATCCATGAGAGATTTTGTTGCCCCATTTTGGATCCTTGAAGTCTATAAAGTCACGGCAGGTGGAAGAAGGAAGGGTCTGGAGCCCTTCCTTAGGAAGGTCAGACCCTCAGGAGCCCTTTGTGGTCCTGGAAAGGCTCTGGGAATGCTGTGCTATCAGGAATGCGCTGAGCAGGATTTTATCTCATCCTGGACTATTTTTGGGGTTGATTTGGGTCTTTCTGACCCTTTCCCACATGCCTGTGGCGCCAGGGGTGTCCAAATCTCCTTCCACCCCCACGAGTCATTCCAGGTGGGAATTATGGACCACTCCCTTGGGAATCCCCCCACCCTCCCCCTTAAGTTAAGGAAACTCTTTATTTTTGCTGATTCTTTGGTTGTTTTGAGAAGTTTTTCCCATTTCTGTGACTTTTTTCCAGGTCTGAATCCTGGGAGTTATCCTCATACTCATGGTATCCACTGACTGCCCTAGGGGGACATTGTGACCTCCATCCCTGGTGGAGGGGAACATTCCCAAACCCCTTGGGCTCAGTGGCTCCACATCCACATGGATTTAATTCCTGATTTTCTTTGCTCTTCCGTCCAATAAAGGCCTTTCTCAATGAATTCCCCTTCCCAACTCATCCTTGGAGCTGGGAAAGGGAGGCAGGAGCTGGGATACTCTTGGGAGAGGGGGGCAGAAATGAGCTCAGAAAAAGCTTTTGGGGAAGGAAAACCCTGGTTTGCAGTATTTGTCTCCTAGGGAGGATATCCAAACACCTCCTACTCTGTTGGGAGACATTGTCCCTGTCCTTTCTCCCTACTCTGCTGGAAGCCATTCTGGACACAAGGACACCCCAGTCCTTGGGCAGAAGCTCAGACAGGACTGTGGATCCACAGAGGTTGGAAAAATCCAACTGGATCCTGGGTTTATCCCAGTGCTCTTCTCTGTTATGCAGCATGTCCAGCTCCCCTGGTGGGGATTTCTAGGGGGGTCACACCCACTCACTTCCTGCTTCTACTCTTCCCTCTTCCACATTGTGCTTGAAATCAGGAATTCCTTCCCTGTGGTCCTGGATTTAACCTGGATTTAAGTCTGGAGCCAGTGGGAGCTGGCATTTGGATCTCTCCCCATCCCTCTGTTGTTGTACTGGGGATCAGTCTTGTACTGGGATTCAGGGAAAATCTTGATTTTTCCCTGAATCAAGAAGCATTCCTGCTCCCAGATCATCTGCATGCACAGGTATGCAGGACACAGCAGTACCACAGGCCAGAGCTTTATTGCTGGAGCTGCTTCATTCCAGCTCATTCACACTTTTCCCACTTCCAGATGTTCCCCCAGATCCTCTGGCTCCAGCGTCGCTTGCTCATCCCTCCACCAGCCCAGGAGTCCCAAGCCCTGGGATGGCCCTGGAATGTGTCCTGGGAGGGAGGTTCTGGGATGTCCTCCCACGGCAGAGCTGCCACCTCAGTGCTCCTCAACCTCCTCCCGGGAGGGCTTTCGGTGGGAGAAGAATCCCAGCTGGGGGCGAGGGGGGAAGAAGAGGAATTTGGGGGCTGGAAATGTCCTCCCTCCGGGGGTGGGGTGGAAATCGACACCTCCCCCTCGGGGTAACATCATGAGTGCCCCAGGGTGATAACATGACCCTCCCAAGGTGATACCATGATCCAACCCCCGGGTGGCATCTCAACCCTCCCCAAAGTGACATTGTGACTCCCTCACCCTCCAGAGGCCAAGGCTGAGCAACACCAGGAGCAGGAGCCCGCCCAGGGCACTGCCCCCCAGGATCCACAGGGACACGGGCACCCGTCTTCCCTGGAGCACTTCCAGCACCAGCTGCAGGAACACAGGGATTGGCGAGAGGACCGAGAATTTGGGAGAGAAAACCAGGATGGATTAGGGGGGAACAGGGATTTGTGGAGGAAAAATGGGGAGGGGGGGGAAACAGAGAATTTGGGGGGTGAAACTGACTTGGGTGGAAAGAAGGAATTGGGAAGGAAAAGCAAGGATTAGAGAGGAAACGGGGACTGGGGGGTGAAACAGGCATTGAGGTAGAACAGGGAATTTGGGGAGGGAAACAAGGATGGAGGGGGAACAATGGGGAATTGGGGGAGGGTCCCACCTCCCTGCGCTGCGCCGCCTCCTCCAGCACCAACACGCCCCCCGTGACCCTCAGCCAGACACTGCTGACTATCCTCAAGCTCCGGAATTTCACCTGGATATGAGAAATGGAGGGTTCTGAGCCATGTGTGCCCCCCACCTGGGATCCTCCCTGGAGTGGGGGGCACCCTAATTCCCCGCATGCCCCCCCGTTACTCACTCCGCTGAAGAAGCTGTCATGGAGGGTACGCAGGAGCTGGATGGAGACTCCTCCACCACGTTCCAGCCTCCCCAAGCAGCAGCTCAGCTCCTGGCACCAGGTGTTGGAACAGTCCTGGGGGGCAAAAGTTTGGGAGGGGAGTGATGGGAGTCCCCCCTGAACCCTCCAAATCCCCAGGAGTGGGCAAGTTGGGCACAGTGATCCCTACCAGCCTGTCCATGTGCTGCAGGTCCTCAGGGGGCACTGGGACCACCTGTATCCCCTCATCAGGGGGTTGCAGCACACAGGTGGCCTGAGGAGGGAAAGAGGGGGTTCAAAGGGAGGGCACAGAGATCACCCCAAGGCCCCTTAAGTGTCCCCCCATACTCACATTTTCAGCCAGGACATGGGTGACAGAAAGGATGGTGGCCTGATGGTGGCCCAGTGCTGGCAGGGTCATGTGTAAGGTGACATTCTGGATGGGGTAGCACCCCAAATTCTGTACCTGGATGGGCACACAATGAGCCAGAGCTCCCCTGTGCCCCACTCCCCAGGCCCTCATCATCTCACCTTGACTGTGGTGGTGAATTCAGGGCCAGAGCTGTGGATGAAGGTGCCAAGGGGATGAACCTCATAGCGATGCAGGTTGGTGTTACTGGAGGGGCACACCAGAGGGTTACATCCATTGTATGTCTCCCCCTCCATGACCCCCCACTCTGCCTCATGTTCTCCCAGTCCCACCTGGACAGGAACAGGTTGGGCTCATAGCGGATGGGGACAGAAAGCTTGACTACGTTGTCCTGTGGTGTCGCCTCGGTGCTGTCACTAGATGGGGGGACATTCGGGAGTATCCCCAGACTCCACCCATGTCCCTGGGGTGCAGGCCCTCCCCCGAGGGTTCAGTGGTCACCCCACACCCCTACCTAGTGGCCTGGAGCATCACTTCAGCACGGTCCAGAAGGATGGTGCAGCTGAACTCCAGCTCCAGGGTGAAGGACACCTGGGGGGGCTCAGAGGGGTGTGATGGGGGTTTGGGGGTCCCAAGGGGCTCATGGGAGTCTCGGGGGTCCTACCTTGGCCTGCGAGCGGAAGACAGGGTACCCGACACTGCAGCGGCGGCGGTGCCCCCCCAGTGCTGAGCACTCCAACTTCACCGTGCTGGGCTCCTGCCAGGGGGACACAATGGGGACTAGGACATGGAGTTGGGGTACTCGGGGCACTGGGAGGTGGCAGCAATAGACCCCCACAGGGGGATACTGGGGGGGCCTCAGGGAACCAGTGGAACACAATCTCCCACCTGGGAAGAGTTGGGGACACAATAGACCCCCCACGTCCCACATGGAATAGGCTGGGGACACAGTGGATCCTCAGCTCCCACCTGGGAGAGGTTGGGGACACAACATACCCCCCTGTCCCGCTTGAAATGGGTTTGGGGACCCAATGGACTTCAACCCATTCCACCTGGAATCGGGTGGGCCAAGAATGACCTAGAGGTTCTCTAAAAAACCTGTGTCTCCATCTTTACCCTGGTGGGAGAGGTTGGAGGGGCTACTCAGGGACTTGGGTCCCCCCCTGGCTGTACCTGGAGCACGAGACTGGAGAAGTGGAGGTTCCCAGGCAGATGCAGCCATAGGCTGGCATTGTAGGCATTCTCCTCCCTGTTCTCCAGCTCCACCTCCACCAGCATCCGCCTCCGGCCCTTCCGCAGGATGTGGGGGCTCTGACTGGAGGCCAGGGGGTCACAGGGGGCTCCTGGGATCCCAGGGAAACCATGAGGTCACTGGGGGGACACCAGGGGTACCTGGAGCCCACAATGTCTGTGGTGGCCTTGAGCACCAGGTCAGTGACGCACTCGTCGTCATCCCCACAATCTTTGAAAAACGGGATCTGGAAGGAGCCAGGGGTGATCGTGGTGTCCGGGAGTGATCCCAGTGTCCAGAGACAGCCCTCCCAGTACACACCAGTTTGCGGATAGTGGTGGGAGATGCCTCATCCAGCACCGACCTCGCAGCTACATCCAGGGCCCAGGTGAGGCTGAGGCTGAGGGGCCGCAGGTAATCTGAGGTGTCCTGCAGAATCAGGGGATCCCATCAGCCTCATTCCAGTCAGATCCCGGGAATGAGGGGCAGGAAGAGCCCTTCTGTGGGGCAGGGAGGAGTCCTGGGGCTGACCAGGACATGGAAGGGAATGCGGATGCAGCTCTGCCTTCCCAGTGGGAGCTCAATTTGGCGCTGGAGAAGTCTGCGGGCGCCTGAGTCAAAGGCAGCACGGGATCCTGGGATCCGCTCCTCCAGGGATACATTGTACCGGAGATCTGGGGGATAGAGAGCGGGTCAGGGACCAAGACACCTGAGGGAGTGGGTGCTCCAGTGAGACTCCAGGGAAGTCTGGGGATTCTCCTGGGACATGCTGGGTTGCACCGGTGGGGCTCCAGGGAAGGCTCAGAGGCTTCAGGATGTTATGGCATGCTCCAGTGGGGCTCCAGGGATAGGGGTGCTCTGTTGATATTCAAGGGACACTGCAGGATGCTCCTGCAAGATTGCAGGGCTACCCTGGGATGTTCCAGGAGTGGTCCAGGATCACCATATATATGCTCTGGAAATATTAATCCATCTGTGGGATGCTCCTGGGAGGCTCCAGGGACATTGAGATCCTCCAGCAACACCGTGTGATGATCCAGGGCCCTCAGGATGCTCCAGACATGCTCCAGGAATTCGCCAGGACACCTTGGGACACTCCAGGAATGTTCCAGGGACACTCTGGGATGCTCCTGGAATGTTCCTGGAATGCTCCCAGGTTCTCTAAGGATCCCACTCTGGGATTCTCGGGAGACAGCCCGAGATGCTCTGGTAATACCCCAGGATGCTCCAAGGATGCTCCAGGACCCTTTGGGATGCTTCTGGGATGCTCCAGGGACAGCTGGGGATGCTCCAAGGAGCCTGCAGTCCCCCATTGCCAACACTCACCAATATCCATGTCCACAGGGTTCTGTGTGCGTGTCTCGGCACGGAAGCAGATCCGGGCCCGAAGGCAGACAGCACTGGAGCCGCTGCGCTGGCAGTTCCGCCGTGTGACACTGACAGCTGCTGGCTCCACGGACATCCATGCAGACACCTGGATGATCCGGCGGGACCTGAAAGACACAGTCACACCTGGGATCTCATCTGGATCATGTGGGGACAGGGACACCCACCTGGCCCTACCCTGGATCCTGTCACAGGGGAAACTAAGGCATGGAGAGCCCTGGGAGGATCCCAGGAGCATCCCAGGTTCTCACAAGAGGAAACTGAGGCATGGAGTCCCTTTGCCCCTAAATGTCCCCATGACCCACATGTCGCGGTTCCTGGGGTGTCTCTGTCCCTATTCCCGAGATATCCCTGTAGCCGGGGTGTCCTTGTCCCCGAGCCCTTGATCCCTACTCACCGCAGCACTACAGCCGCACCCTGCGCCCCCACGGCCACGTCCACCAGCCCGTCCCCATCCATGTCCACCCGTCCGTCCACACTGATCCCGAAATACCGGAGGCTCCACCCCAGCGCCGCTGCCTCAATGCGCTGAGAACGAGAGTTGTGGCATCGCCATTGGCTCGTACAGGGTTGTGCTCACCGCAACTGTGGCACCCAGCTCCTCCCAGAGCTCCCAGCGCTGTCTCACCTGCTTGTACTGGGGCAGAAGGGTGTCTGGGGCGACGTGGAACACGTAGAGAGCCCCGCGGTGCCCGTCCTCCAGCGGAGCTCCCACCACGACTCCAGCCAGCCCATCCTGGCTCAGGTTCGGCACCGCGCCCAGGGCGGAGCCGAATCTGGAATCCTGCGGCCTCGGCTCAGGGTGCAGCGACCCCGCGGGGCTCAGGCGGTCCTGGGAGGTGCGGGGGGGGCCCTCGGTACCCCCACGGGACAGGCAACCCCTCAATCCCACTGTGTTCCCCCGATCCCCTCAAATCCCCTCAATCCCTTGCATCCCTCCAATCCCTCCGCATCCTGCTGATCCTCCCAGTCTCCTGTCCCCAAGTACACCCCGATCCTCCCGTCCACCCCCCCCGCCCGACACCCGCCCTCTCACCTGCCCCACACGGTACACATAGACCCTCCCTGTCTCTCTGCTCTGGCCCCCTAGGTAGGTGGGCGCGGCCACCAGCAGCAGGTCACTGTCCCCATCTCCCTCCAGGTCCAGGGCCAAGACCTCGCTGCCGAAGTAGGAGCCGATCTGGGGGTGCAAGGGGCTGTGAGGCTGAGGGGGGGTAGGGGGCCCATACTCACCCCAAAGGCCCTCAAGGCCCCTGGCCAGCCCTCACCTGCTCCCCCATTAGCGTCTGGGCCACCGTCACAGCCCCCATGGTGTTCAGCTGGAAGAGGACAACTTTGCCCTTGTGCTGAAATCGGGGGGCACCAGCCACTAACAAGCGCTGCCCCGTCGGGAGCTGCAGCGAGGACACGGAATACCCTGGTTGGGGAAGCAGGGTCAGTAGGAGGGACAGCCCTGGGGAGACAGGGTCCCCAGTGTGTTCCTAGGGCACCCTAAATATCCAGGTTGGGAGCATCCCTGGAGTATGGAGTATCCCCAGGGTACCCCAAATATACAGGACATGAAGCATCCCTGAGAAAATGGAGCATTTCTGGATCACCAAGCATCCCAGATATCCACTACATGGAACTAATCCCCACTTCACCCCTGATCTCCAGGACGTGAAACATCCCTGATTCATCTCAAATCTCAAGGATATGGAGTATCCCTGGTTCACCTCACATCTCTCGGGACACCCTCATCCCTTGGGGTCCCCCATACCCAGATACGCTGCATGGTTCTTCAGCTCCAGTGGGAATTCCTCCTGAAATGCTTCCCGGGGTGGAACAATGCGCCCACGCTGGCCGTCCTCCAGCACACCCCCCTCCCAGTCATAGGATCCGACCATTCCAAAGAGGATCCCATCCTGCCAGGATAGGTGAGACATGTCAATCCAGAGACACCACAATGCCTCAGTGTCCCCAATCCCACCAATGTTACTCTCCCGTCCCAGGACATTCAGCAGGGCTGAGATGGCCTAAGGGTTATTTTCCACTTTTCCCAGTAAGATCACCTCGAGGTGGTGGACGGAAAAGCCGATCTGGGACATCTCCAGCTCGAAGGCACTCTCGTTGTTCCCATGGGTGCCTGACCAGTGAAGGAAGGAGACTCTGTTCCTCCAGCTGCACTTCCAGCTGGAATTCCCAGCCCTACCCGGGATCCCAGCCTCAAGCCAGCACCTTCCAGGCTGAAGATCCGATCTCCCAGAGCATCCACGATGTCATTGAGGGCAGCCTCATCTGTGACGTTGAAGAAATACTTCTCATCAGGGTCACTGGCGATGGACTTGATCTCCCGGATGAAATCTTCGGGATCCTGCTGCCGACGCAGGTAGTGCCCCAGGACCTGAAGGAGGGACAGGGGTCAGTGGGAGCTCCCCTGGGGTTAAGGGAAATGCAGGGATGAGGATCAGTGGAAGGGGCCTCACGGCGATGGCATAGCGGGTGACATTGTGCCGGTCACATTCTGCCAGCGCAGCCGGCAGCTCATCCCCGTCGTGAGACTCCCCGTCCGTCACCACCAGCAGCAGTCGTGTGGCCCCTGGGCGCCCGCCTTGTGCCGGGCTGAAGGACTCTGTGCTGTGGGAATGTGGCTGAATGAGCCCCTGTTCCATCCCCACCCTAATACTCTCCCCAGTCGTAACCCTGCTCCCAACCCTGATCCAGATCTCCATCGCAGTCCTGACCCCAATCCCATCTCCAACCCCAATCCAAATCCTGACTCGATCCCAAGTCTGATACCAATTCCAATCCTGATCCTTATTCAAATCCCAACCCCAACCTAAACCCTAATACCCATTCTGATCCCAGTCCCAGCCCCACTCCCAATCCCAGTTCTACCCCCATTCCCAATCCTGCTCGCATTCCCATTCCAGAGCCCACCATGCCTGCCGGATGGCCATGGCTGTCCGCGTCTCCCTCCCCTCCTGACGTGTCAGGTTCCGGGCAGCCTCAAGCAGGCGCTGGGCCGTGGGGTGCTGCCCCAGCGCCCACTCCTGCACCAGCTGCTCCCCATACTGCAGCACCCCCACCTGAAACGGGGAGAGTCAGAGCCAGAGGGAGCCCCAAATGCACAGGGACATCCCTCAAACCCACAGGGAGTCCCCAAGTCCACAAGGACCCTTCAAATCCCTAGGGTGCTGCCCTGGCACCTGCTCCTGCACCACTTGCTCACTGTACAGCAGCCCCTTCACCTGAAACAGGGGGAAACCTGAGCCAGGGACTCCCCCAAATCCAAAGGGAGCTCCCCCAAATCCCATGGGAACCCCTAATCCCTGGAAAAGGGCACCTTTGGCTCCTCCAAAACCATCTCCAGCCAGCATAGTCCTGGGGACAATGATGTCACCCCAGGGCAGCATCTCCACACGGGTGGCATCACCCCAGGACAGTGGCATCACCTTGGGGAAAATTATGTCACTCCAGAGGTAGCACTATCCCAAAAGGTGGCATCACCCTGGGATAACAGCATCACCCCGTGGACAATGACATCACCCCAAGGCTAGCATCACCCCAGGAGCAACAGCATTGCCCTGGAGACAATCAGTTTGCCCTGGGGACACCATCCCAACCTTGGGGACACTGCGGTGGCCAAGGTGCCACGCCCTGACCTGGGTCTGCCCAGGACCGATGAAGAAGCGTCCCAGGATGTTCCCAAGGAATGCCTGCACCTCCTCCCAGGGGTAAATGCTGTTGGAGCCGTCCAGAACCAGGATGATGTCCATGTACGTAGAACAGCCTGGCAGGGGACACGGTGACACGAGGGTGGCACACCCCAGTATATCCCACTACGTCCCACCCCACTCACGCTGTGCTGTGGGTGCAATGGTCCCCATGAGCTGGAGCTCCTCATTGAGTTGGACACAGCGACCGGAGCTGAACACAGAGGTGCCACATTCCTGGGACCAAAGTGGGGCGCACACCTTGTGGGGTGACATGAGGACACAACAGTGGTTGACATCCATTTCCCTTCCCCCATCCCATGCCATGCCTCAGTTTTCCTCTGCGAAGCCTCTGCTTACCACAAATCCACCATCCTTGGAGTCCACCAGCGTCATCCCGAGGTGTCCAGCGCTGCTGCGGAGCCATGGAGCTGCAGCCCCTTGAGGACACGGGGACAGAAGTGGGGTGAGCACCGTGGGGCCCCCCCTAGGCCTCGCCGGTCACAGCCACCCCCCTTGGTACCGAGGTTGGCCTTGGCACAGGAAGAGTTTTGGAGTCCCACGCCGCACTTGTAGATGTCACCTTGACCATTCCCATCCCAAGGGGCCCCCACCAGCAGCCTGGAGGGACAAGGGGAGGGCACAGGGAGGGACACATAGGGGACACCGGGGATATCACCACTCCTGCCCCACTCCAACCCAGCGCCCCGTTGTTGGGGGCACCATGCCAGGTTCTGTCTCCCACACTGTGGCACCAAGGCCACTTCCATGTGTCTGTCCAGCCGTCTCGGCCACAGCCTCCTGCTGCTCCGGCCCCTGCCCTCCTGTGCTTTCCCTTCCCAACCTCAATCTCCCCATTCCCTGCCATAGTTTCTCTTTCCCAAATTCACTTCCCCTGCTTCCCACCTCAGTTTCGGCTTCCTATCTCAGTTTCCCCCTCCCTTCTCCCCTTTTCTGACTCAGTTTCCCCCATTCACCCTCAGTTTCCCTCTTCCTCTCCTCAGGTGCCCCTTTCCCACCTCACTGCCCGCCTTCCTGTTTCCCCTTTCCTACCTCAGTTTCCCCTTTCCTATCTCATTTTCCCCTTATCAACCTCATTTCCCCCCTCCCTGCTTCAGTTTCCTTTTCCCTAACCCCTTTCCCCCTCTCCCCACCTCAATCTCCCCTTTCTTGCCTCAGTTTCCCCTTCTCTCCCATCTCCCCCAGGCTCCCCCCGGCGCCCCCCGGGGTCACTCACCACTTGTTCCCATCGCCCCCCCACTGCAGCACCCGGTAGCCAAACTGGGACTCGGGGGGGCCCTGGAAGACCCGCGAATGTCCCACGTCGATGTTGAATCCCTCACAAAGCCCTGGGGAGGTGACAGAGGGTCCTGAGATGGGGAGGGCACCCCGCACCCATCCAACGGCAGCCGGGAGAGGGGTTGGGGTGCCCTGCATCCCGGGGGGAAGAGCAAACCGCGGGAAAGAGGGGGGCCACCCCACGGAGAACCCCCAGCACCCCAAACACGTTCCCGCCACCCAAATTAAGCCCCTAGCCCCTCCCACCCGAAGCCCCGCGGTGCCAGCGCTGCCCACGTGCATCAGTTTCGGCCGCGACGGGGAGTGTGGGGGGGCTCCACTGGGTCGCAGACGGGAGAGGGGGATGAACCGGGCTTCCCCCGGGGGGAAGGGGTGGGTGGAAATGCCCTTTTTTGTCTTCCCCCCCCCCCAAATAAAAAAATTATTAAAGCCGGGTTTTATTTCCTTTTACAAGTTCCCCTTCCCACCCTCACGTCGCGCCAAATCCAAGGAGATTTAGGTGTCTTCTCCCTCCAAAGAGACCTCCAAAATATATTGGGCGGGGGCAATGACCAAAACCGGCCTGTTTTATCCCAGGTCCCCCAGACATTCAGAGACGGGGGGAACCAGGCTTGGCTGCACTCGGATTAATGAATACCCGGTTCCGCACCCTCCCTCCTCCAACAGCCCCAAACCATCCCGAAATTGTCCAAAACCAAGGGATTTGGGGGAGCCGGGAGAAGTGTTACCTGAGAGCAGGAACAGCGCCAGGAGCACCCCCCGGCTCCCCACACCCCACATCGCCATGCTGCAGCTCAAAGGTGACTCTGGTTCCAGCCAGGACAACATCCCGGGTTTTTTCCCTTTTTCTTTCCTCTTTTTTCAGTATATTTTCCCTCCTCCTTCATCTTCAATTGGCTGCTAAAAATAAATGTTTTTTGTGGGGGGGGGGGGCAAAGAGTTTGGGAAAAAAAAACAGGCGAAATGGTACAAACACAGGAAAAAGGGGAGAGGGAATAAGGGAGGAGGTGGGTGCAGGATTTTGTGGGGGGTGCCAGGCGCTTGGGGGGCACTGGAAGGTTTTTTTTCCACTTCTTCTGGAAAAATGGGGTGGGAAAAGTGTGCATCTCCCCCAAGGACCGAACCACACAGAGGTGGCAGTGACACCTGGATCTTCCCTGTGGGGATCGTCGGGGGGGGTTGGAATAAGGGGTCTTGGGGGTCCCCGCTGGGGTCTGAGTGGGGTTTGGTTTGGGCTTGGGTGGATTTTGTGTGGATTTAGGTGGATTTTGGGTTGCCACGTCCTCCGGGTGACACTGCCACCTCCCGGAATGAGCTTTTGAGTGGGTTCAGGGAAAAAAAAAAAAAGAGAAAAACTTCAGACTCTGCGATTTAGGACAGAGGGAAACTTGTGCTGCCAGCAGCTGTGGGACGGGCTGGAATTCTTGGGGAAAAAAAACCAAGGAATGAGGCAAAAAACAGACAAACAGTGACTGTGCAGCTCCAGCTGTGGCCACAGACGGCAACACCCAGGTAGGGCCCCACCAGCACAGAAAGGGCTCCCCCCGGTCATAGGGGAAACTGAGGCACAGGGGGAGCCTCCTCCCACTCCAATATTCTTTCTCCTTCCCAATGCCCAAATGCCACTGGACAACCCAACCCCTCCTCCAAAATCCCTCTGCCGCACCTCACACACCACTTCCCCCAGACCAAACCTCAGCCCCTGGGGTGCAGGAAGTTGGTCCAGGCTCAGCTGGAGCAAGAAGAGCAACGCCAGAGACAGGATGGGAACAGGATGGGACTGGGACAGGGAAGGGACTGGGTATCCCCTCCGCCCACCCTTTGATCTCAGGAAAAGCAGGGGTGTACCCTCCCCAGTTCCAAGGGTTCTCCAAAGTCCCCTGAAACCACAGGAAGGTCCCAACCCAGTGGCCCCAGTTTGGCCCTGTACTTCCAGTCCAGCGTTCCCAGCACATCCCCGTGCCCTCAATCCAGCATTCCAGCACCTGGGATGGGGGAACCTTGGATGTATGGACAGATGGGAAATAAGGAGCTGTAGAACAGCACCAGGAAGGGTCATGGGGGTGCTGGTCAGTGGCCAGTTGGGTCTAAGCCAGCAGTGCCCTGGTAGCCAGGAGGGATATCCATGTCCTGGGGGGGCACCAGGCAACAACTGAGAGGGGATTGACCTGTTCTGCTCTAGGCTGGGGCATCCTTGCCCCCAATCCTGGGGGCAGTTTTGGGCACTGCAACATAAAAAAGACACTAAATCACGGGACAGTATCCAAAGGAAGGACACGAGGATGGGATGTGGTCTGGATGGACGACACAAAGAGCAGCTGAGGGGAGACCTCAGGAATCTGCAGCTCCAATCTCTGCCCCCTGTGACCAGAAACAGGACCTGAGTGAACAGCTGGAGCCATGCAGGGGAGATTTAGGTGGGTATCAGAAAAAGGTTCTTCCCCCAGAGGGTGGTTGGGCACTGAACAGGCTCCCCAGGGAACGGGCACGGCCCCAGGAGCTCCAGGAGCATTCGGACAATGCTTTCAGGTACAGGGTGGGATTGTTGTGGCAGGGCCAGGAGCTGGACTCAGTGATCCTCGTGGGTCCCTTCCAGCTCAGGATATTCTGTGATTGTGTCATTCCCGGCCCACCTCAGCGCTCTCAGCCCAGCATTCCCAGCCCATCCCAGTGTCCTGCATTTCCCAAGATCCCAGGACACGGGGACTGGAGGCCGCTGCACTTTAATAATTTAATTAATTAATTAATTACACTGATACTGTGGGATCCCCTGGAGTGCTTCCCACCCATACCAATTCCCACTGGGGTATGCACTGCTCCAAAGTCTTCAATGCCTCGTTTTCCCAGGAAAAAGCCTTTGGCACAGCCCAGATGGGCCCAGGAGTGGGCAGCATTTTGGTATGGAGCTCCCAAAAAACCTTCAAGAGGATATTCCTGCTCTCCCAGGGACAGATCCAAGGACAATCTGCCTCTGGAATTAAATAATTCCCAGCTCCCAGTGTGTCCCTGGGTCCAGGGCTTAGTAACAGACATCAGAGGTGGCTTGGGGCCACATGCAATCCAGTGTCACAGAATCCAGGGAAAAAGGGAATTCAGTGAGGCAGCAGCACCACGAATACTGGGTGCAGCAAATCCCAACAGAGAGCCAGGCACACTCTGATTTTTCCCAAAACAACCCCACTGAACAGGATAGCTGGGAAGGGGAGTGCAGCCGAGGTGGATCTGTGCAGCTCTGGGCAGAGGAAGGGAGGTGGATCTGCTGGGAAGCACTGAGGATGCCGAGTCACCTCCATGCTCTCCAACAGAGGGAAATCCATATGGGAATGTTGAGAGTGACCCCCTAGCTTGGCGCAACTTGCTCCGGTCACTTCCTTCCCCTGGGCTTTCATGGAAGGTTCAGGAGGGTAAATTCCAGCCTGTATTTCCCCCCAAAGCCATGGATTTATCCCTGACATCCATTCCCTGTTCCACTCTCCCTACACTCAGATTTCTTATAAGGCAGGAAAATTATTCAAACAATTTGGGGTTGGATACACTATCTGGCATCAGAATCTTCCCAACCCCATGGCTTCACCCCCCACAAAAACCGTGAGAAGTCCCCAGCGATTCCCATTTTCCAGCCCCAAATATTCCTTGTTAGTTGGCTCCATGTTAAAGGCGTTTCCCGGGAAGAAAGGGGGAATGTTGAACCTCTAAAATTCCTGGAGAAGTCAATGGGAAGAAACACATTTTGAGAGCTGATGTCCCTGTGGGATCCAACGCTGTATCCACTGCTGGAACCTTGTGGCTCCAAGGAGTCAGGAATGATGGGAATGGAATGAGCCAGTCAGCTCCAGTGGTGTCACAGCCCCTGGGAAAAGCCCCCAGGATTCCCAAACATCCCAAGGAAGCCCCGGGGGTAATCACGGCTTCAGTTTGAGCCAGGGATGGAGGATGGTGAGGATTGAGAGCACGGAGGAGGTGAGGCCACAGAATCCCACGATTCCGGGGCCGCTCCGGCACAGCCCCAGCTTTTCCAGCGGGATCACCAGGTCACACGCGTTCCGCAGCAGGTCCAGCAGTAGCGGGGGGTTGTCCCGGAGCACCTGGAGCAGGAGCTGCAGCTGGACCTGCAGGTGGAGCCTGAGACGCTGGATCCTGCCATCAGCCTGGAGCTGGGGCCTGTTTTCCGGGCTCTTCCCACGCCTCCTGGCTGCCTCAGCGCGCTCCAGCAGCACCCGGATCTCGTAGACATCCCGGCTCAGGTTCACCACCAGAGCAAACAGGTAATACCTGGGAAAAACAGGGAGCAGGGATGGGAGAGTGGGAAACAGTGGCAGCAGAAGCCTCTGGCCACTCCCAACAGCCACAGAAATGCCTGGGGGAACGGAAAAGTCACGTACAGTAGGAACATGCTCGCTCATGGGGATGCCACTCACTGCCCTCACTCAGGAATTCCATTGCCCAGTCTCCCTCAGAAAGCCTATTCCCTGACCTCCTTTGGAAATTCATCAGTTGCTCTCCCTGGAAGAATTTCATTCCCTGCCTTCTCTTGGAGAGCTCCTTGCTTACTCTCCTTCAGTAATTCCACTCCCTGTCCTCCCTTGGGAATTGCATTCCTTATTCTCCCCAGGGGAACCCCATTCTCTGCTCTCCCTCAGGAATCCTATTCCCTGCTCTCCTTTTGCAGTTGACCTCCCTACCCTGCTCACCCAACAGACCTGAGGAAGCTTTTCCAAGCTCCCTTCCACGAATGCCCCACCAAGTTCAGACACCTCTCCTCACTCACCTGAAGGACCTCTGGCTCCACTTATCCATGGCAAGGCCAGGCAGGATCCCGGTTTTCCCAGCCCACAAGACATTGTCACAGGCCAGGAACAGGGCACGGTTCAGGTGGGACAAGGTGAGGCAGAAGCGCAGGACAGGGTCGGGTAGATGCAGCGAGCGCTGGGCCCCCCCCAGGGCCTCGGCCGAGCCCCCCAATCGCAGCACTGCAGGAGGGGGACACAAGGGGCTCACCAGGGGCTTGCGGATCCCAAGAGCCGCCCTGTCCCCCCTCAAAACCGCCCTGACCAGCCCCCACCCCCCCACCACCACCACTCACGCTTGCGGCCCAGGCTCAGATGAGCCTCCAGTTGCTGGAGGCGGCTCAGGGTCTCGGAGCTGCCCCCGGAACCGTTCCCGGCGCGGCTCAGCGTGGCCCCAGCCAAGGTACAGGCGTACTGGGCAGCCCTGGGGACAACAAGGGAGTCAGGGGGGGCACGGAGCACTGGGAACATCACCCCGGGGCCTCGGATCCCCCTTCTCTGGGGTCTAAGGCATCAGTGACGGCCCACCCGCCACCCCGGGATTTTGGGACCTCCGTGATCCCCCTCCTCGGGTTCCGAGGCCTCCGTGACCCCCATCCCCAGGCTCTCTGTAATCCCCGCTGCTCCCGTGACCGCTCCCTCCGAATCTCCACAACCCCCTTTCCCTGCGACTGCCCGCTGGGCCCGGGGAGCTGAGGCTGCACCTGAGGAGGCGCTCCCGGGCCTGGCTCTGGGCGCTGAAGCGCACCCAGGCCTCCATGGCGGGGGACCCGGTCCCGAACGCGATCCCGCTCCCGAGCCCGGCAGCCCGTCACTTCCGGTAGCCGCCGCGGCTCGTTCCCATTGGCTGTGCGGGGATCCGCCCGCTCCTACCAAAACAGAGTCCATGAATGGGCGACAGCCGTAATCTCCGCCTCTAAATCTGTGTCGAACAGTTTGATTGGTTCCTTTTGCCATTAATTGCTTCTCCTGATCAATAAGATAGAGGCTGTCATCCCGTACCGCCATCTCTGTTGTTTTGTGCTTCCTGCATTTTGATTCGTTTTTGCCCCTGTCAATGTAACAAAGCCCGCAGCGCGATTGGACAACGGCTCCCTAATCCTGGTCCCCTTACCCGCCCCACGACCACACACCGCTATTTGTGTTAGTGGGTGAGTGCGCCGCGCCCTGTCCCCGCCCCTCAAACCGCGCACCGCGTTACGATTGGCCTGCTGGTGGTTTCCCCACCACCCCCACTCCGATCCGGCGCTTCTATTGGTCTGC
>JANPWX010020255.1:0-30469 GCA_024734555.1 Trochalopteron elliotii | reverse complement strand
CCGGGGAGCGGCGCGCCGGCCTCGGGCTCGCCCTGCTCCTGGCGTCGGGCGCCTGCCTCGTCAGCCACGGGCTGCAGCGCTGAGCGGGCACACGGAGACCCCCGGCCGGCCGCGCCCGCCGGGATTTCGGAGAGAATTGACTTTCATGGGAGATTGGATGTGGCTTGGGGAGGTGGGAGAGGCGCTCTCGGCCGGCAGCCGGAGCTGGGCGGCCGGCCCTGCGCTCACCAGGAGCCGGATGGATCCTGCGAACCCCACCCAGGACAGCACCTGCGTGAGCAAAGGCAGCCCTGCAAGGACCTGTGGAAATCGGCACCCGCAGCGATGCCGGACCCGCCCCGCCGGTGCTCGGCTCTGGATTCCTGTTGCACGGCTTTACCAGAAAATGCTCCTTTCCCCTCAGAAGAGCACTGGGACTCGTGGGGAGGGGGGTGTGGGGCTTGGAAACAGAGCCCTCTGCCTTGCAATAAAGTTTGGCCTTGAGACATTCTCTGATTTTAACCAAATCCATCGTCTTTAGCACTGGGAGCCACGCAGGGAACAGGAATTCTCCAAGGGAGGCTGCCAGGGTACAAACCCTACTCGGTCCTCTCTGGCTTTGATGTGATCCATCCCAATCCTTGATATCCCAAGTTTCAGCATTCCCTGCCCAAAACACACCCAGCAGTTTGACTGACCCTCTCTCAGGTGCTTTGTGTGTGTTTGTCAGAGAGGAGGTAAATCCTGCGTGGAAGAGATGAAAAGGAGCAGTGAGGGGTGTTTTGTCCTCTAGCAGCTGCGTTTTCTTCTCTAATCCCTGTCCTGGGGGATTAAACCTTCCCTAAATCTAGGTTTTAGCAACAGCAGCTGAACCATTGCTGCAAGAACAGAAAATAAAGGGACACCAAGTGGAAAATTATCCCCAAAAGACTTCTGGGCAGGTGTAATCCCCATCCTCCAGCAGGTGAGCACTCACTGAGGTTTTTTGAGGCTGGATGTTTGCGAGTGGGTCATCTCTCCTGGGAATTAGGGTTGTTGGGGATATGAATGTCCTTAAAATCTCCTTGGGAGGGCATTTGGATTGGGCCTCACCTCTAAGCAGGGTTGAAAGAAGCCCCAGGTATCAGATATTTATTTGGGGGGCTCTTTTACAATATTCTTTAAAAATTTTACAGAAGTCATTTGGCTCCTGAGGGATTCAGTAACATTTTGGAGCAGGGATGCCCCCTGAGGCCCACGGCCTTGTCCAAATCATCACCCTCCCTGGCTGAGGAGCAGCTTTTAGGCTGAACAAACCCGTCCACACCTACAAGGCGAAGGGTTATTTTTTAATGGGCTCGTTTAGAAAACACCAAACGAACCCAGCACAACCTCTAGACACTGCTCAGATTTGCATTTTCCCACCATTTATTTTTTGCATCCAGACCCAGGTCAAGCTTCACCGTCTGCATCCACCATGAGCATTCTGTTTCTGGCCCTGGTTTGAGCTCAGAAATGCTGCAGGAATGACCCCACTCTTCCTAGATCACATTCCCGATTTTTTCTTGCCTTTTCCCTCCTGTCAGTGAGGAATACATGGGGATGCTTTTGACGTGGAAAGGATATTTCTCAAGGATACAGAGAGCCAGGACAAGGGGAGATGTTTCCCACTGCCAGAGGGCAGGGTTAGATGGGATTTTGGGAAGGAATTCCTTCCTGTGAGGGTGGGAAGGGGTTGGGATGGAATTCCCAGAGGAGCTGTGGTTGCCCCTGGATCCCTGGCAGCGTCCAAGGCCAGGTTGGACGGGGCTTGGAGCACCCCGGGACTGTGGGAGGTGTCTCTGCCACGGCAGGGGTGGCACTGGATGGGGTTTAAGATCCCCTCCAACCCCAAAGTTCCATTCTTGCCCCGATTTAATTTTCAGCCCCCGCTGCAGGGGAAGAAAAAAAAAAAAAAAAAGCCTTAACAGCATTAATACCGTCGTTAATCACCTCCTGCTGGGGAGTTCTGCGGTTGAACGCTCTGCCCTGAGAGCGGGGCTGACCTCGAGCATCCCTAGACGCCGAGTCCCTCGGGATGCGCTTTTCCAGGTGAGTGGTGAAGTCACATCGAGGCATTTCCCGCCTCCCGAACAGCGACCGAGTGAGCGCCGGGCTCCGGCGTGGCCGGCACAAAGCTCAACCGAGTTTTGGAGCGGTTTTTTGGGATATTCAGCCGTGTAAAACCAACCCCGGGAGCTGCAGCCGGGCTCGGACGGGAGATGGAGCTGTTGGCCCGACACCGGAGCCGCCGTAGGGTTAAAATCATCCACGGCTGAGGTCTGGGCTTTTGCTTTGTACCCAACGCCTCTAAATCAGACTATTCCTCCTCCAGCTCTCTGCAAACTGGGCAGCTGTGCACCAAAACTCCTCTTCTTACGGCTTTTTCCAGGCAAGAAAAATGCATTCAGTTGGTCTGCCTGGATGGATAGTGTTTATCTGGGGAGATGGGGGATGCCAAGTGCTGTGTGATGAGAGATTTGGAGAAGACTCTAAAAAAACAACCTCAGATCTTATTGTATTTATACTTTGGGGAAGGGGGGGGGATTTATAGTTCGGGGTGTATTCACACTTTGGGGGTCTTTATACTTTGGGGTGTATTTATACTTTGGGGTGTATTTATTACCATGCGGGTGAATCAGAAACTCTCCCCATCCTCGCTCCATGTGTGGCTCCTGTGCACACTCCAGAATTTGGAGTACTTAGCTGATTAATTAATTTCTCTACTTCAACAGATCATTCCGGGGTCCCAGAGAGGTTATTTGATCCAGCTGTCCTTAAAGGACACAGGAGTTCAGAACATGTCACCCCACTTGGGTGTTCCCTGAGCCAGGAAAGTTCTGACCTTCCCTGGTGAGCAAATGGCTCCAAAAATCACCCTAAACCCCTGTAAGGGGTAAAAAACCGGGGTGCTGTGTGTGCAGGGAGGGGGAAATGTTATTTTTGAGCTCGTCTGAGCAGTGTCAATGTGTTTGCCATCATTGGGAGGGAGGGAATTAAAAATGGGGGTTTTGGGGTTAAAAATGAGAAATTTATAGTTCTGCTGCTGCTGAGGTCAAGCCCTCCCCAGGGGAGTTCATGGTGCAAGTGCTGGGAGCCTCTTCCTGGAAATATCCATGAGTTCATCTCGGAAAATAGGGGGATTGTTTTTGTTCATTCTTTTTTTTCCTTCTTTTGGATGGGGGGAAGCTTTTTCCTTCCTGCATTTGGGGGAATTTCTCCTCCTAATGCAGGGCTGCAGCTGCAGCTTGTCAGAGCTGGGGCTGTTGGAGGAGGGGTACTCAGGTTGTGAAATGCAAATAAATGGAAATAAATTCCATTGAGACTGATTTGCATCGAGCCTGCACTGATCCCCCCCAGCGTGGGCAGCAGCTCCGAGGGGATTGTGCCCCTGGGCCCCGCTCAGGTGAGACCCCACCTGCAGAGCTGGGAGCCCACCTGCAGGGTGGGGAGCTGCTGGGGCGAGGCCAGAGGAACTGGAGCCCCTCTGGAGCCAGGCTGGGAGAGCTGGGAATGTTCACCTGCAGAAGGGAAGGATCCAGGCAGAGCTCCAAGCCCCTGGCAGGGCCTAAAGGGGCTCCAGGAGAGCTGGAGAGGGACTGGGGATAAGGGATGGAGGGACAGGACACAGGTAATAACTTCCCACTGGAAAAGTGGATATTTAGATGGGATTTTGGGAAGGAATTCCTGGCTGGGAGGGTGGGGAGGGGCAGGGATGGAATTCCCAGAGAAACTGGATACTGGGCAGTGTCCAAGACTGGGTTGGATGGGGCTTGGAGCAGCCTGGGACAATGGTACGTGTCCCTGCCATGGCAGGGGTGGAACTGGATGGGATTTAAGGTCCTTCCAACTCAAACCATTCCAGGATTCCATGATTCCATGTCCAGGATTCCATGATTAAGCAGGGCTTGGCCTGGGCTTAACGCCACCGAAACAGCAAATGTAAAAACTCCTTTATTAGACAGAAACTGGAATTAGACAGAAATTAGAAAACACTTCTTGGATTGCAACAATACCATCGGTGGGAGCAGGGGAAGAGAAAAGGTTAACTGGGATTGTGGGGTTTGGGCCAAATTCGGTGCTGGAAGGAAACAAAGCCCCCTCAGGCTGGGGAGGGGGGACAGGGAGGGCGGAAAATGCCGCTTCTGTTTGGTGGCGCCGCGGGGCCAGCCGGGGGCTGGCACACGAAGGAGGCTGCCGGGCACCTTGGCTTGATCCGTTTTAATTTGTACCAGACGTGGAACACTTAGAAAAGGCTCAGCACGGCAAATCCCGGGCATGCACCGTGACGGGTTTACAAAACATCCATGTATCACAAAGTACGGGGCACCTCAAAGCCCTGCTTCTCCGGTGGCTATCCTGAAAGGTTTATTTTCTCTCTATTTATATATGTTTTTATATAATATATATATCTTCACTTAGCTTACACCAATGCAAAAAAAAAAAAAGAGAAAAAAAATCTCATTTAGGACAGTGTTATTCAGTGCCTTGCAAAAAAAATAAAAGTACACGAGAGATATTAAATCGAGCTCGGTTCGACAAGAGCAGCGCCACGGATGTTACAGCTTGTCCTCAGCCCAGCATCAACACAAGAAGCAAGAATTTCACCCGCTGCTTCCACAGGGCAAAGGAATGACTCACAAATGTGACTTTTTTTTAATCATCTCCCTTCCCAGGCCCATTTTTCCTGATGCTATTTGCTGTACTGGCATAGTTTAGCTGATTTCAGTCTCTTGCTACATGCTTGACCCTCCTGAGACTCATTTCTGCTGCATTTTAACATTCTTTAGGTCCAGGTGCTGAAGTATGAACATGACTTGTCACCTAGAGCATCCAAAATAGCTTTTTCTCGGGCTGTAACATCATTTTGGGGGTGTTTGGGGCATGCAGCAGCACTTTCTGCCTCTAATGACTGACTGGTGTTTCAGCCTCACTTTATTTTGGTGTGTTGCTGCAGGGGGTTCTTGCAGCATGCAGGGTGTGGAATGGCAGCTCCTTATGTACATGGGGAAGGGGTTTGTTTAGGATTAAATGGTTCAAATTGCAACCTGGCAGCTTGAAAACCCCACAGCTGCCCCTCTGAAATCCCCAGAAGTGCTGGGGTGCCCCAGGGAAAGGGGGTGTAGTGGCAGCAGGACTGAGGGGTGAGATAAAACCCTGCCTGTTAACAAAGAATTTTGGAAACACTCTGACAGGGGTGCCATGGAGAGCTCCCCTCTGCCTGGTCCCTCTAAGGGTGGCCCTGAGGAGGAGGAGGAGGAAGTGAAGGCTGCGGTTTTGGGCTCCAGCGCTGTCCTGGGGACGCGTTTGGGGCAAAAAAGGAAATTTTCATCCCGTTGCCTAAGCTGGATACTCCGGGGAGCGCCCCAGGGGCTCCTCACCAAAAACAACCGCAAGCAAGAACGGGGTGGGGACCCCATGGGGACACAGGTGACATCTGGAAGCCGCGGGGCGCTCTAGTGCAGGGCGAAGAGGACGAGGAGCAGCAGAGCGGCCAGCGAGGCGTCAGCCAGGTGGGGCCGGATGCCCGAGGCCAGGCGGTACTCCTGGTACTGCTGGATGCACATCTCACGGATCACCTTGGTCACCACGCGGGTCTCCAGCTCCGCCTCTGTCTGGTTGGCGGCCGCGCCAGCCTCTGAGGCATTCTTCTTGGCGGCGGGGCCGATGTTGTGCTCAGTGACGGTGATGTTGAAGCAGTCGGCCACGAAGACGTCCTGCGGCACGGGCCCGCGGTAGTCGCGGTAGTAGACCTGGTTGGGGTAGCGCGCGGCGTTCTCGTTCCACCAGCGGTACTCGTCGGGGCTGTCGAAGCGATAGTGCATCCCTGACATCACCCTGCCCATGGCGTAGCCCCCCAAGCCCCCCACCACGGCGCCCGCCGCCGCCGCCCCTGCCACGTGCTTGAAGTTGGTCTTGGGCTTGGGCGCCTTCCACGGCTTCTGGTGGTAAGTTCCTCCACTGGATGGGTTGTAGCCCTGTCCCCAGCCCGGGTAGCCGGGGTTGTGGGGGTAGCCGGGGTTGTGGGGGTATCCAGGGTTGTGGGGGTAGCCTGGATTATGGGGGTAACCAGGGTTTTGGGGGTAGCTGGGCTGGCGGGGGTAGCTGGGCTGGCGGTGGCTCCCCGTGCCCCAGCCACCCCCGCCAGGTTTGCCTTTGCCCTTCTTGGAGGAGGTGAGGTCGGTGCAGACGCTGAGGAGCAGCAGCAGCAGCAGGCAGCAGGTGCTGAGGAGCCTGGCCATGGCTGTGGGGAGAAAGACATGATCAGGGCAGGGTCAAACCCCTGGGATCAAACCTCCCCCGTTGGTGGGTCACATAAAACACAGCTGGTCCCCTCAAATCCAGCTGCAGAATAAACAGCATTGGACTAAAAGTGTATTTATCCCCCCACAAACCCTTTATTTATATATAAATGTACAATATTTTATATTTATATATATGTGTGTATATATGTATTTTTATATATGTATTTATACACATGTGTATATATGTATGTATTTTATATATGTGTACATATGCACTTGTATATATTTAATATATATATCTGTGTATGTGTATATTATATTTATATCTTTTACATACATCTCCCAACAGGACCCCTGCTGGCAATGGCAGCTTTAAGTGCTGAAAGAAAAGCTTTTGGGAGAAAATGCTTCACTGATTTTGAGGCAAAACTTCGCTTATCAAAGCTGGCCTACCCTTCTGAGGGTAGAAATGAGGTCCCTGCTGTGCCGCGATCGATGCTGTGGATGGATCCAGCCCAGTCCCAAAGCTTTTGGGTACTCGGTGCTGCAGGGAGGGCAACGCCCACCCTGGCCCCGGGGCATTTCTTTTCCCAAATTCAGCGCGTTTTGCCCAAATTCCTGATAATGGGCGCCAGGCCTTATCTGAAAACCGGCGGGTTTGGAATTCAGCGTTTGCCGACATCCATTGACTCAGCGTTTGCCGCTGGCATTCCGGGCATCTCCCACACTGGCCGAGGGGCGGGCAAGGCTGAAATCCCGCTAAGGAGCCATTTCCGTCCCTGTCTGCATAATCCGGCCGGGACAATCCACTGCCAGGGCTGCAAATCCTTTGGAAAGACCTTTGGAAAACACCTCCCAAGCTGCGAAACCCCTCCGGATGCCTCCCTGCGATGCCAAGGGCTTTGAACTGCTGCTCCCCTGTGCTTGATGTACGAGTGCAGCCCTAGAAAAGGGGTTTTCCATCCTGCCCGAGGCTGAGCTCCTTGGGTGCTCGGGGAAATTAAAAATGGAGGGGGAAAAAAAGGCAGAAAATCGGCCGGTTTTAAAATATGTTTTTGGAGATATCACTCCCCGCTGGGAGTTCCGAGGGGGAAAACACCAGGCCCTGGTTGAAGAGGGGTTCTGGCAAAGCACTGCGATGGTTTTATTGAAGAAATAGCAGGGTTTGAGGCTGATTCAAGAACCTTGGGAGTGTTGCAGCGCCTGGCAGCGCTGGCCTGCTCCTCTAATTGCTTTTAGAGCTCTGATAAACAGGTAAAGGCAAAATCCCCCCTTGCCCGCTGGGGAGGGCGAGAGAGGCGTTCTTGGTGTGGGTGGGCATTTCACAACATCCCTGGATGCGCCTTCGGCCTCGTGTTACAGCAAGAAACAATTCGGTTTGGGTCCTAAACCTATTTTTTTTTTCAGCGACTAATGGAGCAGCTTCCTACGGAGGCACCCCAGGAATAATTTTAACGTAGGCAGGAGATGCTGAGCTTTCCTGAGACACTGCCCTGAACAGCCAAAGAGGCCAAGCAAGACGCTTTTTAAGCCAGAATTTTTTTCTGTTGCCACCTAGATATGGCTTTGTGGGCCACAAAAAACCAAATTAATCTATTTAGGTTCATTAATGATGGTTTTTCTCCCCTTCCCCTGCCAAAATCTGGTTTTATGTCCAGAAATGTTTGAATTAAAGACCTTCAAGCTCAGTGTTTTGGTTGGGACCGTTAGCAAGACCCTCAATAAAAACGCAGGGGAGATGCACAAGCCCGTCTCTGGTGAGGGGCAGGAATTCCAGGCTTGGGATTGCTTGTTCATGGAAAAATCTGGGTGCAAGGCACCCGCTCTCGAGCGCTGCTTCCCTCACCCTGCAGCACCCACCCGCTGGGGGCAGGGATGAGATCAGGGGGGTTAAAAATAGCCAAAAGGCAGGGAAAAACAACCAGCTCCTTGGGTGCTCGGGGAAATTAAAAATGGAGGGGGGAAAAAAAGGCAGAAAATCGGCCGGTTTTTAAATATATTTTTGGAGATATCATTCCCTGCTGGGAGTTCCGAGGGGGAAAACACCAGGCCCTGGTTGAAGAGGGGTTCTGGCAAAGCACTGCGATGGTTTTATTGAAGAAATCGCAGGGTTTGAGGCTGATTCAAGAACCTTGGGAGTGTTGCAGCGCCTGGCAGCGCTGACCTGCTCCTCTAATTGCCTTTAGAGCTCTGACAAACAGGGCACGGCCACTAATTAGCGAGCAAGGAGCTTTGCCCCAAATAAATGAGTTCCCTGTCACAAACCCCTGATGTGGGGCAGGAGCCACTTCCTGGGAATCCGGGATTTTCTCCCAGAAAAACCCCAGATTTCTCTCGGAGAAGAAAAACCCGGGACTGGGATCTCTCTGCTTGGAAATGCTATTTATGGCCTGACCATGACATTAATATTAAATTATAGATCGAGTGACTTCACAGGGATTTTTTTTTTTCCTAACGCTCTTTAACCTTCCTCTCCCAAATTCGCCCTCCCGACGGATGCTGGAAATGAGGAATTAATTCAGGAGGTTTGTGCCGGAGCTGATTTTTACCCGTGCTGGAGGACTGGAGGAACTCTGTGCTCCCTCAGCGGAAAATGGAGTCTGCGAGGAGCGATCGCAAGCAGCAATTACGCGCTCGGTGTTGGCAAGGAGGAGGTCTCGGTTTAGAGGGGAAAAACCAACACCCGGGTCCCAAAATACGCCTGAAAATAACCTTGGGAAGGCCCCCGGGGAGGGGGGAGAAGGAGCGAAGGGAGGTGGGGAAGGCGGAGCTGGGAAGATGCTCGGGGGTGGGGGCGTCCGGACCCTCCTGGCGCTGCTGGGGTGAAAATTCCGGGCTGGGGCTCTGAGAATTGGAAATGAAATCGGAATTTCTCTGAAAATGTCACCCCGGGTTTAGAAATCTCCCCCTCACGCCTTACTCTTTCACTTCCCCAAACGACGGGGGAGCAGCTGGCGGCCGAGGGAAAAGGCAGAACCCTCGGAGAAGAAATTCCCCACCAGCGCCAGCGCTGAGTAAACAAGGACCGGGCAGTGGCAGCGCTCTGGCTCTTAAGGAGACGCTGAAAATGTCAATTTTTAGGCGGCCGTGGCAGGGAAGAAGCATCCCCGCGATGCTCGGGGTTCAAACCCCCCCGAGCCCCCGGATTTATCCCTCCCGGACCCCCCGCCCCGTTTTCCCCGGCACTCACCGGCTGGGAAGGCGATGCCCGCTTGCTCCGAGGTGATCGAGAGCCCGAGCTCGGCGCAGGAATAAATAGCGAGAGGGAGGAGCCGCCTCCAGCGCAGCCCAGCCCCGCTCACCGCATGCCTCACCCATCCCCTTCCCCAGAGAAAACCGCGGGCAGCTCCCCGCAAACCCCGGCTTCACCCCAAATCATCCCCCCCGGGCATGGGGAGCGACGCTGGCACCCAAAGGAGCTGGCAGCCGGGAAAATCGCGGCATTTCCGCGCTTTGATTGAAGAATTATCAAGGTTTGAGGCTGATTATAAAACCTTGGGATGTTGCAGCAGTTGGATTTTACACTGAGGAAATAACAGGGCTCGGGTCTGATTTAAAAAGTCTTGGGCAGCCTCAGCACCTGGATGGTTTTATTGAAGAATTATCAGGGTTGGAGGCCGATTCAGAAATCTCGGAATGTTGCAGCAGTTCGATTTTATACTGAGGAAATACCGGGGTGTGGGGGATGTTGGGAAATTGAAACATTTGGATGGTTTCTTGAAGAAATGTTGGTGGGATCACCAGGCTTTAGGAATCTTGGAAAACTGCAGTGCTTTGATGGTTTATTGAATAAACAATGATGGAATCACCAGGATTTGGGGCTGGTTGGGGAATCTTGGAAAATTGCAGTGCTTTGATGTTTTATTGAAGAAATGTTGGTGGGATCACCAGGATTTGAGGCCGGTTTGGAAGCCTTGAAATATTGCAGCATTTGGATTTTATACTGAAGAAATTTCAGGGCTTGGGGCTGATGTACTAATACTGGAAAATCGCAACACCTGGATGGTTTTATTGAAGAAATATCAGAGTTTGACGCTGATCTGTGAATCCTGGAATACTGCAGCATTTGGATTTTATACTGAAGGAATATCAAGGCTTGGGGCTGGGTGGGGAAATCTTGGAAAATTGCAGGATCTTGGTGGTTTATTGAAGAAATACTGAACAAAATGAGGAGATTTGGGGCTGTTTTGGGAATCTTGGAAAATTGCAGTGCGTGGGTTTTTTTAATTGAAGAAATATCAGGGTTTGGGATGGGTTGGAAATCTCCTGGTCGAGGCTCTGGGAGAGACAAGATGCTTTTAGCAGTTGCTGACTGCAGCTCCAAATGCATTATCCCGTGGAACAGAGCTGCTCCCAGGGTTGATGGAGGGGAAACAAAACCAGCTCTGTGGGAGAAAGGATGGGCTTGTTTTTCAAATCTCTCTCCCTCCAGTGGAGCAGAACTCACTGCTGCAATCTCGCTTTATGTCAAGGCATCCTGATACCTAATGGGAGGAAATGTCACAGAAAACAATTAAAAATTCCATGGAGTAGCAAAATAGGGGGTTTTTTTGAGGGTAAGGACACATGACTGGAATGTACACAGACCTAAAGGCTAGAATGGGTGAGTTTCCCAACTTTTAGGGATTTCCAGAGAAGCTGTGGCTGCCCCTGGATCCCTGGCAGTGCCCAAGGTCAGGCTAGACAGGGCTTGGAGCACCCTGGGGCAATGGGAGGTGTTTCTGCCATGGCAGCGGTGGCACTGGATGAGTTTTAAGGTCCTCTCCAACCCAAATTCCAGGATTTTATGATTTTAACACAGCCAAAACCCTTCTCAGGCTGCCCAAAACAGCTGGACCAGGAATGACCATCCTGAACCACAGAGCACATCTGGATGGAAAAGGGATTTTGCCCTGGTGCTCCAGAGCCTTGTCATCCATCTGGCTGGGTTATGCTAAAATAAATAAAAGTGGTTTCTCTCTGGCAGGGAAATGGGAAAACACGGATATTAATCCAGGGAGGAGAAAATTAAATAGGCAGGATTGAGGTCTGTGGGCCTGTGGAAGCCCTGCCCTGCAGGGGGAATTTATTCTGTGTGTGGACATGCAGATGGCTCCTGGTTGCCTGGTTTGGGTTTAAATACTCATCCAAAGGTTATCCAAATTCCATGCCAGGAAAAGAAAGAAACCAGGAATGGGCAGTTTGGGATGAATTAATCCTGCATAAATCTAAAAATCAGGGGTTTACTGTAAGAGTTTATTCCAGAAGAATAACAGCAACAGCAAATTATTTATTTGAAAAGAATATTGTCTGAAAACTGTGCTCTGGCCAAAACTGAAAAACAAACCATTTTTTTTCTCTGGAAACAGAATTTCTGTTGGCAGAAAGAGACATTTTGTCAGATCCCAGCTGCACATCAAACAGGAGCAGCCTATGGATTATTAATGAATTTTTAATTTATTGTGGAAGTGATCAGGGCTGAAACCTCCCCCACCAGTGCATCCACGGCAGCTCTTTAATGGTTTTTTAGCATCCCAGGGTAAAATTTCTCTCAGTCTCAAGCCAGGAGCTGCATTGATCTCCTCTGGAGGTTTGGCCCTTCTTCATCCTCAATGGAAGTAACGCACCAGGCCCTGTGCCAGGTCAGAAATCATTAATGGGATGAGTTTTTCTCATAACGGCCGGGAAATGCTGACTTTGGTTTAGTGCTGAGCCGGGGAGGGAGGAAGGTTCATCTCCTTCATCACCTCTCATTGATTTTATCTTGGCTTTTATTGTTTTAATTCATTGAAAACGCTCTTATTCACCCAGCTCTGGCTCTGCAAAGTCAGGGGAGGCATCCAGGTGGTTTTTGGGGAAAGATTTTGGGTAATCTGGGGGGGTTGAGGAAAGGGTGAAGTCCCCACCCTGCCCTCACTCCCTGGAACCAGCAAAAAATCTGAACTCGAGTTCAAACTCCACTGAGTTCATCCAGAAACCTCTTAAAAAATAATCGGGAATAATTGTGTTCAGAGGGTTGATGGGATGTGTTTTGCAGAGCTTGGCTTATTCTCTAATGGAATTCTCACCATGGAATTCTCTCTTTGAAGCAAAACCCCTGGATTTTCCTTGGGAATTTTCTCTGGATTCTCTGTCTGGATTTTTAAAATTTTTTATTTTTTGATTTTTAAAAAGCTTTTTATTATTTTCATATTTTAAAAATATTTTAAATATTTTTAATTTTTTTTTCTTTTTTTTTTTTCTCTTGGGAAGGTGGTATTTGGCTTCTGCCTGGATGAGAGCAGAGAAAATCCAATTTGGGGACAACGAAGGGTGTTGGCAAAATCCCCAGGGGCACTTCCCTCCCAGCCAGAAGGAAAGATGTCACTCAGGATTTTCCCATTGTGGTTGTAATCAAAAATTTGAGGCTTTATGAGGATATTTTGCATTTTTTTCATGGTGAGGCCTTTGTTGTTAACTTGGGCTGTGCAGCCCTGCAGAGAGCTCTCCTTCAAGAGGAAAAAAAGTCACTTTTAACCCATTTTTAGTGGCAGAAAGGCTTTTTCATGCTCTGTGTGGGAACCTTGACCTACACCACCACTCTGTGTTCAACTTCAGGATTTCATGGATGGGATTTCTCCTTTGCTGCTGGAAGCTTTTCTGTATGAAGAAGAAATCGGATAAAAGGACTAAAAAAAGGATAAAAGATGTTCAGGGCCAAGTTGGACAGGGGCAGTGGAAGTTGTGATGAGATTTAAGGTCCTGGCCACCCAAACCATTCCATGATTCTGTGACTTACATAAATTTTTAGCCTTTTCTGTGAGGGAAAACAGGCCAGCAGGAAGAAATGGGAGGAGCAGGACGTTAATTCCATGCTCTTCCAGGGAGTCATCCTTACGTAACCCACGGTGGGGAGAAGTCCCAGCAAATCCCAGAGAAACGTGCCAGGAGAGGAAAACCACAGAGGGGAAAAACTACCCGGACAAACTTTCCATCCAGCACCTCCTGCTGCTTCCAGAGGGGTTTTCTCCTTGGCTCTGTGGAGGAGCTGAGGAGTTCATGGTAAAAATAAATCAATTTATGGCTCTGCAGCCAGTGAAGCCTCAGTGCTGGGGAGGAGTTTGTCCCTCCCCTGTGGATCTGCTGCCCTCGTTGAAGTCATTTTGGAGCAGAGGTGACTCACAGGCCCCAGGATCCTCCTGGAATCTTCCTGCTGGAGACCCCCTGGCTGCACCAGGGAAGGTGGGTTTGGGGCAGAAAACAGCAAATCTGGCAAAGCTTCTCCTCCTTGTGCTCCCACAGATCCACCAAATTAATTTAATATTCATTTCTCTTCTGCAGGAGTGGCCACTGGAATATGAAATACTGGGGGCTGCACTCACCCTCCTGAGCTTTGCTCTTGAACAAGGCCTTAAAAAGGCTCTAAATGTTCATCCTTTGGGGTTAAAATATTCATCTTTTGGGGTTAAAAATGTTCATCCATGGGGTTAGAAATGTTCATCCATACAGTTAGAAATTTTTATCTGTAGGTTTAGAAATCTTTATTCATTGTGGTTATAAATGTTCATCCATAGGGTTAGAAATGTTCATCCATAGGGTTATAAGTCTTTTTCCATTGGGTCATAAATTTTTTTCCATTGGGGTTAAAAATGTTCATCCCTAGGATTAAAAATGCTTATCCATAAGGTTATAAATGTTTATCCATAGGGCTAGAAATCTTTATCTGCTGGGGTTAAAACGTTCATCTGTGGGGGTTAAAAGTGTTTATCCATTGGGTTATAAATTTTTATCCATTGGGCTTAAAATGTTTATCAATTGGGGTTAAAATGTTTATCAATTGGGATTAAAATATTTATTAATTGGGGTTTTAAATGTTCCTCCATAGGGTTATAAATGTCCATCCATGGGGTTATAATTATTCATCCATAGGGTTAGAAACCTTTATCCATGGGGTTATAAATGTCCATGGAGCTGCTCCAATCTGCTTAGGGATGTGCTGACCCCTCCTGTGCTCGCTGCTATTCCAGGCAGGGCCCCACGTAAGCTCCTTACCCTCCCTTCCCTGATGCCTCCCCAGTGATGCATCCAGGCCTTGGCACATCACCTACACGGGACACAGCTCCCAAAAAAAATGCCTTTGGCCTCTCCCAGGCATCACCAGGGTGCTAGAAGGTAAAATAACAGCTTTTATTAAAAAAAAAAATTAAATGCTCATTTGGAAAAAAAAATTGAATAAAAACTGGTAATAAAAGTGCTTTGAAGTGGGGAAAACTCATTTTTTGAGTTTGTGTATTTGAGGCTCTATCTGGATTAATTTGTGGGAGATGGGAGAAGTCACTCCTTGTTTGCTGCCTGCTCCAGTTTCAGCCCAGCACTGGAGCTAAAAATAACCTCTGCCAGTGCCTTGGGAGCAGCTGCTGCAGGACAGCAACAATTCCCTGCTGTCCTGGGAAAAGCCTTCCCAGAAAGGGCTCCTTGTGCCCTTTGGAGTGGATAAATCTCCTTTTTCTGCTCAAACAAGGACCCGGCGTTTTTAAACCACAGTGTTCCTTCCTAAAGCTCCAGGAACAAACCATTTCCCAGAAATCCTGGAATTCCCATAAACTCCTCTGAAGTTCCATTACCCACTGCTGGCTCCTTGGCAGGAAAAACTGATTTTTTTTTCCCCTCGGAGCAGGGTTGGTCACACATGACTCACCTCACCGGCAGGTTTTCCTTACTTTTCCTCGCCTTCTCTCCCGTTTATTTTTAACTGGAAGGACTCTCCGGGCTCGCTGGGTGACATCAGGTGGCAGCGCTGAGGTCACCTCCTCCAAAATAACCCGGGATGAGCTCAGGCGCTCCCGTTCCCATTGTTGTGGCATCAATCACCGGGATCCTGCTCGGGGAATGAGCCCGGGATGTGTCACAGTGAGCTCAGAGCCTGGAGGGACTTGGCGAAATTCGGGCATTTAAATTTTGGGGCAGGGAGAAGCTTCTTGGTGCTTCTCATGGGTTTCTTGCTGGGTTGGGCAGGAAAAGGGCAGGAAAAAATCGGTTTTCCCACTGGGAAAAGGGGTTGGGGGTGAGCTGGAGAAATTTGGACCCCAGGAAATGCAGATAATGACTTGATTTTTATTTAAAATTAGTAAGTCAAGTGATAGACTGAAACAAGGGCCAGGTTGGAGATCGACAAATAATTTAAGAAGTATAATTAAAAATTAACTTTCAAATATTTTTTTAAATCATACTTTTCTTTGATACAGCCATTTTTGGTCTAGGTCTTTGTCTTGTTTATCCACCTGAGAACTCAACAAGCTTTTCCCTGCCCTGAGCTGGTTTCTCAGTGAGGATGAGATGATTAAACCCAACGTGTAAATCCTTTCAGCTGAGCTGATGAGGAAATTTCCACCCAGATTCTCCCTTTTCCCTCCATGGGAAATTGTTCCAGGAGACTTTGTGGGGTTCCACCATCTTTTACTCTGAGAGAATAAACATCAATGATAATAAACAATAATCTTTTACTCTGAAATAATCTTTTACTCTCAGAGAATAAGCATAAATGAGAATAAACAAAGGAACTGGGCTTGGGAAATTTGGGTCGGGGGCGGGGGAACGGGGCCAGGATTTTATCCATTAGGATTTATAACATTTTGGAACAGTTTCCCATGAGATGAGCGCCCTCTCACTGCTTTTGAAGCATCTCTCAGCAGGGATGAAGACCCCAGACCCCACATGACTCTGCCCAAAGCTTTGCTGTCCCCTAAAGCAGCACTTTGAGGGCTCTTTTTAAAGTTTGTCTTTATTAAGACAGGAGGAAAATTTTATACACCGAATATCCTGGCATTAAATGTCAAATCTGCCCTTTGACTCTGGAAGGGGAGCTGCCCATGAGGCTCTTTATGAAAAGTTTGTCTTTATTAAGACACCAGGGAAGTTTTATACACCAAATATTCCATTGTGAAATGTCAAATCTGCCCTTAAGTCCAGCAAGGGGAGATGCCCATGAGGAAAAGCTTTGCTATCACCTGCCCGGGAGCAGGAAGGAGCCAAAAATCAGAGCCTGGCACGAGGAAAAGCCCAGGGGGAGGCTCTGTGGATGCTCCAGATGCTCCTGCGGGGTTGCCATGGACGGCGCTCCCCCGGCGCCGTTTCCATGGCGACCGAGGGATGCGAGGGATGCAGGAGCGGGGCTGAAGCGCCGCTCCCTCGGCCGCGGCTGCTGTAAATAAACAACGCCCGGAACAATCCCGGAGGTTTATCCAGCCATAGCGGCTGGGTTTCAGCTGGAGCTTGAAGGCAGCTGACGTTCCAAAGGGTTTTATTTAGGAAAATTCCAATTTATTCAGGAAAAACTGCCATTTGCAGCGTCTCCCCCGAGGCTTTGCCGTGGCAGATTTGCTGCAGTCTGAGGCTCTCGGAGGTGATTTTACTCACCCTGTGCCAACGCCATGGAAAATCCCAGATAAAATTCCTGCCTCTGACCCAGGATTATTCCATGGGAATGGCTGCCCTGAGAAATGCAGGATGAGGAAGCTAAGCTTCAGCAGGGATGAGGAGAAGATGAGGGGGTTTTACCCCATCTGGAAATATTTTGGATAAAACCAGAAGTCGTTAACAGAGGGTGGGGCTGGGATGTGGCAGTTTTGGGGGCTAAGAGAAGGCAAGAGTGCTAACAATTCTCAATCCCAAAGGATTTCTCCTGGATTTGATCGTCTCAGGTTTTCCAAAGCAGCTCCCTGCAACTCTGGGCCTGTGTGGAGAACGTCAGAGCAATTAAAGCCATGTTAAATCTGTGCAGAGAGCTGGAATTACCAGGCAAGGAGCCCACAGGCTCTTCAGGGCTGGGGATTGATGTGACTCATGTGCCAGCAAGAGGAAAAACCCACAGGTATCAAGCACAAGCTGCAGGGTGTTTTTATCTGGTGGTGCTTTCCAGAGGATGGAGAATGGTTTGTAAATGATGAAAATAAACCTGTCTGTGAGTCCAAGGGTGGGAGCAGCACCAGAGGGCAAAGCCCAGCTCAGGACAGGCTGTTTTACCCCAGAGATGGGCAAAAAGGACTTTTCCTGCCCCTCAGCTGTCCCTAAAGCCACCTCTGGGTGATGCCACTGCTGGAATGTGTCCTTTTCCCAGCAGCCCTTGGCTCCTGGTTTGGCTCCTTCCCCAGTGAGCCCAGAGGGACTTTGAGAACAATGACCAAAGCACAGAAAATGAAAGAAGTTTGGTTTGCATTTGCAGTCAGGGGTCAGGGCAGGGTGTTTGTCCCTCACACCAGAATCACCCAGGAAGCAAAGCCCCATCCACAGCCATTAAATAACAATTAATAATCAGCATTAATAAAGCTCAGGTTGTTTTTCCCAGGGTGTTTTCTTGCCTGTGCTCAGGCCTGAAACCTCTGTGCCTCCAAAATATTTTTGTGGCATTAATAATCCAAGGAGTTTTCATGTTAAAACTAAAGGAAAACGGGAGCAAAACCTCTGGGATTTGGTTTCTCACAAAGCTGAGTTTGGGAGCCTGGGTTAAGGAGTCAGTAGGGAACCAATCCATGCCTCAAAAAAAATGGAAAGTTTGGTACAATTCCATCAACTCCTCAGATGAGATTGAATGAAATCCAGCAGAGCATTGGGATCTCATTACTCCCTCACTCATTGCTGGAGCTCTGCTGCAGAAATAGCATTAAAAGGAACATTTTGGGGATGAAATTTTGAACAACCCTCCGTGGCAGCTGTTTTGTGTCTCAGGTTCCTGAGCTGTTTTTAGGGGATGATGAGAAAAATAGATAGAAGAGGTCACAGATCCTTTTTGTGGTGAAGAAAAGAAGGTTGGAGTTGAAGAGAAAATGGGGAGAAAAATCAAGGGAAATGAAATAAGAATGGGGAAATTGAATGCTGTTATAATTGCAGGAATAAGCTGGTTCTATCAAAACTGACCAGACATTTCCTGCATTTCTGCTCAGTTCCAGGAATAGAGAAGAACAATTTGCGCCCTGAAATAGGAGTTGGTGGGTAACTGCACCTGGGCTGAGCAGAGCTCCCAGCCCAGCAGGGAGACGTGACAGAGCTGCAGCCCTGTGAATTATTGATTATTTATGAATTATAGACACTTCCCGGGGGCAGCAGGGACAGCACGAGGGAGGTGAGGTGTCCCAGAGGCTGAATTCCAAGGGGGATTTGAAAAGGGAAGTGGTTTAGTCAACACCGGTTAATTATGTCCTTCGAAGGAAAAGAACACAGATGCAGATAAACTGAGATGGAAAAAAAACCCTCAAAGAACACAGATCCAGAAAAACTGATATTAAAAAAAACCCTCAAAGAACACAGATGCAGATGAACTGATATTAAAAAATACCCTTAAAGAACACAGATGCAGATAAACTGAGATAGAAAAAAACCTAAACCTCTCTGATAAACGACACACTGAATCATTAAAAAAATACATTTAGGAGCTGGAAATTTTGGTCTTTATCAGAAACAAGTAGAGAAGAAGCAACAAGGTGCCTTTGGGAGGGTGGGACTGGAGGTTAATCATAAATCCTGGTTTTGTTTGAGGTGAGGAATTATTATCCAGCTCATCCTCACTTTTTATTTTTTCCCCTAGGGAACAAAGTGCCCTCCAGTTGGTTTAGGACAATTTTCTGGATTATTCATGGATGATTTACCATTAACTCAAAGATCCTCACAATGTAATCCCTCCACATTCCAGGCAAGGAACAGGGATATGCATGGATCTATAACAAACATTTATTTTGGGGTGAATTCCTCTGCCATCCATTGTTTATCCTTTATTTAGGGTGGCCCAGCTACAAGAAATAACCTCAGGAAGAAGATCCAGCTGAATTAATCTCATTTGTTTTCAAACTCACTGGATTTGATGACCTCAAAGGTCTTTTCCAGCCTAAACAACTCTAGTTTTGTTTCTGTGATTTCTTTAATCAGTGGATGGACTCAGTAAATATTATTGCTTTTATATAATTTAACATTTAAAGTCAATAATCCCTTTGCTCTCCTGCACCACCAAGTGGGTATTACAGTATTTAAAATATGGCACTGCTGTGGAGAGAGGCTCATAAAAAATAATTTATAAAAACAAGGCAACCCTCTTCTTTTTAATTATCTCAGAATTTTGTTACTTTAGGTCTTCAAAACACGTCCAGCTGGGAGCATTTTATTTCCTGACTGAATCCCGGGGAAGAACATCACTTTTCCACACACCTCTCTCCCCCACAGCAACCTCTGACCCCAAAATCCTCCATTTTAACCCTGATTTTTGATGCCATCAGGTGGTTTCCAGATGGGCTGAGGACACCCCTGGGGATGGGGGTTCCTGCAGAAATCCTTCAGGATTTTCACTCCCTAAATCCCTTTGAAAAAAGCCTTCCCAGTGCTGACCTCTGCAGGCTGAGGAACTGCTTTAAGCAGTTTAAGAACCAGCTGGCTCCGGGCAGCAATAACCTAAATAATGCATAAACCAGGTGTTTTTACTATTGCTGGATGTGGGTAGGAAAAGCCTTTTAATATTGCATTAAAATGGGGCATTCCTCTCTCAGCTGGCAAACAGAGAGTGTTTTGGGGAGGGAAATCCTCATTGGGTGGGTCTGCAATTCCTGTATGGATTTTGTGAATAGTTTGCTGGTTGGACAAAGCCCTGTGAAAGCAGGGGATGAAGGATCTGAGAGAAAAGCAGGAACTTCACGCAAAGAAAGTCACAAACTGGGAGACAAAGCCTGGCCTGGGCTTCCTTTGGGTGGGGGGCAGAGCCCCCTGCCCATGCCAGGGGATGGATCAAGATGATTTTTTAATGCCCCTTCCAACCCAAACCATTCCATGATCGTACCCACAGCAAAGCCCCCTTCACCTGCAGTTTCTGCTCGAAGCACCCAGCTCTAATTAAGCCTAATTAAGCTCCAATTAACACCACCTTGAGGCCAGGAAGGCCCCCACCCCTGCAGTGGGAGGGGGTTTGTGCGCTGGCTATTGGGGGGGTGGAGATGGGGGTCCCATAGGGGACTGCCAGGGGATTGGGCCATCCATGTCCTCAGCCCCAGAGGCCCCTTGGGCCCAACAGCACCTCAGACCTGGCCCTGTCACCCCCTCAGCCCTGAGCCACCTCAGCCCTGGCCCTGCAGCCTCCATGTCCCTGTCACCCCCTCAGCTCCAAAACCATCTCAGCCCTGGCCCTGGAGCCCCCATGTCCCTGCCACCCTCATGACCCTGTCACCCCCTCAGCCCTGAGCCACCTCAGCCCTGGCCCTGCAGCCTCCATGTCCCTGTCACCCCCTTGGCCCTGGAGCCCCCATGACCCTGTCACCCCCTCAGTCCCAGAGCCCCCTCAGCCACAGCCCCAGCCCTGAAGCCCCCCCTGGGCTGTGGCAACTCCTCAGCCTTGGAGCCCCCTCAGCCCCAGAACCCCCTGGCCACAACTCTGGCCCCAGAGCCCTCCTCAGCCATGGGCCCCCGTCAGTCCTGGAGCCCCCTCAGCCCTGGAGTCCCTTCAGACCCCAAAAGCCTCAGCCCTAAAGCCCCCCTTGGCCACAGCAATGCCCTCAGCCCCAGAGATTTCCTCCTCAGCCTCCTTGGCCCCAGAGCCCCTGGCCCTGAAGATCCCCTTGGTTGTGGCAATGCCTCAGCCTTGAAACCCCAGAGCTCCCTGAGCCCCACTGTTCCCTCCTCCCCACAGCCCCCTCAGGCATGGGCTCCCCTCAGCCATGGGCTCTCTCATCCCCACAGCCCCCTCAGCCATGGGCTCCCCTCAGCCATGGGCTCCCCTCCTCCCCACAGCCCCCTCAAGTCGTGGGCTCCCCCCATCTCCACAGCCCCCTCAGCCATGGCTCCCCCCATCCCCACAGCCCCCTCAGCCATGGGCTTCCCCAACACCTCAGCCCCCTCAGCCATGGGCTTCCCCATCCCCTCAGCCCCCTCAGCCATGGGTTCCCCTCAGCCATGGGCTCCCCCATCCCCACAGCCCCCTCAGCCATGGGCTCCCCCCACCCACACAGCCCCCTCAGAACCGTTCCTGGTGGATAATGGAAATATGGAGGGTGTGAACAAAGGAGCCGGGGACAGGTTTTTAGTGGAGGGTTTTAATGTGCCCCACAGTGCCTGGGGGCCTGGGAGGGGGGAATTGTTGTGGGGCAGCAGTGGGTGCCCTTCCCTGTGGGGTGTGAGAGGATGGGGGAGAGCCAGGGGAGCCTCCCCTTCCAGCTGGGATCAGCCAGGCTCTGGGACCATCCCTGACGGGTGCTCAGCCCCCAAGGGTACCCAAATCTCTGAGGGTCCCACACCTGGAAAGGACACCAGACCCCAAAGGACACTGAGAAAGAGATGTCAGAGGCATCCAAAGCCCTGAGAGGTGACAGAGGGAGCCAGAGCCCTGCAGTGCTTTGGCACAGGTTTGTGGGAGCTCCTGGAGGGCTGGGCATGGGTTTGTGGGAACTCCTGGAGAGCTGGGCACGGGTTTGTGGGAACCCCTGGGGCACCCAGCAGAGCCCTGTCCTAGAGCTTGAGTGCCGTGACACGGGGGATGTGGAAGGGACAGGTCTCCTCTGAGCCTGTGGAACTGCAAAGGAGAAGAAGAAAGCACAAGGGATGGTCAGGGAGGAGTCCACATCCCTCATCCCCATGTCCTCCTGCCCCGTGTCCCCTTGTCCCCATATCCCCCCGTCCCTGCCTGCCTCTCACATGAGCCGGTTGCGGATGGGGCGGAAGTGTTTGGTGAGTCTGATGGCGAAGATGATGTTGGGGATGAGGAAGAAGGTGCAGCACCCCAGGCTGAACCAGAAGGCGTTCTGCAAGGAGAGCCCACAGGACTGAGCTGTGCAGGGAGGGGAGGGCAGGGGCAGCCCCCAGGCTCCGGAGGAGTTTGGGGAGCCTTGGTGGTCCCGTAGGTGCTCAGTGGACCCCCACGGAGGGGGATCCTTACCCAGGGGTCAGCGATGCGGTCGCACAGGATGACCCGCCCATTGTCCAGGGCCGTGGCGAGCGGCTGGCATGAAGCCACGTCCTCCCTCAGCTGGAACAAGGAGCAGAGACAAGGCATCAGCCCACGCCTGGCTGCTGGGATGCATTCTGCTTGTGGGAGGGATCCATGGCGGCTCCAACAATCCCCGCGGGGTGACAGGGAGCACTCACCGTCTGCCCAACCCAGTTGAGGTACTGGGCAAAATACCTCAGCTCCTTCCTGGTGAAGCAGCCGAGTTCCTGGATAGGGGGAAAGCAACGTGGAGGGAGAGTCCCGCACTTGCCAGCCCGGCTCAGCCCCGCATTTCTCAGCTCAGCTCCAGCCCCTCGCTCCCCAGCCCTGCTCCAGCCCCGCACTTCCCAGCCTGGATTCAACTTTACGCTCCCCAGCCCGGCACTTCCCAGCCTGGCACTTCCCAGCCCGGCTCCAGCCCCCCACGTTTCCCAGCCCAGCTCCAGCCCCAAGTTTCCCAGCCCGGCTCCAGCCCGGCACTTCCCAGCCCTGCTCCAGCCCCACGTTTCCCAGCCTGGCTCCAGTTCTGCACTTCCCAGCCCAGATTCAACTCCGTGCTCCCCAGCCCGGCTCCAGCCTCTCTCCAGCCACCTCCTGGCTAACGTAGCCTGGGAAATGAGGGCTGAAGGCCCCTGGTGCCCTCTCGCAGCGCCTTGTTCTCCCTCCTTCCTCCTGGCTGTGGGGAATTCTTCCCCCATGGTTCATCCAGCCCCGCCTCACCTGCCGGAGGATCTGCTGGGCTTGCACAGGCAGCCGGGCTTCCACCGAAGCCGTGGTGGCCAGCGTCCTCTTCACCCGCTCCTGAGGAAGCACAGGGAAGGCAGAGCATTCTTAGGGGCCGGAGCAGCGGGATGGGTGCCCGGGGGGTGCAGGGAGCAATGCCGAGCTCCAAATTGGGTCTGGTTGCCAGAGGGCAGGGAAAAAGGGATGTGCCCTGAGCAGGAAAACACCTTTGAAGGGGGGTTTCTGATTTGCAACAGCAAATCTAATCACTAAAGGAGATCGATTCTCCTGGCTGGCATTTTTTTCTGGCTCTCCCATCACCCTGCAACAGTTTTTTTTTTTTGGCAGATGGGACCCATGGGACACCACAAGTTTTTTGGGGCTGGAAGAGATGCGTGAGTACCTTGAGGTGCGGTGCCAGGCGGGAGAGGAACTGGACACTTTCCCCCAGCTTTGCCTGCGGGACAGGGAGGTGAGAAAAGTTCAGAAACCTCGATGTCTCCTTCAAGGAGGTGCCAGTGGCACCGCTGCCACCAGCCCAGCACAGCTGGGCACTGCTGCCACCAGGACTCACCACCAAAGCCTCTTGAGACTGCACCGTGGAGTTCTGCATGTGCCACAGTGCCTGTGCCTCTGCTGCGAGCCGCCCGGCCACTGTGCTGTTCCTCTGCAGGGCACAGAGGAGTGAGCACATCCCTGTGGGCACTGAAGGCTCCCCCACCACCTGCCCCACCACTGACCTGCATTTTCTGCAGCCCCTCGAGGTTCCTTGCCAAGCCGGGCAGGCTGGTCTGCACCACGGGGTTTTTCATCTGCGGGGAAATGGAGTTAGGGGCTGTCCAAAATCCAGCCCTGGTGTGGGGCACATCCTGCAGCAGGGTCCAGCTCACCACGAGCCCCCCTCACCTCCTCCTGGAAGCGCCCATAGTCCACCTCATCCACTCCACTGCGGGCAAAGGTCTCCAGGTCCTGCCTGCCCTCACTGCGGAGGAGCCGCACATCTCCCAGGTTGGCCGTGAAGTCACTCAGGCGTTTTTGGAATTCAGCTGTGTACTGTGAGGGCCAGACAAGGGGTTCTGCAGGGCTCCCAGTAACCCCAGTAAAGCTTGTGTGTCCCCACGCTGCTACCAGCAGCTCTGGCTGCAGCCAGCCCTCACCTTGGGGGTTTTCAGGTGCTCATCCAGGTCGTAGGATCTGTCGAGCTGCAGCACCTCCCAGAGCCCCGCGCCGCTCTTGCACTCCCTGAAAGGCAGAGGGACATCATCAGAGTGATCCCAAATTCACCCTGGGAGCACGGTGGGGGCTCCCGCAGCGCTCACCGGTAGGTGGAACTGAGGTTGGAGTCCCTCCTGAGGTTGAGCTGGCGGGTGAGGTTCATGGACGGCGGAAGATTCCCAGGGGTGTCGATGAACTGGGCCAAACAGGAGGAAAAACAGGGTCAGGGTAAGGCACAGACATTCCCAGCAGTGATTCTGGAGGTGTTCTGCCCTCGCAGGTGCATCCTGGGGTAGCTCATTGCAGCCTGAACTAATTTTGCCTCTATCTGGATATTCCTCGCTGCAGGGTGTGGGGTGTGTTTGGAGGGACAGCCTCGTGCTGGGACCTCCCCATGTGTGGCACTGCCATGGGAAGAGTCCTGACCCCAGTGCCACTGCCCCAATACCTCTCTTGGGCCCATCACACCGAGCTGCCGGCCCCAAGCACCCCAGGGATGCCCAAGGACCAGGAAACAGCAATTAGCAAGAGAATTAACAGCAGAAGAGCAATTCCCAGTTGATGATGCAAATCCGAGGCGCTAATCCTAAATTTAATCTTCTGGTCTAGGATGGGGCTTTTCCTGTCGGGTTTAGGGGGAGGACACAGAGCCTTTAGAGGTGTTTTGGTGCACGGAAGGAAAGATTTACAGGGCGATGCATGTATATGCGTGGCCACCCACCTTATAAATCTCCTGGTTGACCCAATTCCTGCAAACTAGCGTCTGGATGTTGCCCCCGACCAGGAAGGTGGCGAAAACCAGGAGGATGAGGAGCCAGGAGAACAGGAAAGCCAAGCCCACACCGCTGAAAGAGGGAGAGGAGGGGCCGGCCGTGGCTTTGCAAACCCGAGCGGGCAGGAAGGGACCTGCCCGTCCAGCTGCAGCCCCGCGGCTCCTTCCCGAGCCCGGGCACGCCGGGCTGGGCAGGGCCCTGGGGAGCTGGGTGTGCCGGGCAGAGGGGCCGCGGGAGCTGCCAGCTCCCAGGGCGGAGCAGCTTCTCCCAAACCTGCCGGCGCATGCGGTGGCTTCAAAAGCTGTTCCGCTGGAACCGCTCCCAGTCCTCCCCTTATCTTTGCCTGGGTTTTTTGGGGGGTATGTGAGATGGAACAGCCCCCCAGCACCCAGAGAGACGCTTACACCAGGAGAAACTTGGCGCCAGCCTCTCCTCGGCACTCATAGTCGCTGGGGTCCTCCCGCTTGGAAAGCCCGTACGCCCCCAGGGCCATTCCCGTCACGTTGCAGAGGAGGATGAGGAGGATGATGGAACACAGCACCGTGCCCGCGATCCACCTGGAGGGAAGAGCAGCAGGGCACTGCCTCGACATGCGGGGCTGAGGCACCTGGGGCTTGAGGCCCTTCTCTGCTGCACCCCTCGCATGCCGTTCTGCCCCCAGGGTCACCTGTACTGCTCGAAGCGCTGCACCTCCCGCAGGTAGGGCTGGCTCTGCTCCTCCGCCTTCACCAGCGCCTCGCTGGCGGGCCGGGTGTAGTCGGGGAGGGGGAAGCCGTCGGCGATGGACTGCACCTTCTCCGCCGTGCGGGCCAAATCGCCCCGCAGATCTGTGGGGCCAAGGCTATGCTGGAGGGGTGGATGGTCCCCGCATCCCACCCTGTGTCCCCAAACTGAGATTCACCGCCTGGAGGATGTCCCCACTCCATGGTAACAGCCCCACTCACCCTGGATGACCTGTGCCATCCTCTCCACGGCCAGCTCTGGGATGGAGTTGAAGGTGCCATTGCCCTGCAAGGAAAGAGGAGTTGCTGAGCAGCTCAGGTGGAGCTGCCTGTGCGTGCTGGACCGCCCCGCTCCACCCCGACCCCCAACCTGGCGAATCATCTCTGCAAAGTCACTCCGGGGCAGACCGGCCAGCGCCTTCAACACCTTCTCCACCGACGGCACCTTGGAGTGGAGGAAGGAACCCGTGAGCCGCGGGGGAGCCGGGTGGGGCGGTGGGGGACCAGGAGCCCGTGCCCACCTTGCTGTAGTCGGCGCCCAGCTCCAGGCCCTGTGCCCTGCCCAGGACGCTGGCGCAGGAGGTGCAGCGCGGGTCGTCCAGGAGCGCGACCACGCGGCGCCTTCGTTCCTGCAGCGCCGGCTCCAGCTCGGCCCGCGCCGCCGCCAGCGCCCGCGCCGTCCTGTGGAGAATCTGTAAATGGTGCAGCGAGGTCTGTAGGTCTTAAAGAGAAAGCCCAGGGCTAGTTCACGCTGCTCCGCTCGGCCGCCCCGGCGAGGCTTCAGCCCCAGTCCCGGCCCCGGGGACAGCCGCGCTCCGGCCGTACCTCCGGCCCTGTCCTGCAGGTCCGCCAGCGAGGCGTAGGTCATGGCCTTGAGCTGCGCGTGGATGGAGAGCCCCACGCTCCGGCTGAGCCCTGCAAGGCACCGGGGCACTGTCAGCACATCATCCATCCGCGGGGCAAGCTCAGGGTGCTGCCCGGCACCGTGCTTACCACCCAGGTCAGAGATGATCTGCTTTCGAGGCACCTCGAACTTGTCTACCACCATCTGCACCCCCTGCCAGGAAAGAGGAGCCGGTCAGCCGGGGGTAGCAGCCGCCGGGAGGGGAGGGAGCCCCGCTTTGCCATTCAAAATACATTTTTAATGCAGCCACGTCACCTCCTCTTGCCTGCCAAACTATCCCCTGAGGGAAATGCCGCCATCCCTGGGCAGCGCCCCATGCTGGGGGCGAGGCCGCTCGGGGACCCACCTGGGGGACATTGGCAAGGTGCTGTCGCAGCGTGCGCAGGGTGGAGGGCACAGCCCCCAGCCCCGGCTCCATCTGCCCCTTCACCCGCTGGCTGGTGACGAAGGCGCAGGTGACGCTGATCCTGCGGGGAATGAGCAGGCGGTGACGGCGCTGCCTGGCAGAATCTCCCCGTCCCGTAGGACGAGATTCCCCCAGCCTGGTGCGAGTTTTGGGGGGTGATTTGGGGGACTCACAGGATGATGAGGGAGGTGAAGGACAGGCAGGCCAGCAGGCAGCGGCGGCGGCAGCCCAGCGATCGCCGGTGGGCGCGGAGGCGGCCCCCGCATCGCCGCCGGCTCCGGCAGTAGCAGAAGCACATCCCGGCCACCGGCACGGCCACGGTAAAGAGCAGAGCCACGGCGGCACAGATGACATAGCCCAGCTCGTACTGCACCACCTGCACCACGGGAGAGCCTTGTCGGCACCTCTGCACCGAGCCTGGGGTGCTCTGGGTGCCCAGGTGCCCTGTGCCAGGTGGAAACATCCCCATGGGATCCCCATGACCCGACTCACCTGCGATGTCCGCACAGAGCCGGGGTCATTCAGGGCTGTCCTGAGCAGCTCTGCAAATAAATAAATCATGGTACAGGTAGAGGAGGCTCCACCCGATGCATCCCCAACCTTTCCTGGCAGCAGCACTGGGACAGAGGCAGAATCCTCTTCCTGAACCCCTGGGGACCCCGGGAGCAGCTCCGGAAACGGCGATTGCAGCCAGCAAACCTCCCGAGGTCCCGGCACCCGCAGCGGCAGGATCGCGGCTCCCCGGCTCGGGGCTCACCTGTGGGCAGCGGGTTTTGCTGGATGAGGTCCAGGCAGCGCCGGACGAGGCCGTAGAGGGGATCGAGCGAGCTGGGCACGCGGTGCAGCGCCGGCACCTGGATCTCGGCGTGCCTGTCGGTGAAGCGGAGGACGCCGCCGGGGCCGGAGGGGTGGCACTGCTGGCTGGCAGCGGGATGCAGCAGTACCCAGGCCAGCAGCAGCCCGGCCGCCCGCATGGCTCCGGCGGTGGCGAGTAAAGAGCCGGGGGCTCCGTCAGCCTGCGAGCGGGTGGAGAGGCATTCCCGGCCCCGGACGGCTCGCTCCGGCTGGGCTGCTGCTGCGGGAAACCTGCCTGACGGGTCAGCCGCTGCTCAAAGCCCAGACGCTGCCCTGGCTTGTTCCCCCCACGGGCTCCCCGGGGCGGCTGGGCTTGGCGGGGCTGCGTGGAGGCGTCTCCCAAACCATCCCAGGCCTGTTTCGCAACCCTCGGCATCCCTGAGTCACCGCCGCGGGGTCTCCGCCGTCAAGCCCTTTCCTCAAACCCATGGCAAAGCCTCTCCGGGGTTTTGGGAGAGGGACGGGGGATGATGAACCCCCTGTCCTTGGGCTGGAGGCTGCTCGACCCCACCACAGCCCAATTTGGAAGGCGGGATCTGGGATTTTGGGCATCACCTGAGGAGTGGGAAGGCCTTTTTGAGGGGATGCTCGTGTGTGGATGGGGTACCCGGGGGTCAGAATCACCCTTTGGAAAAGCATCCTGAGTTCTGGGGTAGCAACAAGAAGGCAAAATAAAGAGGAATACGTGGAGAGGGACACTGAGCCCCAGCTGGCAATGCCCACTCGCCGGCCCAGTGTGAGATGAATTTTCCAGCCTCAGCCAGTGCCTGTCTCACACCCTAAGGCGGCCGCGGCTCCTTCCCAGGGCCCGGATCCTACTCCCCGGCATGGGTCGAGCGCTAATTACAGGCTCGGTTAGAAGCTCAGGAGGTCCAACCTGATCTCTTGGTGCGGGGGGAGCAACCCCGCTGTGCCCAGACGGCCCCGGGGCATCCCGAGAGCCGGGACCCTGCTCAGCCGGGCGGGTCGGACCGGCCCTTCCCCACCGCCGCCTGCCCACGCCCCCGTCTCCCCGGCGTTGATGCTAATCCCAGGTAGTTCCCCTCCCTCTGGAAAAGGGGCTTTCCGCCCAGCTGGAGGTGCCGGCAGCTTTTTTCCAGGCTGATCCCCACCACCCGCTTGGGAATGGATATTGTGGACAGGAAAATCCTGTCCCGGCTCAGCTTGTCCCATCCTGGGACGATATTGCCAGGGCCAGGAAAGCCTGGGATTTTCAGTACGGCTCGTTTCTGTGTGAATGTGTCTGTGCACGGCAAGGGAGCCCCGGCTACACACACTGGTGCTGGGGCAGTGATGGGGATGCCAGGGATGATTTCCCATTCTCATGATGATTTCCCAACCACAACCTCGATTTCCCGTTCCCACGGTGATTTCCTAATCCTAGCCTGGATTTCCCATTCTCACGAGGATTTCCCATCCCACCATGAGTTCCATGTCCATGATGATTTCCCACAACCATTTCCCACTCCCACCATGATTTCCCATGGTGATTCCCCATTTCCACGATGTTTTGCAGGACTAACAATCTTCCATCCCAACAATGATATTTTTGGGGGTGGAGGTGATTTTCATGTCCAAGGAGAAGGGATGGAGTGTCACCGGTGACCCTGCCACATGTGTGCACTACCCCACCCTGCCACAGAGGTGGGAGGGGATGATTTTGGGGTGTTTTTGGGTTGGTTTTGTCCACTCTCGTCCTGGCCCAAGGGACAACTGCTGCTCCCAGCTATGTTTGAACCATACCAGAACAGTGTGGCCGTGATGGGCAGCCCGTGGGGTGACCCTTCAGGGTGGTACTTGTGGGATATTTGTGGGAATGGGGTAGGGATGCTGGTTCCAGAGATGTTGATGCCAAGATGGGGTTGGGGATGCTGATTCTGGAAGTACCAGCATTGATTAGGGGTGCAGGTACTGGGGATACTGGGACCAAGTCAGGGACTCTAGTACCAGTGCTGGGACAGGCTGGGGATGCCAGTCCGGGGTGCTGTGGTGAACTGGGGTGCTGGGACTGGGACAGTGATACCGGTACCAGCACAGAGACAGTCACACTGGAATAATGATGCTGGTTCTGGTACAGGAATGGTAATGCTGGTTCGGTACTGGGGGGGTGATGTTGATGCTGGTGTGAGGATGCTGATGCTGGCACTGGAGCGCTGATGCTGGTTCGGTACTGGCACAGTGATGCCAGTTTGGTCCCGGTGCAGCAGCACTGGTTCAGTGCTAGAGCAATGGCACTGGTTCGGTCCCGGTGCGGTGATGCTGGTTCGGTGCCGGTACAGTGACGCCGGTTCGGTTGCGGTGCAGTGGCGCCGGTTCGGTCCCGGTGTGGTGACGCCAGTTCGGTGCTGGGCCGGTGGCACTGGCTCGGTGCCGGGCAGTGACGTCAGTTCGGTGCCGGGTCAGTGGCACTGGTTCGGTATCGGTTCGGTGACGCCTGTTCGGTCGCGGTGCCGTGGCACTGGTTCGGTCCCGGTGCAGTGACGTCAGTTCGGTACAAACTCGGTGGCGCCGGTGGCGGTGCCGCTCCGGGGCTGCTGTACCGTTCATCACCGCTAGGGAGCGCGAGAGCCCCAGGGCGCCGCGCGGACGGCGTGGCTGCTCACTGGTGGGCGTGGTCAGTCACATGGGGGCGTGGCCTCATGTGGCTCCGCGGGCCGTGCGGCGGTCGCGGAAGTGACGTCACGCGCGGGGGCGGGGGCGTCGCCATCATGGCGGGCAG
>JANPWX010020254.1:0-12300 GCA_024734555.1 Trochalopteron elliotii | reverse complement strand
GGGGGGGGGAAGTGAGATGGAATGGAAGCACCATTGAAGGAACCGTCCAGTTCCTGACATGCTTCCCAGAAGCTTTCCCCATCCCCATTCCTAAGGAAGCACAGAGCCTGGCCAGGTTTCAGGGGTGCAGACAGATGTGCCCCCCCTTTGCCTGTTTGCTCAGGTGTTCTCCTGCTCCAGGGACAGGCAGGAACAGACAGGGACTGGAGAGGGCACAAGCAGGGACTGGACAGGGCACAGGCAGGCAGGGAGCCCCGGCCTACAGGTAAACAAGTGCTCAGTGAATAATTTACTCGGTGAGTGACAGAGGAATTGCCGTTTAACAATTTGCTGGGCAAATATTATTTGACCATTTCTAGAGCTGCTTGAAGAGTACAAATATAACCTCCCTCTGCTTTGGGAATAATTCATTCGGCAAAAGCAGGCTGCAACTCATCAGATAAATTATTGAGAGGGGATAATGCAGGCCCGTTTAGGGGTGGCACAGCAGCCACCAAAGCCTTGCTGGCACGGAGGAACAGGTCCTTTGGTCCTGGCTGTCCTGCTGTCCCAAGGACAGGGGCTCCAGGAGGGTCTGGCTGGGATTGCTGGGAGGGGAGCTGGGCCTCCTCTCTCCAGGACCAACGTTAATCCCATGTCCCCACATATCTGGAGGATTAAGCTCCCATATGAATGCTTCTGGGACCCCAGGGAAGGAGAGGAAGCAGCTCAGCTCCTGCACGGAGGGGCGCAGGGGGGTGGAGGAGGGGACGGGCTCAAGCAGGGGGGTGGGAAGGAGCCCCCCTGCCCAGCTCAGGTTTGGGAACAAAAAGCCGGAGTTCCATGAGGAGCATCCCCTGCTGAGGCCCCGCGGCGGGAGCTGCTGCCTCTATTGAGGCGGCTCTGGCATGCATGGCTCCAGGTGTTCCAGCCCAAATCCTCTCCCCGGCATCCCTGCATCCTCCCCAGGGCACAGGGAGGTGCGGCACGGAGGGGCCAGGGAAGGGAATCGCTGGCTGGGGGTGAAGCTGAGAAAATGCTTTTGGTCAGTGCGTGCCTCAGTTTTCCCAGGGGGTTTCCCAGAGCAAAGCTGCTCCTTGTTAACTGCTCTGAACACCTCAGCTGCTGGGAGTGGGAAAGGATTCAGTGATCCAGAAAAATGAAATTGTACTCTTCTACAGAGATCTTGAAGTCAAAACTGTCAGGTGCTGTGGAAACAATCAATTGCGGGAAATAGAACAAAAAATTTTAAGAGGAAATGTAAAGCTAACTTCATAAAATTTCTTTTAGAAATTAGAAAACTTGGGTGGCTCAAAGTTTGAACTCTTGGAAATGAAATTAAAAGCAAGCCTGGCTTTCAATCGGCAGCACCAGAGGGGTCACCTCACCTCTCCCTGTGGCTCCACACAGACACCTCTCAACTCCTTCTCCACTCCACGGAACGATTAAACCCACTATTATCTTATTTATTTTGGCTTCCCTCCTCGCCAGTCCCCCTGCTGTAAATTAAATGATTGCCGAGTTAGATTAGCAGAAAGCATATGTGGAAATTACCTTTTAATTTCTTAATTACATTGCATTCACCTGCAGCTCAACCTGCCAGGGTAAGGAAAGTGTGAAGTTAATTTCCATTGATATATTATCTGCGTTTTTATAAATGAGGATGCTATTAAAGAGGAAGCGTATCAAGAATTCATTGTTCCTAATCAGTCCCTGGGACACGGATGGGATCTTCTTTCAGCCTCCAGGGATGTCTGACAAAACCAGGGCTGGCTAAAGGGCTGTGGGAATTGATGCCTCAGCCTGGGCTGCTCCAAGAGGATCTGATGGGATATAAGGAAATAAAATTCACTGTGAGGATAAATGAGCAGTGGGATAAGGGCCAAAGGAAATGATGGGATCCTCATCCTTGGAGGTTCAAGACAAATGCCTGAAAAACCTGCTCTGAATCCTGTGTTGGGCTTGCTTTGGACAAAGGGTTGGATTGCAGACCTCCTGAAGCCCCATCCCACCTGGAAAAATCTACATCCAGTGTGGCCTCTGTGCTGCAAGGGGCTGGAATTGTGCTCTGCCCATCATTTCAAACATGGTCCCGTATTTCTGCTTTAAAACCCTGCCAACCACGCCCAGAAATCATCAGGAGGTGGCACAGGTCAGTTGCAAACCCAGTGAATTTACTTCAAGTCGAAAACGTCCAGTGAAATTCCAAGCTAAGACAGAAGGTGCCTGACTCTCCCTCCCTGCATGGCGCCTTCCCTCACTTGACCACGCTGCATTCATTTAAAACTCCTCACTCCCCACCCAGAGGTCACATCACCTATTAATCACGCTGAAGAGCCCCTCAATTATCTGAAACCACGATTACCCCAACCCATTCCACGTCCCCCATGACATTTGGATAACTGAGGTTGTTCTGTATTATTATTATTTTTCAATTGTGGTAATTATTGTACATTAAACCATTAGCATTCATTACTCCTACAGTGTGTAATTAGAACAATGGTGGATGGATTGCTACCGACTCTAATGAAGTTTTTATAATTGTAATTTATGGTCGTCAAATTACTTTTCTTAAAAATGAAGGCTAATATTAGCCTCTTAAGTTATGGGGAGGGGGTGGTAATTACTTCTAATTGATGCTTCTTGTTTGCTCTCCACACAGAGCAACGCTGATCCTGGAGCAGGGGCTGGGAGGGGTGTCTGAAGGGGGGTGGCAAGAGGATGGACCAGGCTCTGCTTGGCGGTGCAGAAACTGAGAGTGAAGTTCCACCTGAAGGTCGGGGAGAATTTCCTCAGGTTGTCCTGAGATACTGGTGGAGTCTCCTTCTCTGGAGATTCCTGTGTGGACACAATCCTGAGTGGAGCTCCGGGGGCTCTGCTTGGGAAGGGAGGGTGGGAAGGTGACCTCCAGTGGTCCCTCGCAGCTCCAGATGTTGATCTGGTGATCTGGGGATCCATCCAGTCTCCAGCCAGGATGGAGAAACATCCACGGAAAGCAGTGTTCTCCAAGCCCTTGCCATGACACTGTGATGGGATGGAGGAATCACAGAACCATGGAATATCCTGAGTGGGAAGGACCCCACAGGGATCATAGAGTCCAGCCCCTGGCCTGCACAGACCCCCCAGCAATCCCACCCTGGGCATCCCTGGGAATGTTTTCCAAATGCTCCTGGAGCTCTGGGGCCGTGCCCATTCCCTGGGGAGCCGGGGCAGTGCCCAGCACCCTCTGGGGGAAGAACCTTTCCCTAAAATCCAACCTCAACTCCCCTGACACAGCTCCAGCCATTCCCTGTGTCCTGTCCCTGTCACAGGGAGCAGAGATTGGAGCTGTCCCTGCACTCCCCCCACCCTGAGGAAGCTGCAGCCCCCGAGGAGTCTCTCCTGGGTCTCCTGCAGGCAGAACAATCCAAACGGCCTCAGTCACTCCCTGTACGGAGGGGACACCGCGGGACCCGTGCTGGGCTCAGGGTGCAGTGGGAGGAGCAGCATCCCTTGTGGGCAGCCCTGGGCTCAGCCGGCAGGGAAAGGACAGGGAAAGGGAGAGGGCAGGGAGTGGGCAGAGAGAGGATAAGGAATGGGCAAGGAGAGGGCAGGGAGCAGGCAGGGAGAGGGTAAGGAAAGGGAGAGGGCAGGGAGAGGGCAGGGAGAAGGAAGAAAGAGGGCAGGGAGAGGGTAAGGAATGGGCAGAGAGAGGACAGGGAGAAGGAAGAGAAAGGGAAGGGAGAAGACAAAGAACGGGCAGGGAGAGGGCAAAGAGGGGACAGGGAGAAGGCACAGAGAGGGCAGGGAGAGGGTAAGGAATGGGCAGGGAGAGGACAAGGAGAGGGCACAAAGAGGGCAGGGAGCAGGCAGGGGGAGGGTAAGTAAAGGGAGAGGGCAGGGAGAGGGCAAGGAACGGGCAGGGAGAGGGCAAAGAGAGGACAGCGAGGAGGCAAAGAACAGGCAGGGAGAAGGCAAGGAACGGGCAAGGAATGGGCAGGGAAAGGACAGGGAAAGCCCAGGGAAAGGACAGGGAAGGGCCCCGCCGCTGGCCATGGTGCTGAACGGCCTCTCCGCTCCCCGAGAGCCTGCGGGGAAGCGTCGGACATCCCCCCCGATGGTTTAACCTGGCTGGAGGGGAGGGCTGCCACCCTGCCCTGTAATGATTGTTTTTTGTTGTGGTTATGAGTTCAAAATAAGCCGCGCCTCTGCGCCCCAGAGGGGGGGGGGCGAGTTTTGCTTTAATTGCCTCTGTTTGAATCAATTTAGGCTCAATTACGCTCCTCCTTAGGTGTAATTGAGATGTTTGCGCCTATCTCTCGGAGGTGGACGCGATCATCCCCCCAAGCACTGCGGAGCAGGGGGGCAGAGCAGAGACTCGATCGCCTTCCTAATGGTCGGTCCTGGGTGAGCTCAGGAGCGGGATTCCCTCAATCCACCCCGCTCCTGGGGGAGCAGGGAGGCCTCTAAGCAGGTTAGGAAGCTCCAGCTGTTGGCACCTTTTTGGATTGGTGTTGTCATTGAGGTGAGCCAGGCCTCAGAAGAGCCCCCGCCACCAGAAGGCTCCAAAATTAAGCTCCACACTACAAACGTTATCAGGAATTGTTCTTTACGGACAAGGTTTCCTAGGTGGGTGGGATTCCAAATCTCCAAGCTGGAACATCCATCTCCCATCAGGTTCTCCTCAAGCTGCAGGTGCAGGTCTTCTGCTTGGCCACCAAAGGAAAATTTAGTTCTAATACATGAGGAAGAGATGAATTTTCACTGATTTAGCAACAATTGCAAGATTTTTTTTCCCCCTTTAAACTAACAAGAGAAGAAAAAAAAAGTGAATTGAGTTTGGGGGTTTTTTTGGGGGGTGGTAGTGGTGGTGTTTATTGGGTTGTTTTTTTGGGTTTTTTTCTGTCTGCAAGAGGACAATTCACTATAATTTTCCTGCTTTGCTGGGATCTAAGGTAAGACTAATCAGAAAACAAAAGGCTGATTCTGAGACCTCTGCCTCACTCACTGTCACAATTAGAGAAATGCTCAGTAGAGGGATTTTTTCAGAAGTTTTAAAAAAGAAAAGAAAACATTTCTCAGTTTTTGACTGACCTTCAGGAGGTTCATGCTTTCTCCCTCAAATGCAACACAAACCCAGCACTTACATCTTGGTCTTCTAGTAATGCACCTGCTGTTCCTCATCCCCAACCCTCAAAAAAATGGAAAAATACAGAGTGGAGGAGTATTGCTGAAAAGTGTCCCTGGTGAATAGTGGTTCTTTTGTAAAGGATGGTTGTGGCTTTTCAAACAACCCTATTTTCAACTTAAAAAAAAAAAAAAAAAAAAAAAAAAGGAAGGAAAAAGCTTCTATAGAAGTTTTAAGGATTTTGTTTGCAGGTAGTTCTTGCCTGTGAAGCACCACAAGTGCCTTCCTCATCCAGAGAAGTGCTGGTGATGGGAGGCTGGTCTGGCCTCTCCCTCCTTCCTCCCACAGGAATCGTTGTCCCGTCATCCCGTTTCCAGGAACATGAAGGAGCAGCGAGGATTGATTAATCCTCCATGAGCAGCAGCACTGAGGAGATGCCAAACACTCCAGTTTTGGACCTGAAGAATGCTTGGACCATTCAGCTCCACAGGGTGGTCCTGGCTCTACCTGGGGTTCCACCAAGTCGCCCCCAAACCCTTCCTGCAGTGCCTTGTAGCCTGGTGCTGCTGCTGCCTCTGCCTCCAGTGGGCCACCAGCAATTAGGGCAGCCTAATTAGGACCAGGTCTGCACTGGGCCAGAATTTCCTGGAATCAAGGAGTGGTTTGAGTTGGAAGTGTCCTCTGAAGGCCACCCAGACCAACCACCAGGTCACTGAGAGCCCCATTTAACGTGTCCTGGAGTTGTTTCCAGGGATGGAGCATCTGCCACCACTCCAGCACTTCATCACTCCCAGCATAAACAACAAAAAATCTTCCTTACATCTCCCCTGGATCTCCCTTTAGTTAAACCCATGACCCCCCGTGCTGTTGCTGTAGGCCCTGACATGAAGTTTGTTCCCAGCTCTCTTGGAGCCCCTTCAGGCACTGAGGTCTCCTTTCCTCCTGCAGGCTGAACAACCCCGGTTCTGCTGGAATTTTCGTGGGACGGTCGCTCCAGCCTTTGGAGCACATTTGTGTCCTGCTCCAACAGGTTCTCAGGGATGCTGCTGATCCCGACTCACACCCACAACAGCCCCCAAGTGCTGGATCCTTCTCTCCCAGCCCAGGGCTGAGCTAATCCGAGCTGGCAGCGCACGGAGCGCCCAGCCCGTGCCCCGGGCCCCCCTCCCCGCGCCCTCCGCCCCGCACAAAGGCGCTGCCTCCGGGCCGCTGGCAGTGCCTGGGCGCAGCCCTGATTAGATCGCTGTCACCAGGGAACAGGAAGGTTAATTGCCATTCTCTTTGTGTGCCGCTCGGAGAGGAGACCAATTTCAGCTCAGTAGCAACAAAGTGTTGCCTGGCTTGCTTTTGGAGGGGGGTTAGGGGGAGAGCAAAGAAAGTGGAGGGCAGGGAGGGAGGGAGGGAGAGGGGGGTGTTGGACAAGCGGGCAGGATTGTGCACGGACTTTGAGCATAGCTGTGTCTTGTCTGGTCTAGCAAAAGAGAAGTGCTTAACAAGTATTAAGAGACACAAATAATTCTCCTTTTCTCCTCTCGCCCATTCTTTTCTCTCTTTCTCTTTGCTTGTAAATCCTGCTTATCGCATCTGAATAGCAGAATGGTTTCACACCGGACCTTTAATCTGGCCCAGAGCAGCCCCCAGAGGGGCAAAGTGGCTGAGGATTACCTTTTATTTTATTTGATTTTTTTTTAGCTTTCTTCCATTCCTCCCCTCCCTTGTGGTGGTGTGTTTTTTTGGTGGTTTTTTTTTTCTTTCCCCTTGCTCTGCATTTGTTCTTGGAAGGAGTGAGGAGCAAAGGCTTAAGGGGGGGAAGGGGAAAAAAAGAAGTGTGTAGGGGGTGTTACAAACTTAAGGGGATCTGGATCTATTCAGAGAGACTTGTCCATAGCCTTGCTGCTTTTGTTCGCCTGCCATTCTTTAGCTGATTTCTTCACTCTGGTAAAAGCGCCTTAATTCCCTTGTAGATACCGAGAATCCCTCCTTCTCCTGCTCTGCCCTCCTTCTCCTCCTGCAGCCCTGTGCACCCTCTTTCACTTTCTCAGACTCTTTATCCAGTGTCCTCCTAACCACCAACAAAGCCCAGAAACCATCAGGTTTCCTTTCAGAAGGATGAAAGAGGGAGAAGGAGCAGGAGGAGGGAGAGGAGACGGGGAGCAGTGTGTGTGTGTGTGTGTGTGTGTGTGTGTGTGTGTGTGTGTGTGCACACGTGCATCTGGACACACCTGAGCCACCCTGGAGGGCTTTGGGGGCTCTCCCTGACTGTTTTTTGCTGCGGGTTTTGATCCCAGGAAGCTTTATCCACGGGATCAAAGAGCTTTATTCACGGTCTGTTCAGCCCCAGGTGTGAGGAATATGGCAAAGTCCTCCAGGAGGAAAAGGCTGAGGAGCCAGCCAGCCTTGGGGGATGCAGCCAGAGCTCACACCCGGGGGCTGTCCAAGGGCTGCTGGGGCTGGGGAGTGTCCCCAGGGTAAAAGAATGGGCTGGAGACTCCTCCACAGGCCTGGGGTGGCTGTTTTACACCACAACGACACAGACTCTGAGCTTCAGAAGGCTGAAAATGACTCTTCTATTTTTGGGATGTGTCTCCCTTTTATACTATTTTACACAGACCAATTCGATTGGTGGCACAAAGACAAACCTCTTCACTCACATTGGTCAGACCAGAGGGACATCAAGAAGAAGTCCCTCCTAGGAAAAGGAATGAATACCATAGTAGAGTTACAAAAACATTTCTCTTGTTTACAGAAAATTCCCTGGGGAAAGAATTTCAGAAAACCAAAACACCTCAGGCATGAAACCAAGGCTACAGGGTGGGTGTACCTGCACAGGTACAAAGCCCAGCACAGCAGAGGCCCCTCCAGCCACTGCACACTGAGGGAGAGGTTGGTGTTCTGCCACATTTAGCCAGGACAGACCTGCCTGCAGGGGGAACATCTCTGAGCACCAGGCTGTGAACCACCCTCTGCAAAGCTCAGGGCAGGTGCTGCCAGCTCAGGGCTGGGAGTACCTGCCCAGGCTCTCAGTCCCCAACCCTCTGGGATCAGAAGGGCCCATTTGCCCACGATTTAGTCCCAGAAGCTCAGGCATGAGCTTCATGGCTGGAAACAAGAACAGCAAACAGATTGAATCTGCTGGCATTCACCCTTTCACCCCATCCACAGGAAGCCTCAGGTGTGATCTCCAAGATCTCACAGCTGGTCGAGGTCACTGTTATCAGGCTGCAGTAGCTGATAAGAGAAGTGGCCATGCTGAGCTCTGTGCAGAAGGAGCAGTTCCCCATCCTGGCACACAGCTCTGCTCAGGGATTGTGGATGCTCCTGTTGGTGCAGACCCAGCTGGCTCTCCTGGGCACAGAAAACCTGGAAGAGGGGAAGGGATTGACACATCCACCAGTGGGGGTGAGTTCCTGCACTGGTTTCCAGGGCCAGCGGAATGCACAACCCACTCCTAGTTGGTTCCTCTCTGAGTTGTACTTGAGTCTGATGAAAACCAAAGCTCTAAAGTGGCACTAGATCTGCAAACAGCCAGGATCTGCAAGCAGCAAAAATATTTGGGCCAAACCTCTCTGAGCTGTGATGTCCCTGCTCACCTTGCAGTCACTGCTCCTTCTTCCAGCTCTGCCTGGGAAGCTGGGGCTGATGGAGGCACAGGAAAGCCTGGAGAAGGCACAGGGACAGGAAGAAGAGCAGGCTGGCAAGGCCAGGCTGGGTGGGGCTCTGAGCAACCTGACCTGGTGGGAAGTTTCCCTGTCCATGGTGGGAGTTTGGAACTGGCTGAGCTTTAGGATCTGTTCCAACCCAAACCATTCCATGATCCAGTGACCTGTAGAGGTATTAGACAGGCCACCAAAACACATCTCTGCTCTGCCCTGCTCCTGGAGATCACTGCTCCAGTACAGAGAGGGAGATGTGTCTTTATGTCCAGCTGTGCACTGCAGGTGATGGAGCACAGGCACACATTTCCCAGTGCTGGTTTTGCAGCAGGAGGTGATAAATTCCTTCCTCTTCTCCTGTCCCACCTTTTGACCTGGGAGTAAATCAGAGCCTTGGGCTTGCCTCTAATGCTGAATACTTTGCACTCAATCAAAGCCATGCTCACAGGGAGGAGCTCCTCGGGCTGTCTGAGCACTGACCACCACCAGGATATTTTGAGCTATACAGGCCATGCTCAGCAGCAGGTGTGAGATAAAGCACAGCTCAGCCTGGAGACACAGCTCCAGCACTGAGTGGAGTCAGGGTTTTTAGCTAATTAATGCCAGCCAACTAATAAACATGGTGAGAGACACAGCCACATGGGTAGAGAGAGCTGGAGGTCTGTCAGGCTGGGGTCCTGCAAACAGGGACATCACCCACACCAGAAAAGAGAAGCAGCTGCAGAGCACCAGCTCCACATGCTCATTTCACCATGGGCTGTGTGGCAGCGTGGAGCCCCCTCTGCAAGCCAAGCCCTCTGCAGTGAAACACCAAACCCCTTCAATGTCTTGCCCTGCAAGAAAAGAAAAGGGGACAAGGCCAGGTACCTGAATTAAAAGATCTCATGGTGGGGGTCACATCTTTATTGAGTTGATACCTGACAGGGAGGGAATGGGGATGCAGAGATGAGCCTTGTCAGGGCTCTGAGAGCTCTGCCTACCCTTCCTTGCTCCAACCAGCCTCAGTGGGCTCATCCACCTGTGCCCATGGCCCAGGAGCTCCACTTAAGGATGTCTCTGTGCCTTTGTTTCCTCCCTGGACTGTGTTGTAGGTCTGCCTGTCTCTGGTTCTTCCTCCTGGATGGACCTTGGACTTACTGTCAGGAGCTTCTCCCCCGGGTAAATCCTGGGTCTGGTTCCTGCCCTGGTTGTGCCTGGGACTGTTGTAGGGTGGTGCTTTGAGCTCCCCTTTGCCTGGGGGCCAGAAGGTTCCTGCTGCCCCTTCCCCTGGCACAAGCAGGGATGAGGCACAGGGAAGATTCCTCCTCCCTGCTCCTTTTTGCCCTCTCAGGGTGTGGGTGGCTGCTGGTGGTGCTGCCTGTGGGTGTTTTTTTGGTGAGGGAGCTCAGGTGCACTGTCCAAATCTTCTGGGATGGTTTGGTGTGCCTGGGCATTTGCAGAGCAAATGATGGGATCAGGGCCTGCTTTCACAGGAGGGTTTATTCCCACGTTGGCCTGGATTAACTCCCCCCATTCCCCCCTAGAGCAGGAGGGAACGGGAGAAGCTGAGGCATTTCCTGCAATGACTAATCAGATCCAGCTCCTAACAACAACATGCACCAGGGGAAAGCCAGGAATTAGCCAGGACAGGGTCATGAGACTCTTCCCCTCTCCAGCAACTTTTCCCACTAATCCCAGACAAAGCTCCCAATGCTGGGCTGAGCTCCTGGGTGGTGTAAACCAGCACTGTTCTGTTGCCCTGATCTTTTTCAGCCTTCTGATGTTTGCATTTTTGTAGTGGACTTTCTCAAAGATTTCCATGTAAACAAAAGTAATTTGATTGTAAACTGTTCTTCTTGTTTTTCATTCCTCTGTGGAGGAGGGACAATTGATGGCTTTCTAGTTTGACCAGTGTGGTGGGAGAGGTGTCAACCTCATTGTCCAATCCGTGGTCATTGTCCAAAATCTATATAAATTGAAGTAGGAAGATAAACTGCCCTCTTTTTGCCCTGATGACCTGACGGTGTGTGTGTCATTCTTTTCGTGTCCTATAACGACACTGCTCCACTTCTGCAGTGAGGATTTGTCACCACCACCAACCTGCACCTCGAGAAAGCCTCATTTGGTTTATTTCCATTTCTAATTCCTCTCCTCTGGGCTGCCAGGGCACAGCTTTCCCTTGGAGGAACATTAAACCTGCCACAACCACCACTATCACCACCACGAAGGGCAGTGGCTCTGCTGACAGAGGCTGCACAAAGGGTGTTCCTGCTCTTCCAGATGGCTGGAATTGCTCCTGCATCCACAGTGGTGGCATTGGATTAAGCCTCAGGCCGAGCACATGAGCAGTTTAATAATGAATGATCTGCACGTTGCCAGCCAGGAGTAATTCAGGCAGCAGTGTGTGGAGCACAGCTGCTGTCCAAGCACCTGGCCTTCAAAGGGTGAATGAACATTAAGATTGTTCCATAAAAGCTGCTCCAGCAGTTGCTGGTGAGGGGGGGAGGATGTTTTATGAATGGAGGTGGCACCCGGCCCCAGCATCTTTGCAGGAGCTGGAGGATGATTTGTGCCACGTGGTTGTTGGCCAAAGGCTGGAGCAGCCTTTGGAGTGTGGTGGGGAGGCCTGAGGAATGTGGGGGGAGGTTTAGGAACACCCAGGAGCAGAGGGATGTGGGACATCAACAGGTAACTGGGAGGAATTTCAGGGTGGATGGGCAGCCTGGTTTTCCAGCCAGAGTTTCCAGAGATGTGTCTGGGCTTGCTTAGGAGTCAGGAAGTGATGGACAGCATAGGTTCCATCTTTTCTCCTCTTCCTTGAGGAAAACCCACCAGAAGTCCCAGGCAGCAGGACAAATGTCTGGCAGGGATGTGCTGAGAGTCAGCCTGGAGCTCCCAGTGCTGCTGCTCAGGTGCAGGCTCAGCTCTGAGCACACAAATGAGGGGCTGCTGAGGCCCAGACAGGGATGGGTGATGCTCACACTCCATGTGCAGGCACTCCAGAGCAGATGAAATGATGAACATCTCAAGAGAAAGCACTTTTGGCAGCTCCCTGTGAGTTCAATGCTGATCAACCCCTGGCTGTGAGGTGGAATTCACCTCTCTGGTGCCTTCACCTCTTTCTCCAAATCCTTCTTTTGCAGCTCCACCCTCACCTGCCAGTCCCAGTGACAGAGAGGTGACATTTGTCATCCTGTACCTGGCCATGGGCCCAGCACCACAGAGGGCCTGGCACTCCAGTTTGGCACAGCTGCTCCTGGCCAAGGGACAGGGACATGTTCCCACAGCAGCTCCAGTACAGCCTCAGTTACTTCTTCCCTATCAATGGAACTGCAGCTGGGAGAGGGCTTTGAGATCAGAATCACAACCCAAAGAGCCAAAAAGGAGGCCAAAAACCTCCCATCCAATCTTGACTGTCAAGGAGCAATTCTGCTCTGCAGCTGAGCCCCAAGTGCCAGCTTTAGCAGTGGCAGCTTCACCCAAGTCCCTGTGGCTGTCTGGTGTCCTGCAGCACCCTCAGTGCTCTCCATCCAGAGCTCAACCCTCATTTGAGGTGGAAAACACAGCCCAAAGAATCATAAG
>JANPWX010020252.1:36446-46647 GCA_024734555.1 Trochalopteron elliotii | reverse complement strand
GCCGGGCCCGCGGTCGGAGCCGCCGCACGGCCGGGGCGGGTGCTGAGCCAGCACCTGCGCCCGGCCGTGCAGAGCCGGGCGGAGAGAGGGGGAGAAAAGAGTGAGCAAGTGTGTAAGGTGAGCACACTCGTGTGCTCGCCTGGTGTGCGCAGTTCTGACATGACCCGAGGCTGCTCCGCACACACAGGCTACGGGCAGAGACCCTCTGGCACCGGGCACTGCCGGGGCCTTGGCAGTGTGGACTCTGCTCTGCTGCAGCCCCGTGCCTGTGACCGACCCCCAGGTGCACAGCACAAGGATGAGAGCCCGCCCGTGGCATGAAGGAACTGTGCAGGGCTCCTTCCCGAGTGATTCCCCCTGGTGATGCCCCCAGCAGGCTCACCGTGAGCCCCTGGCCCCGAGATGCCACTGACCACTGCTCCATCTCCAGCTCCAGCTCCCACTCCAGCTCCAGCTGCACAGGTGCCCCTGAGATGTGTCAGGCCCTGTCAGTCCTGTGCAATGGCCCTCAGTTTTGATGGCCCCATGAGCCTTTGGAATCTGCTGGCCCACAGCTGTCAGGAATACATCCAGCAGCCCAGTGATGATGTTCCAGGGATGATGCCTGTGGAATTGGTCAGGGTGAGGGACACCGGGGGCACAGACCAGACCAGCAGTGCCCTCCATGGTCAAATCCCTCACAGAGCTAGGGAGACACCTTTCTTCTGGGTTTGCTGAGACCCATGGACTGGGACACTGCTGGGATGCCAGCACAGGCAAGGCTGTGTCCCCTGGGGGAGAGCAGTGTCTGGCTGTTCAGCCATCCCATGGGATGTGAGGCTGGAAAACACGGGGCCCTACACCTGCATGAGCCCAGTGCTGTGCACCCACCCAGCCCCCTGACTGCGGGTGCTCCCCTCCACATCGTCCACCTCTCTGCCCCCGCGGTCCCCGTGAGTCATGGGACGAATTCCTGGGGCAGGAGGGGACATGTGCGCTGCAGGGACAGGGCGGTGCGTCATCCCCCCCGCTCCCACGCCCGGGGCCGGGGCGGCCCAGCCCCAAGCTGAAACTTGTCTGACAGTAATTACAGGGGAGATGAGGACTTCAGAGGATTTACATTCCTTTTGGGCCACACCTGGGAAAGAACTTTCACCATCAGCCAGTTCCTGAGAAATAACTTTCCACCTGCGTGGCCCAGCCACAGCCCTGCCCAGGGAGCCCAGTGGGACTGGGGGGCTCCTGCCAGCCCCATTTTATCTTTGTCTCTCTGCAGAGAGCCCCAAACCCTCTCCTGCTGTCCCCAGAGCTCCTGCAGGCCAGGGTGCTGGTGCCTTCTTTCCCTGTGTAGGGTTGGTGCAGCTCAGTGCTCAGCATTGCCAGGGTCTGACCACCCTTCCCTGGGGATCAGAGTGGGTGATTGTGGTGACTGGAAGCTGGGGGTGGGGGTGGGATTGCACCAGTGTCCCCAAGAGATTGGAGCCACATATGTGGCCAGTCAGGCCCTTCAGTTGGAGCCTTGTCAGGCCCTTCACCTTTGCTTTGGCTGGGGACACCTCCCCAGTGACTGCCTGAGAGCCAGGGCTTTGACCCAGGGCATTGTGAGGAACTGGGGGACTCGGGGGACACATGAGACTCACTGGGTGAGGGGCCATATCTGCTCAGGGCATGTCTGTCACCCCCAGCCAGCACACAGCCTTCCCAAATTACAGACAGGGCTGGATCTGCTGAGCCCCTTGGACACATTCTGTTCATCCCAGATGCTTCACCAGTTGGGAAAGACCTGAGATCCCCCTGTTCCTGAGCCTCTCCTTGTCGCCCATGAACATGGAGAGACACAGGCAGCCAGTTCCTAAACCAGCTTTGCCAGAACCTCCTGCCCCTCCTCCTCCAGCCACTGCTGCGTTTCCCACCCTGTGCTGGTGACCCCACTGTGGGATCACTGGGAGGCTGGAACTGCTGTTCTGCCACTGGCCCTGGCACTGCAGCTGCACGGCAGTGGCTGTGGCAGGGATGTGAGCCTTGACCACAGTGCAGGTCTGTGCCTGGTGCTGCTCCGTGGCTCATTGGCAGCACCAGGGACATGGGTGACCCCAGCCAGGCCAGTGTGGCACATGGCACAGCACCAGCACTGCCAGCCAGGCAGCAGCTCCTTCATGTCCTGGGCCTGGGAGTCGAGCTCCATGCATGGGCTGTGAGTCCTATGGCCAGGGCTGCCCCACATTCACACTGTGGGTCTGTGCCTGTGTCCCCTCTCCCTGTCCCATGCACTGCTGACGGGGCACTGGGACACCAGCTCTGTGGGGGCTCAGAGCACTTTCTTTGCACGGTCCCGGGGCTCTCGGCTACAGCCCAGCAAGGGAAAGAGGGGCTATTTCAGCCTCCAGCATATCCCAGGAGCTGCTGGGAACAGGCAGCGTCAGCAGAGCACCAAGTCCAAAGTGTTTTGCAAGCAGAAGGGCGCGGGCGATTTCCTTATTTGGCACTGCGGCGGCGGGGCGGCAGCCCTGGCTGGGGCACACCTGGCTGGGGCACACCTGGCTGGGGCACACCTGGCTGCGGGCACCGCCTGGCAGCGCCTGCGAGGGCGGCGGCGCTGACGCGGAGATGGGAACGCGGGCAGGACCCGCCTCGCTAATCACAGCCCAGCGCTGGGCGTGGGGACAAGCCGCGACAGGGACGCGGCCCCGGCAGCCAAAACAACGCCGGTGACACGCCTGAAGCTCAGCCCAGCAGCCCCAGCCTGGGGGTCTCCTGCCCAGGGGCTGCGTGCTGGGGTCACTGGGCAGCCCTTGTTCCCTGTGTCATGTTTGTTTCCAGCGAGGCTGAAAGGCTCAGAAAGAGCCCCTGAGCAGGGGAGGCTGTGGTGGAGAGTTTAATTCCTGCTCCTGGTTCAGGAGTGAAGGAAAAAAGAGAAATGCAACCAGAGTCTGCCCTGGAGCAGGGGGACAGCTGGGGAGCCAGGCAGAGCCCACTTCTGATCTCAACTCTACAGGGTTTGAACACTGGCCCAACCTCGCAAGAACCTCCTGTAGGGTTGGGGGGTTCAGGGCCAATATTAGCCACACAGCTTCAGCACCAATATTAGCCCTGGCACCCCAATCCTGGGCTTCTCTGTGCCCCCAAAATCCACTTGATCTGCCAGCCCTTCCTGCCCCATGCCAGTTCAGCCACTGTGGCTCTGCCTCTGGCAAGTGCAGGACTGAGCCTGTGGCACAAGCACAGCAAAATCTGCAGCTGGCTGAAAGGCTCCATCTTGACCTGGTTTTCCCAGGAAGGTCCATGCCAGGGGGTGAGTGCTGGGAAGGCCATGAACACGGCTGCTGAGCAGTGCTGTTACATGGAAATGCCTCTGCTTAGGGGTCTATGATGTTTCATAACCAAAAGAAGGGGCTGTCGCCGAGTGGTTTTACAGCTGCAGCCCCAAGGCAGTGCCTGCTGAGGTTTCCCTGTCCCCCTGCCAGGCTGGCTCTTGCTGGTTACAGAGGTAAGGTGACCAGGCAGCTCTGGGATAAACACACTGCTCCTGCACCTTCAGGGTGCCAGGGGAGCCCCAGGGGAGTGAACAGGCACAGGGGGCCCAGCAGCTGCACAGCATGGCAGCAAACATGAGCTGTGGCTCTGAAGGATCGTGAGCACCCCAGGGGCTGACGTCCCCTCGAGTGTCCTCTGCCACTGCAATCTGTGCCCTTCCAGGGCCAGCCTGTCCCAGTGCCTGTCTGGCCTTTGGGAACGGGGGCACTGGGACCCCAGAATGGGATGTGCCCATCCCAGCCCCCCGCTCCCAGCTCCAATTCCCGACCTGGCAAGGGAGTGCCATGGCCAAGTGTTTTGTAAGAGGCAAATCCCTGCAGTGCCAGCATCGTGCTGGGACGGGCAGCTGGGGCTGGGCTGGGCTGGCATCGGGAAGGATCACTGGCCCACGGCCAGTGTTTGGCCCTCGGGGAGTTGGTGTAGGCAGGGATGAGTGTGCCTGGCTGCGGGGCAGGGAAGGGGCCGGGCTGCGGCTGGAGCTGCGTGGGGATGTGCTCACACCCCGCACAAGTTTTGCCTCGTAAGTGAAATACGAACCGGAGTGAGGCAAGGTGCTGACCAAGGTGTTTGGCTTCACCTGCCCCTCTCTCTGCTCGAGTCAGCAGAGTGGGGACAGCTCTGCCCCCTGCTCACCATTTCTGCTGCTGTTACCCCCAAAATCTCCTGGCCCTTAGCCCCAGACCAGCAAGATGTGGATTCAGCCTGGTGTCCATCCCCCCAGGATCCAATGCCTGAGCTGTTTGGCAGCCAGGCTGGTTCCTCCCTTGGCTGGAGCTGAGGGGCACAGTGCACAGTGGCCACTGATTCTCCAGGGAGGGCAGGAGCTGCTCTTCCCTTGGGCTGGGGCTGCTCCTCTCATGGGCCTTGGAGCCCCTGGACATGGAGAGCTGCTCAGAAAGGCTTGTCCCCTCTGCCCTTGCTGTGCCAGGACAGGGAACTCTGCTGTGATCCACATTGTGCCAAGCAGCATCGGCAGCACGGGGTGGGTGTCAGGGCACCTGGGAGGAGGGTTTCACTGTGCTTCCCAGTGCATTCAAGTTATTCCCATTGCTGGGCACCCACCATGGCAGGAAGGGGCCCAGATGCACCCAGGTGCCCAGATGCACCCATCCTGTGTCCAAAGATGTTGCCAATGCTGGTGATGATGCTAGTGCTGGTGATGAGCTGGCACATGCCAGGAGCCCAGCTCAGAAGGGCCCTGCCTGGCACACAAGATTCCAGCAAAAGTTCATCCCAAGGTCTTTCCATGGTCCCAATTCTCTTCCTGGCACAGAGCAGGGAATTCCCTCCAGAATGGAGGGGAGGTGCCTGGCTCAGGCAGAATGGAAGGGCAAGATGAAAGCAGGGGGCTGCAGGGCAGGACAGCTGCATTGCCCTGCCCAGATGGATCATAAAATCATGGAATCCCAGAAGGGTTTTGGTTGGAAGGGTCCTTGAAGCTCATCCAGTTCCACCCCCTGCCATGGGCAGGGACACCTTCCACTAGATGAGGTTGCTCTAAGCCCCATTCAACCTTGCCTTGAACACTTCCAGGGACAGGGCATTGAGACTGGGTGGAGCAGGGCCGGAGCTGTGCTGGGCAGCAGTGGGAGATGAGCTATGTCTCCAGCTGGACCCCGTGTCCCAGTCTGCTCTTTGAGTGTGCTGGCCAGCCCAGCCATACTGCAGCAAGGGAGCTGTGGAGCTGAGCCTGGTACCTTTGCCCCTTTCTGTGGCACTGGAGCAGTTCTGTGTCCCCTGGCCCAGCTGTGACAAAGTACAGCAAAGCAGGACGTGTCTGGCCGGAGCAGCTTCACTGGCATTAGCAAACAGGCTGTGTGGGGCTGACAGGCAGAGCTGCAGGGATGATCCGTGCTCCCGGCACAGCCCGATGCCGAGGCTCTGAGTCAGTCCCGCGCCGGCTGCGCCTGGTGCTGACAGCTCCTCAATCAACCAGGAGACAGAATGAAAATCCTATCGTGGCTGTGCCTGTCCCTCTCCCAGCTGCTCAAGCTGCCCTCGATGCCTGGTCTGGGCCCTTCCACTGCAGAAAAGCCTCTGGACCTGCTGCCTGTCACTAGGCAGGGGCCAGCACTTCCCGGGGCTCCCAGCGGTTCTGGGGGTGTCTGACAGAGAGCAGAGCCACTGCCCTGAGCTGCTCCCACCCTTCCTTGTCTTTGTGATCCCTGTTCCCATGTCAGGTTTGCTCCAGGCTGATGCCAAGGCTCCCGTGACCCCCACAAGGTGGATGTTTATTCGATACATTCCCTGCGATGTGAGCACGGAGTGATGTCTGCATAGGGCATCGACCTTGGCCAGGGGAATCCCGATGGGATGGAGGGGAGAGCCCACGGTAATGACCCAGGAACTGTCCGGGGCTGTAGCGGGGACCACAACACCTTCTCTGCAGGAAACCCATGGGATCTCCAAGGTCCTGGAGAACCCTCCCTGAGAGAATTCCCCAGCACCGGCCTGGAGGGACAGAGCTGAGTCGCTCCATGGCTCCTGCACAGGTACCGGCACGGAGCGGCTGTGCGGGCTGAGCCAGGTCCCTGTTCCTGCTCGCCTGCACCAGCAGCACGGGCGGGCTCAGTCCGTGCTTGGAGCTCTCCTGGCACCTCGCGGAGAGCAGCGGTGTCACAGGAGGGAGGGAGGGTGGGGGCCCTGCCAGGGGAAGCGGGAGCTGAGCAGTTCGAGGGAGGTTGAACAAACACCCTTAAACGCAGTGACTGTAGCACACCCGGGGCCACGTCGGTGCCTGGAGGTCACTGTCCTGACAGGAATCAGGATGTCCCCACGACCGGCCCTTGCTGTCCCGCAGCGTGTGAGACCCTCTGAATGTGTCACACCATGTCCAGTGCCTCCATCCCGAGTGTCTGACAGCTGGGACCACAGCGAGTATCCCGCAGGTCCCGACTGTGGGTGGGCAACGGCCAGTTCATGCAACACCCCGGGGTCTGCAAATTTGGGATGTGAATGCCAGGAATAGATGTGTAAGGAGAGGGAACGTAGGACTTGATCAGGGAATCCCTGCACTGCCTCTGGCCCCATGACAGCCGGGCTCACCCTGCTGCTCTTTCCAGGAGCAGGTTAATCACCAGGGCTGGCGCCTGTCAGTGCTGCCTGCACTGATTAATGGGATCAAATATCCATCGAACATCCAGCCCATCCTGAATCCCCGTCTGTGCAGTCACACAAACGCTGCAGGAGGGATGTTGGAGGAGAAAAGCTGGTTTCTAGGAATGTCCCAGCCTGGAGGGCATTGCTGAGCTGCGGGAGAACCAGTAAAGCCGAATGGCAGGATGATTCCTTCCATTCTGCTGCACTTCCCAGGTGGGCTGGGGGTGGCACCAAGACCCTCCCACCTCAGAGCACAGTGCAGCTCTAACCCGCTCCCAGAGAAGAGCTCATGCTCTGTCTAGATCTACGTGGCTTTTGACCCCATTAATTGTCAGAGATTTCCTGTTCTTCGTATCTGGAGTCTCAGGGTATTTTTTGCACCCGTACCATGTCTCCAAAATGGCCTTGCAGGACCCAACAAGGAGAGAGAGCTGCAGTAAGCACTGCACTGACTGGGCTGGTCACCCACCAAGAGCCCCCAGGAGCCCCAGGGCCGCTGCTGCAGGACCCCCACACAGTCTTGGGCAGCATCAAACTGGGGTCTCCGGGTCTGTTATCTGCACACACGCAGGGGAACACAGGAGCATTCCCTTGTGAGATCCCCGGGACTGGCAGGGGCACCGCTGCTGGGTAGACCCTGTCACGACCAGTACATTTCCTTGTCACAGGGCCACTAGTGCCACCGGCTGCCAAGGAGCACAGTGGTCCCCAGGAGCACCCCCAGATGCGACTATGATGCCTTCCAGTGAGTAGTGACAGGACAGGTGTCACAGGACACAGGCGGCTCTGGGCTCCTCCTGCTCCTCCTGCTGCCCCTGAACAGCCTCTGCCAGCTTCCCTGGCACGGCCACGGGCCCACGCACCGGGGCTGCGGTGCACGGAGCCCCCGCACAGCCCGGGGGGACGGACTGGATTGTCTGCCAGGCGCTGGGTACGAGGAGACGGCAGCAGCTCGGAGCTGCCTGCCGAGCTGCTCCTGCAGGAGACCGGCATTGCCACCTCGTGGGGAGCCGGGAGCGGCACCTCCTCGGGGAGGACAGGTCGGGACCAGCACCCAAAGACGGGCAGAGGGGAGGAGGGTGCAGGGGCTCAGCCGTGGGGCCCAGCTTGAAGCCACTCATGCCTGCAGGCGCCAGCTCTGAATCCTGCTGACAGCAAAAATCGGATGTTAACATTTCCCTGACAGCTCTCAGCCCTCACCAGTGATGGATTCAACTCTGGTGTCTGACACACACTCGCCTCTTCTGGTGTGGGACCAAAGGCTCTGGGGGCCCAGTGGTGAGGACACAATCAGGATGTGTCGTGTGGACTGTGCAAATCAGAAGTGACATTGATAAATCGACTCTCTGGGGTATCCTGGCTCAGCAGCAGGAGCAGCCCAGAGCTGACATCAGACTGAAGGTACCAATGGCTCTGCTCCAGTGTTTGGTGTTGAATATGAAGAGCAGCCCTTTGGCTGCAGTGAGGACTTGGAAATGCCTCCAGCAGAAAGATGGAGTGCAAACCTCTAATTGCTTCTCCTGTCTGGCTACTCCACCATGCGGCTGCTAGAGACAGACAGCTCCTTCTCTGGGAGAGAAGGAAAATCTGATCAGAAAAAGAGGAGAGAGAAGGACTATCTGCTTGTTCATGGTGGTCATGGAGCAAATTCTAATGAAAATCAGTTCTCCAGCTGATCTGTCACACAGAAGAGACAGATGCTTCAGAAACACCAGAGAGACACAAATACAGCAACGCAAACAATTCCCTCTGCCCGGTGCAAGAGAAATCATTTGCCTTTATTTTAAATAAAACCCCCAAGAATGAAGCAACATCCGACCCGTGCGGCGTCTGCCAGAGCCGCAGATGGCAGCACACCCAGCTGCCAATAACCTGTCAAACCCACATCGTGTTTCACAGAGATGGCTCCAAACCAGGGCAGGAACACCTGCACAGGGAGCTGGGGCTGCAGGGGATCCAAAGGAGCTGAGGAGCTCCAGATACAGGATCCTCAGCCCAGCAGGTCCAGGCCCCCCCAGGGGGTTGTTCCCACTCCATGAGCAGAGAGGAGCTCATGCTCTGTCTGGATCTACGTGGCTTTTGACCCCATTAATTGTCAGAGATTTACTGTTCTTCGTATCTGGAGTCTCAGGGTATTTTTAGCACCCGTACCATGTCTCTGAGCAGGATGTGATGTTCCTGTGCCAGCAGTCCCTGTGCTGGCTGAGCCACAGCAGGGGGACACTCACCACTTTGGGGGGTTTATCCACAGCAGCACTGGGAAAGCCAGGGAATGTCCATGTTTAGCAGCTGAGTCCTAACACTGCAAGTCAGGCTCCAGGCCCTAAAATTAGGACTCAGGAACAGGATTAAACCTGAGATCACCAATTCCCACTGCCCCTGGTTCGGGCCCCTTTGGGCTCACTGCCCTCCTGAGCTGACTTCCAAGAACACCTTTGTCTCTCATTACAAAAGGACAGGGACTGCCCCTTCCCAAGCACCATGACTGGGGTTACTGGGATGTGCTGACCCTGCCAGGCCTTTGGGAACCCCCAGGAGCAAGAGTGGCATGGGCCAGCACTCAGGACAGACAGCAAAAGGAGCTGAGCTCACCCTGCACAGGCTGAGGTTTGCCAAGGCCTACCAGACTGAGCTGAGGTACAGTAAGTGCCAGGGAATTCATTTAAAGAGAAAAACCTTCCTTTCCTGTCAGATTCTGGTGACACCTTCAGCGCTTCCCTTTGGCAGCAGAGCCCCAGGCCCACTCCAGAACTCAGTGTCCTCTGAGCATCTCCCTGCCAGCAGCCTGGGAACAGCACCCTCCTCTCTGCCAGCATCTCCCTGCGTGCTGCAGGTGTGGTGCCACCGTGGGGACAACTAGTGACAAACCCTGGTACCAAACCCACATCCACAGGTGAGCTCCGAGCCTTCCCAGGCTGCAGCTCCAGCAAGACTGGACCCAAGATCCGTGCCTGGAGCAGCTGCAGGGTGGTGACCAAGCTGTGCCAGGCTCAGGATGCCAACCCAGGCTGGCAGGACCACCCTGGGCCGGGCACAGCGGTGTCACCCCAGGCTGGGGCACAGGATTGCTGCCTGTTCCTGACACCGGGAGATGAAGCACTGGACAGGCAGGACCCGGGGCCTCTCCACACCCACAAGTGGCTGGGGAAACACCTGGAGTGCCCACAGGAGCCCCAGATAGCTCTGGTCAGCCCTGGGCAGCGTTGGGCTGTCGTGCTGGATGGATGTGACACACGCAGGGTTGGGAATGGGCAAACTGCTTTTGGCTGCCCCCAGCTCCTGCAGCCACCTGGAGGGGGATGGGCACCACGGCTGGACAATGTGTGGCTAGTGAGGGGCCAGTGAGGGGCCGGCAGGGAAGGGGATCAGTCTTTTGAGGGTCCCAAGGGGATTTTGGAGGGGTTAGAGAGCCCCAGGGAGATTTCAGGAAAGTGGAGGAGGGGTTGGGGGGTTTGGGGAAGCCCAGGGCAGTTCGGGGGTCCCGGAGAGGTTTTAGGGGGCATAACAAAGTGTTTCACAGAGGGTTGGAGGGTCCCAAGAAAATCTGGGATGGCTGGAGGAGATTTGGAGCCTCCGTGAGGGTTTTGGG
>JANPWX010020252.1:23079-36083 GCA_024734555.1 Trochalopteron elliotii | reverse complement strand
GTTACAGGTCCAGTTACTGTAATAGCCTGACGGGCGGGCGCGGCGGCCAATGGGGTGGGGCAGGGGCGGGATCGACACATGACTGGCAGGGGTGTGGGGGCAGGGCCAGTGTGTGACGGGCGGGCGCGGCGGCCAATGGGGCGTGTCCTGCGCGTGATGGGCGGGTGCGATGGCCAATGGCCCGGTGGCGGGGCGGGGCCTGACGGCGCTCCCCACAGACCCCTTTGCGGATGCAAGTAAGGGTGATGACCTGCTCCCGGCCGGCACTGAGGACTACATCCATATAAGGATCCAGCAGCGCAACGGCAGGAAGACCCTCACCACAGTCCAGGGCATCGCGGATGACTACGATAAAAAGAAACTGGTGAAGGCCTTCAAGAAGGTGGGGCTTCAGGGCTCGGGGTGGGGGCAGCAGCCACGCCCAGCAAGGATGTTTATGTGGTGCTAAGGGAGTTTTTGTGTCTTTGCTGCAGAAATTTGCCTGCAATGGTACTGTAATTGAGCACCCCGAGTATGGAGAAGTGATTCAGTTGCAGGGTGACCAGCGCAAGAACATCTGCCAGTTCCTCGTGGAGGTAGGAGACCTTCAGCTTGCTGCTCACTAAAATAAACACGAGTTTGTTAAAAGCACGCAGCTCCTGCGTGTGGGCAGCGTTTGGATGCACAGAGGCATCACCCCATGCTGTGAATGCGTTTTCTGTCTTGCAGATTGGACTGGCTAAAGACGACCAGCTGAAAGTCCACGGGTTTTAAGTGCCTGTGGCCCACTGGAGCTTTATGCAAGAAGATATCCTTACCATGAAATTCCCACCTGTCCCTTGTCATAAGTTTAAAACCAGCCGGTTTGTGTAATGTAACGATCTTGGGTCCACTGTTGAGTCTGGACTGTTGTAATTGGTGATGTAATAAACTGACACGAGCCCATGCTATCTCGTCTGGCTGTCCCTCATTTCCCAGAGGTAACGCGGGCGGTGGCACCATCCAGCCTGAAGCCAAAGGTTCCAGCTGTTCCCAGCTAAGCCCAGGGACTCGGCCAGTGCTGATGGCTCCTCAGTCCAGCTGCACTTCCATCCTGATGGAGGGGAATCGTGTCCTGCCTGGTGTGAGGCCCCAGGACACAGCACTGTCCCTCTGGGCAGTGCTGGCTCCTGGAGGCAGAGGGATTTGGGGAAGCCTGGCTTGGAAGGAATGACAGAAGAGTGACCTGGAGGCCACATGGCACCAGTTCAGGTACCAGTACCAGCGAGCCCTGAGGTACCAGGCATGTGGAAGAACTGTCCCATGGGTTAAACTTGTGACAAGGGCTCAATGTTGGACTAACATAAGGAGCTTCCCTGTAGCTGGAGCTGCTGAGCCTTGGGGGGGTAACGTTGAGTGGGGGTAACGTTGCTGCTTCTTACTCTGTGCAGTAACACGGCTTTGGTTTCATTTCTAATGTTTCATTGTAATGTATTTAAAGTTATTTAAATAAAACAGGTTTTCAAAAGCTCGCGCATGGTGGGTTCCATCGCTCCCAGGGGTCAAAGCACATTCTCCTCTTGCCAGCAGTGGTGCAGCCTCAGTGCTCAGGGGCCTGGTGGGATTCTCTGCCCTGGGGGCTCCTTGGTGGTCTGGGGGTTGCCCCCCACTCTGGCCCACTGCAGGAAGAGGAAGTTCCCTTGGTCCTCTCTCTGCTGCTCCTACTGGCAGCTGAGGGAAAGCCGAGGAGTGGGTGGGTGCTGAGTCATTCCCTGCCCCGGCTCCATAACCCTTGACCCGGCTCCTGTGCTCCTTGTGTTCCCGTAAGTCCCAGGGCAGGGTCAGCACTTCTGCTTCCCAAAAACTGCTCTGGGGAGGAGGGAGAGGCGCTGCCACCCGGCTCAGGCTCTGCCACAGGTCAGGGACTGAGTGCTCTCTTTGTTTTCTGAGCTTGACCTCAACAAGCAAGAGTGACGTCTCAGTAAAATACAGTGATTGAGGGCAGCAGTGGTGCTGGGGGCTGGCAGGTGCCTCCAGCACAAGAGCAGTGTGAAATGCACTGAAATGCCAAAGAGTGCACAGGGAATCCCTGGGTTTCCCTCCCACTGTCCCCAGCCCATCTGTCCTGCAGCAGGGAGGGCCGGGCTGTCCTGGAGGCTGCTCCCACCCTGGTCACCTGCTCGTGCTCCTGGCAGCCCCCCAGAGCAGGTTCCAGCTCTTCATCCACTGCCACAATGACCCTCATCTCCCACATGCTGCTCAGGAGCACTGAGTTCGCTGCCCCTTTCCTGGAGACTTTGCTCTTGGAAACCAAATTGCTGCAATTATGCAAAGCCTGCGAGTGCTCCGAGGAGGCAGGTGACCTCCAGCCCTGCCCATCCCTTGGCAGGTGACCTCCAGCCCTGCTTGTGCCTGGAAGTGATGTCCAGCCCTGCCCCATCCCTCGGAGTGACCTCCAGCCCTGCCTGTACCTTGGGGAGCAGGTGCACCAAGAATTCCTGTGCCTCTCGTGTGTTTGGAGCATGTCCAGCCTGGATTTCTCCCTGCTGGACTTGCCAGGCTGCTCACAAACTTGGCCACTGTCAGGACAGCCAGCCCCAGCCAGGCAGGAGCGAGTGGTGCTTGGTCCATCCTCCAGCTCAGCCTTTGTCCACCCAGAGAAGGATCCAAGCCCAAATGCCCACAGGCCTGATAACAAACCTGCGTCAAGGTGATGCCAAGCCCGTGGCCCTGGAGGGAGCGGCAGCCGTGTCCTCATCACCCTGATGGCTCATTTGGTCCAGATTGAGCCATTAAAAGCCAGAAATTGGAAAACAATTTGTTTGTTCCTTGTGCGACGTGCTCGGTGGAGCGAGCGATCGATGCCGTGGGGTGCTGGGTGCTGCTGCCTTCCGGCCATCCAAAGGCCATTTGTTTCAGGGGTGTTTGAGGAGCCCTGACACGGCTCATGGGGGGCACGGGACAGTGACGTGCCCCAGCCCAGGATGTCGTTCATGGGGTTTATTGAAGGAGGGAGACAAATGGTCTCTACAAATACACTGATGGGGGGTCGATACAGGCAGCAGGAACCATCAATATCCAATGGGGGACAGACCAGGATCTTCAGGGGACTCTGACTGCAAGCAGGGGCCCACTCCTTCCACAACACCCCAAAGCTTCTCGAGGTGCAGGGAGAGATCCAGAATGGGCTGCTCTGGGACCTGTGTCCTGGTGAGTGGCCTCACACACACAAACACAGCCCCCCAGATCTGCACAGCCCCCAACCCTTTGGGCACAGAGCTCTTGGGAGCCCTGACACAACACATTATAAATGTGTGCACACACCTGGGTGTCAGGGTGTGGGTACATCCGTGTGTGTGTATAGACAGACAGACACACGTGCACATGTAAGAATATATGTATGTACACAGATACACACGTATGCATGTATACACATGTGTGTGTATGCTTATACAGATATATGCATATGAATTGCTATTTATAAACATAGATATGTATGTATGTATATGCATATATGTATAAATGTGTATTTAGATATAGACACATTTAGATATATATGTACAAATATACATATGTATACATAATCCCAGAATCATTTAGATTAAGGAGGACCTCCAAAAGTCATGGAGTCCAACATGAGTGTGGGGGTGTGTGTGTGTGTGTGTGTGTGTATGTGTATGTGTATGTGTATGTGTATGTGTATGTGTATGTGTATGTGTATGTGTGTATATATACATGTATATATATGTGTATGTGTATATGCACATATATAGACATGTGCATATAAACATGTATATATAAACATATGTATATATAGGTATATTTATGTGAGCATTCCAATATATGTATACATGTGTGTTTCTTTACATACATACATACATACATACATATGTATATCTATAGTGTGGATACATACATAGAGAGATGTCATGGTATTCCCTATGCATCCATCCCACTGCACACACCCTCCATCACTCCATGACATACAATTACCTCATGTGGTCATTATCCATATAAAACACACACACGTGTGCACACGTGTCCATGCCTATAGCTGTGAGTCTGTGCCTATGTGTACATACAAATACCTGGATGCATTTACATAGGTGCATAAGTTGTGTTATCTATTAGAAATGTTCACATTATATATATTTATACTGTATAAAATATTATATATTATACTGTATTTTTATATATATGTATTTTTATATATTTATATATATACACACACCATTGCAGTATTTTAGTATATTATACTGTATGGTTGCTATTACATAATAATGCATGTGCATGTTCAGCTGCACACAGAGCTCTACTGCTCTGTACAAATGTGCAGCCAAGGCACAGTTTCCCTGGTAGCTGCACCTGGATTTGTGTTCACATGTGTCCACATACAGCCAGCCATGAACACACCTGTGTGCATGTGTGGCTAGGAATGGGTATGGACACGTGTGCCTATATATGTGTATTTATATGGATATGGCTGTCAAGCCGTGTGGCTGTGGCTGTATGTCTGTGTGTTTGTGTCTTTGTGTGTCTCTGTGTGTCTGTCTGTGTGTCTCTGTGTGTCTGTGAGCACACACAGGTGCCCGAGGGCCCCCCCGGGGGTGGGTGGATGTGTGTGGAGCCGCCCTGGGGTGGGGCAGCCCCGGCAGCGCCTTTAAAAGCGGGACTGAGCTGGGGCGATCTTGGAGAGAGACACCCACTGAGACACCCACCAGGACACCCACCAGGACACCCTGCTGAGCCTCAGAACCCACAGGTGAGTCTCACAGGGCTCTGGCACTGTCTGTAGGTGATGTGGGGACGAGCTAGGGGAGAGAGAGGAGAAAACCTGAGGAGCAGATGGGAGGGACAAAGTAACTCAGAGACCCACTAAGAGGAACAGAGGGGATCTGAGGCCTGGCCATGCCCTGGGGATGAGAACCCAGCTCTGCAGCTGTTTGAGTTCAAGGAGGAGCTGGATGATGCTCTTATCCATGAGCTTTAGTTTTCAGCATCCTTGCAAGGAGTAAGGAGTGGGACTTGATCCTTATGGATCACTCTGCCTTGACTCTGATTCTAGGGGAATTGGGGACCAACCAGGAGAGAAGGATGGAAAAGACTTGGGGAGAAGGTGGAAGGGATGGAGAGGACTTGGGGACCCAAAGGGAGGGACAGAGGAGACTGTGAAGTGGCCATGGCCTGGGGCTGAGTGCCCAGGCCACCCTCACCACAGGCTGAACATGTCCCACTTTGGGGGCTGCAGCTCCCCCACTTCCCCACCCCTGCTCAGTCTCTCCACAGCCATGAAGGTGATGCTGTGCCTCGTCCTCACCCTGGCAGTGACCGCCTGCCTGTGCCTACCCCGGCCAGCAGCAGAGGCACCAGCTGCCTTGGGGGACCCCCACCAGCACCCCCCTGCCCTGGTCCGGCGGGACTGGCCCCAGTACCTGTCCCAGGAGCAGCAGCAGCGCCTGTCCCAGTTCCTGCCCCACGTCCTCACAGGTACTGGGAGCTCAGGGTGGGCAGCCCTCAGGGGGCACAACCTGGCCCCCGTGCCAGCTCTAACTGCTGCCTTTGCCCTGGCAGAGCTGAACAAGCACAAGGCCTTTGTGCATGAGGACGAGGGGATGGAGGCTTTGCACAACCACTACTACCCCGACTGGATGGACTTCGGCCGCCGCAGTGCTGAGGACGAGGCTGGTGCTGTGTAGCTGCTGGGCTGGACTGGCCCTGCAGGGCATTGACACACTCAGTGCATGTCCTTTCCCACAATAAAACTCTGGCACTACGGCCTCTGCTCTCCTGGCTGTGCTGGGGAGAGCCTGGGAGGGTGGGCAGAGGGGATTTGGCCCCAGCCCCAGAGGGACAGGCAGGGCAGAGACCAAACTAGGCATGGCAGCAAACACAGAACATGACAGCAGACACAGCACACACAAACTGCTCTGTGAATTCACATTTATTTGCCAGGGGATGGAGCACAGCTTGGAGGGAGGGACACAGCTGCGGGGAGCAACAGATGCACCCCCAGAAACAGCCCAAGCTGTTTCTACTATGCTGCTACTATTGCTATTCAGTGGGCAGGAAAGAGTTAAACCACCATTCCCTTTAAAAGCCAGTCCAGTCCAGGTGCTGGCCAGGGGCCCAGCCCAGGGTGCAGGAGTCTCCCCCTGGCCCCAGCGGGCTGCCCCAGGACAGACCAGGGCCCAGACTGAGCATCACCGTTCACTGCAGCATCTGGACAGCCCCAAATGGGCCAGGCTGCCCCTCGCTCCACAGACAGGCTCAGCAGAAGCAGGAACAGTTTTTATTGCCAGGAACTGGCTCCTGTGAAGGGTCCATACCCCCCAGCCTGGACAGGGTCAGCCAGCACCCCCTGTATCCCCCATACATGGGGAGCAGTGCTGGGTTCTGTCCTTGCAGCCAGGGCAAAGCCCCCCATGCTGGTGCCAGGAGTGCTGATGGACCTGGGGCAGCACTAGGAGCTGAGGCTGAAGCTTGTCCTGTCTCCATTTCCCCATAGATGGGTGAGGAAGAGGATGTGTCTCACCCTGAGCCTGGGGGCTCTGCAGCAGTGTCACTTCTGGGTGCCCCAGGCCCCTCTGGGCCCTGGCCAGGCACAGGATGTCTCCCCTCTGGCCACCACCTTGTCCAGCCCCAGGCGCTGCAACTTCTCCACCAGGTTCCAGCTGAAGATGGTGCTCCTGGGTCGGGGTCCATCCTGACCCCTGGGCACAGGGGAGGGCTGTGGCTCAGAATGCTGAGGGTCCAGGGAGTGGAGTGAGGGGGCCCACCATGATCCAGTCCCTGGTGCCAAGTGGAACTCTCGCCCCAGCGAGAGCCTGAAGAGTCCCACGGGAGTGCTCGGGGGTCCAGGGCCAAGCGCCAGTGTGGGGGGAGTCTGTTCTGGTGAGGGGCTGCTGAGGCTCAGCCCCTCAAAGGGCCCACAAGAAGGCACGATGGCATGATACAGACTGGAGGGGAAGAGAGAGCACAAGTGGGGATCAGCTGGGGGGCCCTGTTCTGGGGGATGCTGCTGAAGGGGCCAGGCAGGGCTGTGGGCAGAGCAGGACCCTCTTTCCTTTCTGAGCAGGACCCAGAACCTTGGGTTATAGGAGACCCCCGTGCTGCAAACTGCTCAAACCCCCCAAAGCTCACAGAAGAGTGCTGGGGGCTGCTCCTCAGCAGCCAGGAGAGACTGGGACACAGTCACTGCTCCACAAGCAATTTCCAGACACCAGGGTTTTGTCTAACAGTGAACTCCAGCTTGAACCAACCCCCAACAAGCCTTGGCAGGGCTCATTAGGGCTAATTACTGGTGCTCATTAAGGAAGGGACAGTCCCAGCACCCGGCTGGGAAAAGTTCCTGGCTGCTGCCCAAGTGTGGAGGGAGGAAAGCTGTGTTGGGTTCCCGGAGTGCCAGGAGCACTCGCTGCTCCTTGCCCGGGGTGCTGCTCCCCTGGGAGAGCCCACCCAAGGAAGGCTCTCCATCCATCAGGGTGCTGCAGTGCAGAGGAGGGGGGCTGGTCCTAGCCCCGGGCACACAGACACCCCAGCAGCCACATTTGGGGATATTTCTAGTGCTGGCATCTCTCAGACCATTCAGGGGCTGCAGGTGGCCCCCGGCCTGCCCTCGAGCTGCAGGGAGCCAGGCATGGGGGGAGGAGGAGAGAGCTCGGGGGGCACAGCGGGGCCGGGGGCCGGTGCAGGCAGCGCAGGTGGCCGGGGTGTCACCTGCCTTACCTGGGAGTCACCGTGGTGATCGCAGTGGTGGGGTGGAGGATGTGGCAGGTGGTGATGGTGAAGGTAGACGGGGTCTGGGGGAGGTTGTTAACAGAGAGGAACACTGGAAGGGACAGGAGACAAGGGGTCAATGGGGAGGGGGGCAGGACACAGGTGGAAGGCTCGGCAGAGAGCAGGCGGGACAGCAAAAGCTGGGCTGGAAGCTCCGTGCACGGGGCACAGCTCCAGCAGCAGCAGTGTCTGCTGCCTGCTCAGAGCGGGCAGCCAGCACAGCTGGGACCAGGAAATGCCGTCTGTCCCAGATCGGCCCCTTCCAGGCAGCCGGGGGGCAGCAGGGGCTCGCCAGGGTGATGGCGAGGGCTCATCCCGCCGGGGCAGCGGCCCGAGAATGGCTCTTGCACAGCTGCAGGTGGAGCATCCCCGTGGGGACAGGTGGGTGGCAGGGACAGGCTGCTGCAGCAGGGGAGACCACGGGGGGAGTCCAGGGGCAGCCTAGACAGGACAGGGGCATCCCGGGGGCTGCGTCCCCTCACCCCACGCTCACCCCTGGGGCGCTCCTTGGCTTTGGCGGGTGTTGAGGTAGGGAGCAGCTGGAAGGAGCTGGCGTCCACATCATCCTCCTCCAGATCATTGAGACTGTACACCTCCTCCAGGTCTATGTCCAGCTGCCTGAAGTCTTTGGTGAGCACCCCGGGACGGGGCACCAGGATCCCACCGAGGTTGGGCTGTGCCAGCTGCTGCCAGTGGTGAAGTGTCACAGAGCCTGGGGGGGACACAGCCGGGGGGAACTCAGGTGCGGTGTTGGACCCTCAGAGCACCTGTAGCTTTGCATCCCCTCTCTGCCCCTCACCTTCCAGTGGCTTCACAATCTGCAGTTTGTCGGGTAAGTAGGTGAGGGAGCCAAGGGAGAAGCTGGAGGCAGCAGTGAGCTCCGAGCCCCCCGAGTAGCTGGTCCCAGTGGAGACGATGCTGCCCTCAGGGGTGAGGAAGCCACTGGAGCTCGCTCCGTCTCTCAGCCGCCAGAGCTTGCGTTCCCGTTCGGCCTCGAAGAAGGAGTGCTCCTCGGAGACGTGGCTCTGCTGCCGCATCGACAGCCGCTGCACCGCCGCCTCCAGGTCCTGCCGGCCCGGGGCTGCCCGGGAGTCCTCGCCGGCCCCCTGGGCCCTGCTGGCGGTCACAGCGTTAGGGCGCCCGGAGCTGCAGTCACCTCAGGCTGTGCGGGGCCCCAGCCAGACCCTGCCCTCCCTGCCCCAGGCTGTTTCCTGCTCTGCTGTGACCAGCAGGTCACCGGCAGCCCAACACCTGGCCCCATCCCTCCCACCCCGGCACTCACTGGGCATCCTCCGAGCCGGAATAGCCGGTGTGGGTGTGGGGGGTGCTGGTCCCCCCAGAGTGGGCAGCAGACAACTGCTTGGAGCCTGGAACATGGTGGGGAGACTCGGAGCAAGACTTGGCTTTGGCTGCCTGGTTCACGGCCTTCACCGTCTCGAAGACGCGCTGGTAGCTCCTGTGGGCGGGAAGCAGGTCAGGGTGAGCCGGACCGCGCCCCACGGCACAGCCCGAGCCAGCGACGGCAGCGCTTACTTGTAGTCTGAGGAGGAGCTGTCTGTCCTCTTCCTCATCATCCCCTTGATCTCAGCCGCCAGTGAGTCCTGGGGACGGGGGTAGGCTGTGTCAGTGGAGGAGAGAGCAGGGACCCCCACCCTGCCGCCCGGCCCCCCGCGCTCACCACGGGCAGGAGACTGGCCGCGCTGTAGCGACTGACGGTGCTGTTGGGCAGGCTGCGGCTCCGCAGGCTCTTGACCTCCTCCTGGGCCTCCTGCAGCATCCCGCCGCACTCTGCATACTTCTCCTGTAGATCCCGCAGCTGCGAGGACACGGGCACAGCTGGAGCACGGCGCCGGGGGCAGCGGGGCAGGATCCCCCACCAGGCCGGGCACTCACGGCTTCCCCCGGGCTCACCTCCATCCGGAGCTGCTGCTGCACCTCCTTGGCCGCGGTCAGGTGCTGCTGGAGCTCCTCCACCTCGGAGCCGTACTGAGGGCGGGAGGGACCAGGTCAGGGCGCTGCGCCCGCACCCCCCTCCCCCCGGCACGGGCAGGGGACCCTCACCGTGCGACACTTCTGCTGCAGGTCTGCGACCTGCGCCAGGAGCTGCGTGATCTCCTCCTGCTGCCGTGCCTCGTTCTCTGCTTTGTGCGCCAGCTCCTCCGACAGGTGAACGACCTGCTGGCTCGCTTCGGCTGTGGGAGGGCCGGGGTCTGTCACTGCAGGGGCACGGACCCCAGCCCACGCAGCTGGGCAGTGCTTGCAGACCCCTGAGCCCTACTTACAAAACTGCTCCACGCAGTCAAACATCAGCTGCTGCTCCTGGTCCTCGTACTGACAGGTCTCTGTGGCGATGTTGGTGGCCTGGGAGAGAGGGTTGGAGGGGCTGAGCATGGCAGGTAAGACCTCCTGTCCCCCTGAGGGGGCAGCTCGGGTCCCGCCATAGAGAGCTGGGCAAAGGTGGGCACTGAGGGACATCCTCCAGCTGGCTCTGCTCACCTCCATACGGAGCTTCTGGTTCTCCTCCTCCAGGCACTTGAGTTTCTGCTGCAAGGTGTCATACTGGAAGTACTGCTGCAAGGACAGTGAGGACTCGTGCCTGCGCAGCCTGGGGACAGCAGGGATGGCCTGAGCACCTGCAGTGCGGACAGGATGGGGCTGCCCCCTCACACCCTGCCCACTTCCCCAGTTCCAAGGCACCTGCAGCAACCAAACTCTGTGGGGTTGGACCCACAGCCACCAAGAGAGGGAAGAGAGCGTGGCCAGTGCTACCCTAGGGATGGTGACTGCTCCTGCCCAACCACAGGGGCAGTTCTGCCCCAGGTGAGTGGCAGGACAGGGACTCCCACTCACGGTGTGGAGGTGGTGGTGGTGGGCTCACTCTCCTCCGTTGTGGTGGTGTAGAAGTGGAGAAGGTCATCCCGCATGGAGACCTCGTGGCGCAGCTGAGCAATCTGGAGAGACAAAGCACTTCAGGACAAAGCTGAGGGGCCCACAGCAGGGGCCAAGGCCCAGACCTGTGCCCAGGAGGTGTTACCTCCTCTTTGGCCAATTCCAGCTGCTCCTCCAGGAGCTCATTGCGCTCAGTCAGGCTCCGGTTCTGCTTCAACAGGGACTGCCCAATGCGTGCTGCTAACTCCAGGTCCCGCTCTTTCTGCAAGGGGCAGGGCTGCCTCAGCTGGGACTCATCCCTTCCCCAGTCCTCACCTACCCCCATGTCCTCAGGGTCCCATCAGCCCTCACACAGGTGGGATCTCCAACATACCTCATCCAGCAGGTTGGTGACGGCGTCAATATCGTGGTAGGTCTTCGTGATCCTGACCATCCGTTCAGCACACAGGACTGGGGGAGAGGGCCAGAAGGTGAACCCCCACACCGTGGGAGCACTGACCCAGGGGCTCAGCACTGTCCCCCCAAGGCTGCCCCAGGCTGGTCTCCAAAAAGGACCTTTTGTCTGCTAGGTGGCACCTCACACAGTGCCAGGCAGAGGAAGGCGGGGATCCCAAAAGCTGTGACAGCGTCATGGCAAACAAGGGGCTCACACCTGCCCCCAACCCTGCCTTCACCTTGGAGTGGCAAGAAAAATGCTGGGCCCCCTCGCTGACCCCACGACCTCAGCACAGGCACAGTGCCAGCCCCACTGCAGGACTCACAGACAGAAAGGGGGGACGGGGAAGGGCAGCAGCAGAGACAGGATCAGAGGTGACATCTCCAGTAGAAAGCAGGCTGGAGCTCCAGTATAAATAGCTGTGGGTGGCACCGTGCCGACCCGGGCTCACAGGCGGCGTCCCCTCCAATCTGTCCCCAGCCCCCTCCCCCAGGTCCCCCCCTGCCCTAGTTTCTGTCTGGGGGAGGGGATGCTGCAGCCCGCACCCACCCGATGCCCCTCCAGCTGCACAACAACAACCCCCACAGCAGCAGAGGCAGCTGCGGACAGGACGCTGCGGGAACGGGCAGCTGCCCACCACTCCAACACCACCGCGTCAGCCGGGCCCCGGCTACAGCTCTGCCTCCCCGCGCTGCTCTCTGGGTCTCTGGCAAGGAGAGGAGGTGCAAGCATGGAGATGTCGGTCCCCCCGGTACGGATCCTGCCAACTGCGGCCGCAGGCGCTGCCAGGCAGCTCCGGGCACGCACCCAGACGGCGGCGCTGGAGCCGTGCGGTCGGAGGGAGCCAGGAGCAGGCGCAAAGCCCCGAGCCCTGCCCGCACCCAGACCCTGCTTACAGCCCGGGACCTGCCTGTACTCCGAACCCTGCCCGCAGCACACAGTACTCCCGATGCCCTTTCTGATGCTCTGCTGCCCCGAGGGTGTGTGCCTCAGTTTCCCCTGGCAGAGCAGCGCTGGCTGCCCTCAGGGCCCCCACCCCCGTCCCCAGTCACAGCCACCCCCCAGTCGTGCAGACGAAGTGGGTTAACGGGGAAGCTCAGCCACACAAATCCCATTAGCCCTCCCCAGCTGGGGTTGTGTAATGGTGAGTGTGTTGTCATGGCAATGCCCCCACTCGCCACCCCGGTCCCGTCCAGGCCTCACTGCCCCGGGTGCTGCCCCACGCCCCAGAGGACACGTACCCCAAACACGTCCATGGGAAGAAGGGCCAATCCCAGCCCCAGCCTCACCCCCCTCACTGCACCCCGACAGGACCCGCTCCCGGCGGGGGTCCCCAACTGCACCTCGTCAGGCCCCTGAGCCATTAATTAAAAATAATTAGAGCATGAGCATCGTTACGGTTGGAACGAGCGGCTGGCCCTGAGAGACGGGGGCTGCGGCGCTGGCAAACATGTAAACATCCATCTCCAGGCCCGATCCGGCGGGATGCGGGAGGGGAGGACCCCATTCCCACGGGAGGAGGGACGCTCTTCCCCACGGGCACACGCAGACCTGGCAGGGCCCCCCTCCCCGCCGTCCCCGGCGTGGGGAAGAGGTCTCCTTAGGGTCGGGGTGACCCTGGGGGTCCCCAAGCGACCGAGCGGCGGCAACCCCGGGCCAGAGGGTGGCGAGGGACACCGGGATTGAGGGAACGCACAGGTGGGGAGCAGACGGCACCTCCCGAGGGAAGACCCCGGCCCTGACCGCTCCGGACCAGCCTCGGCCCTGGGGAGACCCCGGCCCCCGCCGCTCCAGACCAACCCCGGGGGGAGCCAGCCCTGCTGCAGCCGCATCCCCATCCCCGGGGCGGGACCACCCGGGCCACCCTCACCTTCCTCCAGCTCCCGGGCGATGGGGTCCGCGCCGCCGCCGCGCTCCGCGTTCCCGTTCAACTCATCGTAGGCGG
>JANPWX010020252.1:7631-22992 GCA_024734555.1 Trochalopteron elliotii | reverse complement strand
GAGCGGAGCCGCTGCGGCCGCTCCCGCCCCTTATTTATAGGATCGCCCCGTCCCCGCGCACCTGCCCGGCGCATCCCCCGGCGGCGGGGCCGGGGGGCGGGGCCGGACGGGAGTAGAACGGGGGCGATGCGGGGGTCAGGGGGGTGCCAGAGGCTGCCCGGGAGTGCCCATTCCCCCCGTTTTTCCGGGCCGCCCTGGGGACACGATCCCCATAAGGCACCCTAGGACCGGGCTCCTTGTGAAAGAACCCGCCAGGACAATCCTGCTCAGCCCTGGGGGCTGGTGAAGGTGTCCACGTCTTGTCCCAACTCAGCTGGGCACACAGGTCCCCACGGGTGGTGATGACTGCTGAGGGGACACTGGGGGTCCCTGAGCAGCAACTCAGCAGTGTTGCCACTATGGGTCACGCACAGACAGCAGCTTCTGCCCCTTGGGAAGGACAGGGAGAGGTTTTGGGCCCTTCACCCAAAGCCATGACCGTGCAGGGCTGGGGTCCCCATAAGGGTGAGGGTGCGTTTTTCTGTCTAGGCCTGCTCTGCCACCCCAGGGCTGGACCCCCCCATCATCATCCACATCACAAACCCTGCACCTTCAGTGCCCACTGCAGTGCTGGGACCTGCCAGGTCCCTGATCAGGAAAGGGACTTTTCCACCCCACTCCAATCTCTCCATTCACCACCCCTGGCTCCAAGCATGGGCTGGCATGAGCCTGGCCCCCTCCATGCCCCACCCAGGATGCTCCACACTCCCTGGCTGGCACCCTCCCATCCTCACAACCACACTGATGCAGAAGCATCACAGAAGCAAGAAAACTGAATAAATCATGGTGTGTTGAATTATGGAGGAGCTGGCAGGCACGTAGCACAGGCCGCGTGGGTGTGCTGCTGGAAATGCCAACGTGCTCTGTCCTCATCACCTGCCCCAATGCCCTTCCTTGTCAGCACCCAAATAACCAGTGAATGGATGCAACTGAAGCTGCCCCTCACCATCACACACCACCTCTGACTGCTTGACTCCTACCCATTGAGATCCTGACCCCTGTAACCCTCAAGTACATCCTGCTGTAACCACCAGTCCCCTCTGGAGTGAGGACTGGAGCAGGTGCCCTCAGTCCCAGCCTCTCCCTCCTCCTGGCACTGCTGTTTCCCTTGGTAAGGACTGGGACATAGCCAGCACCACCAACAGGGCACCCACCCTTCAGGGACCCCAAGGACTCAAGCACACATCTCAGCATGGACAGGCAGGAGCTGCTTCTCCCTAATCCCCTGCCCCAGGATTTGCTCCTCTGGGCAGGTTCCCTGTGCCTGTGCAAGCAGATTACAGGGGGCTATTTCTGACGGCAGCTTAAAGGTCTGAGTAAAGGAATGACGCCATGGGCCCCCCTCCACACCAGCACATGCCAGCAGCACTGGAGGCCTGGGTATCTGTGACCTGCAGGAGTCCGGGACTGAGAACCTCTAGCTCCCGGAGCAGGGCTGAGGTCCTGTGGTACTGCATGATCCCTACCCCATGGCACAGAGACAGGGTTTGGGGCTCAATCCCTTGTGCTGTCACTGCAGGGGGCAGTGTTGATGGTGGGGGGTGCACCCCACCACCTGCTGAACAGAGAGGGGAGCAGCCAGAAGGGGAAGGCTGCAAGCACAGGCAAGGCATGGTGAGTGTTTACCCCCAACCCAGCCTGGAGTGAGCAGGTGGGTGGAGGCCTCAGTCCCATCTGTCTCCCACTGCCCCACATCCATCCCCCAGCCCCTTGCTCTAATCCTGTCCCAGCCACATGCAGGCCAGAGGCAGAAACAAAGCAGAGATAATCTGTCTGTGCCCCCCGCTGAACCCCGACCTGGCACCAGGAATGGGCCACGTCACAGTGCCACGGGCATTAGTGCCATGGGCATTGCCTCTGCCTGGCCGTGGGGGCTGCGGGGATCTTCCCCTGGGATCCCCACAGCTCTGGGGGCTTCACTGGCAACAGGGGCCTTGAACCCTACTCCAGGCTGTCGTGTCTGGGGGAGCAACAGCTCTGGGATTCACTGGCACAGCTTCTGCCAACCCCACCAGTGTCCCACCCCTGTGAGCCACGGCACAGGGGAGCAGGGGCATACAGGGGGTACCGGGAAATGATGGGGGCTCTCTCCCACCATCCGGCTTGGCACAGCAGAAGCTGCTCCCAGAATTAGCCCGGGATGTTCTGGGTGAGGAAATCCAGCCCGCCAATCCCATTAGCGGTGATTAGCTCCCAGGCTGTCCTCGCCGTCACGACCCGGCGCAGACATCGGGCCTGTGCCCACCACCCTCACCAACCCCGCCGCCCATGGGCACTCACGGAAATACTGCAGGGTCTCCTCTATCTGCTGGGGGGTGAGGGGGGCTACGGGCTGCGGGGGGCCGGGGGTGGCTCGCAGCCAGTCGCCGTGGTCGTAGCCAAACACGGTGTCAGCCCGCAGCGTGTAGCGGGGCAGCTGCTCGCCCAGCAGGCTGATGAGCTCCACCTCGGGGACATCCTCACTGCACAGCTCTGGGGACAGAGGGACACGGTGTCAGCCCAGGGCGGGGGCCCTATGGGGGGAGTGGGCTGTGGCAGGTGAGTATCTGCTGCATCCCTCAGCCCACTCTGTCCCCTAGGGGTTTGGGGCTGGTGCCACCAGCTGGGTCTGTCCTCAGAGCCACTAGTGTAGGGATTGTGGGGTCCCCCGCAGGGTGGCACTCAGGGACTCTTCCCCAGCGATGTCCTGCTCCCCCGACATCGCCCCACTATCTGCGGGCAGGGTCCTGCTGCCATCTCCTGGCCACGTTCTGCCCGGCCGAGCGGCGCTGGGGACAGGGGGTGTCGGATGAGGCGTACGGTGAAGGATGCCGGGACACTGGTTCATCTCCGGCCACAGAATGGGGACAGGATGAAGGAACAGCCCAAAGTAGACGCAGCTCCTCACCCCCCTCACCCCAGTTCCCCCAGGGGACCCAGTGGCACCCTCGGCTCTACCCACCAGTGATGGTCGCAGCATCGCGGTGTGTGCCCGTGTCTGACACTGGGTTGGTGTGGGGACAGGTAGTGACAGGTGACTCCGGGCTGGGCTGGAGGTGGCAGGCAGGTGGGCTCTGGCTGGGGAAGGTCTCTCGTGGGACCGGAGTGTCCAGTTTGGCTGGCGTTACATGGGGGCCTGGCTGCCATGGGGAGAGGCACCGTCCACCCTGGCTCCCTGGAGTGGTGCTGGCGGGCAGCAGAGTCCCTTCTCCGACCCCTGCCTGGGGGGAAGAAGCTGTTCAGTTGATGCTCTAGGGACCAGGGACACATCCTGAACCCCCATATCCCCCAGCACGCTGCCGTAGGAAAAACACCTTCCTGGATGCAACACCTGCCAGCCCAGGGTCCGGACGGCATAGCCAGGGTTCAGGTGTCCCTGCTCCCTGCCAATGACACAGGAGAGCTGTGGGAACAGACTCCAGCTCAGTTCCACCCCTGAATAAGGGACAAGTTTGGCAGAGGCAAGGGGTCAGCGTACCTGCTCTGTGGTGGCTGCTACATGACGTGGGGAGCTCAGCACCAAAGCAGCGCCAGGGCCAGACAGGACAGGACAGGACAGGACCCTGTCCCCGCACGGGGTCCCTGCTGGGTCACTGCCTGTGGAGCGAACAGGGAAGGAGCTGTCGAGGTGCCCGGCAGTGGGCAGACACGGCGGTGGTGCCAGGGACAGCCCCGGAGAGCTCCACCTCGAAGAGCAAAGTTCATCTGTGAGCCTCCACCCTGTCAGCACCAGGATGCAGAGCAGGGACCTGCCGTACAGGGCAGGGCAGGGCAGGGCTGGGCTGGGCAGAATCTGTGGCTGCCCCGTCCAAACCATAAACACATCATGAGACAGGCCATAAATCCAGCATATCCCTGCTCTCTGCCACCTCCAATGGCTCTGGCTCGGGCTGCAGCCACTGCTGGCACTGCTGCCCCTCTGCCCTGCAGGGCAGGAGCCTCTTCACATCCCCCTGCTGCATCTCCACCCCTGCTCCCACCTCCACCATTGTGGGGCTGTGGCACAAGCACCCTCTCGTTCCCGGCTGCAGGTTCATGCCAGGGCACTGCTGCCCTCTCTCTGTACTTGGTCAGGGTCGCTGCCACATGCACAACACCCAGACCAGGCCACCCCTCTCCCCCCTGGCATACAGGGACGGCACGAGGCAACATGCGGACCGCAAAGCACACCCACGGCTTTCCCCAGTCCTCTGCCCCATGGCATTGGGACCACCATGCCTCGGGGCCCAATCCTGCACCCAGAAAACAGCCGCCCAGAAAACAGCTCCCCAGCCCCAAGCCCTCAGACCCTCTTCTCCCCAGAGAAGGACAGGGACCCACCGTGTGGAGGTACCGCGCTGCCGCTGGCTCAAGGGAGGGAGCCCGGCCGGTGAGTCAGCTCAGGCGGGACTGCCAGAGCCCTGCGTCTGCTTTTGGCCCAGCTCCTGCACGTACGTTCACTCTCCCCGGGGGAGCCTTGTTCAGACACGTGCCGAGCAGCTCCCATCTCCTGCTGCTCCCATCGCATCCCGCTCCCACTGACCCCGGACCCCACTGTCCCCCCTCCACCAGCGCTAGGCTGCCATGACCAAGGGACGTGCCCCGCGGGAGCTGGGCGAGAGCAGGAAGGTGGTCCCTGGCACGGACAGGACACGGGCTAGAAGGAGCAGGCTCAGGCCGCCCCAGGTACCTGTTCAGACCCGCGCCTGCTGCTCTCTGCCCTGCCCGATGCCGTCCTGCACCTCCTGCCCGGGCACCTCCCGAGGAGCGGCCGAGCCCCATGAGAAGGGGAGAGACGAGTCAAATTCTCCCGGGACTACGGCAGCCGCTGACTGTGACAACCCCAGGGGAACGGAGGGGACCAGCTGGGCACGGCCCCGGGCTCGCCCGCGGGAGCTGCCCGGGGATTTGGGGTGCCCGAAGGCAGCCTGGGGGACGCAGGACACCGTGAGAGCCGGAGGCAGAGCGCAGCCGGTGCGGCCCGGAGGTGAAGTGGGACCCGGCGGGAGCCGAGGGCTCGGTGCACCCGGGAGTGCGGGAGATGCCGGGTTTGGGAGCAGCTGGCGGTCCTGGGGCGGGAGACCCGCACACACGCTGGGTGCTGCTCCCGGCGTGGCGGTGGCTGCGGAGCCCTCGGACATCGCTCCCGGCCCCCACCGGCAACGAAAGCCGCTCCCCGGCAGGTGCGGAGCGCAGCCGAGGATGCCGGGACCTTGCAGTCCGTTCCGGAGCCCATCCGGGAATGCCGCTCCCTGGGGACCCCGCAAGCCCCTCCAGTTGCTCTGGGTCAGGTGTCCTCTGGCTCTAATTCCCCACCAAAATCCCGGATATGCCCCCTGGCAAACTCTGCCGCAGGGGGACTGGGGATTTCGGACATGCATTCCTGTCCCAACATGTGTGGGGGGCACATCCCTGCCCAGGGCTCCAGGACGGCTGCAGGATCCGACCCCTCCTAGGGCAGATGTTCTGGGACATCTCCAGACCCGCTGGCACTTTGGGGACAGTCAGATCTGAGAGCAAGAACATCTCTGCGACCCACAGCAGGGCTGACTGGGAGCCACAAGGTGGGGTCCAGGCTGGGCACGGCCAAAACCCCATCCCAGAGCACACAGGGCTGGAGCCAAAGCCTGTCACTGATTGTCTCCTGCTCTGGCAGCAGCTGCAGCAGGCTGAGGGCTGTCTGGCCCCCAGCCTCACCCCATGAGCCACCCCAACCCCATTGCCCTCGGGAAGTGCACTGGCTTCTGCTGGGGCTGCCCGGAAAGCAGCTGTTGTTTTGCTCGTTGCTGGTCCTGGCACGGGCTGTGGCAGGAAGCAGATCCATTTCCCTGAGCACTGGGGTTGGCTGCGGCCACGGCAGGCTGAGCTCAGGCAGGATGCTCCCCCCAGTCCCACGTCCCAGACCAGCTCCTGCTGCTTTGTCCCCGCTTGCTCCTGCCCTGAGCACGGCACATGAGCCTCGGTACCCTGCCGTGCTCTGTGGCAGCCTGGGCCCATGTCCAGGCAAAGCAGGTGCCAAGCATGGGAATGAGCTCCCCAAGATCACTCTGCCCCACGGAGGAACTCGATATGGGCTCACAGAGGACAATGGCTGTGCCTTCCCCTGGCTGTCCCGAGGGACCATCCCCAGCCGACAGAAGAACAGGCTCAGGGCAGCACGGGGCTGCAGGGGTTATTTTATTCTTTGCTTTGGTCTATACAAAAACAACTTACAGAAATAATAAAATCTTCCATTCCTGACCCACACTCCAGTAACTGTCGATCCCTTTCCAGCTGGAGTGTTAAACCACCATCAGATCTAAAGCCTCTTTTAAAAAATGCGTTAGATAAGGGAGGAGGGGACGGAAACACACCACTCACCGAAGAGAAGGGAAACGGGTTAAAATGTGCAACAAAGATCAGTACAAGGACACAGTTCCTAATGCTGGAGTCACTCCTCTATGGGGACTGGCAGGACAGGGACACGAAGTCAGCTCCCAGCAGCTGATGGGAAAGAATTAAACCTCAGACACCCCAAAGGTCCTGGGACACGGACCCTTTGCTTCCAGCAAACTCTGGATTGGCCTGATTCGGTTGGAGATGCAGCAAGCAAAGGATTTTTCCATGTCAGATTCCTCTCCTAGAACACTAACACACAGAACAAATCGTGGGGAAGTTAGAAAGCACAAACTTAAAGACGGCAAAAGCCGTTGGCACCATATTAAAAATAAAAAGAAATATATATTCATAGAAAAGACTATTTTGCCAATGAAAGATCACTAACGGTGCAAGGTTTGTGTTTTAAAGCTTCAGAAACAGTATCTTGGATGCTGGATGTGGCAGTAGGTGCTCGAAGCAGTCCCAGGAGGAAGGACCTTCTCCACAGCCCCACAGCGAAGAAAACAAATTGAAAAATAAAACCTCTCGTGGGAATGGAAAAGTTTTGTCTTCTCAGGCACTTCTGTCTCCCAAGTCCTTCTCACGAATGCTCAGCTCTGGGGCCACCCTCTTCTGCATGGAGAGAACACCTGCAGTGGCAGAGAACTCCCGTCATCCACCCTGGGCCCACAGGTGATGGGGACATTGATCCATGGCAGTGCCAGGGACCCCGTGGTGGCACTGGGGACCCCCCCAGCACGCCAGGTGCCATCAGCTCTGCCTCCCCTGGCCACCCATCCTGTGGCCATGTCCCAGGTGCACTGGCAGGTACCTGGTGTGGGGCTGCAGGCGGGTTAGGCGAGCATGTGGTCAGCGAAGGGCGCTCGGACACCGTCGCTGTAGGCGTCCATGGGGTAGTCCCCGTCCATGTCCATGTGCATGTCGATGGGGTCCAAGGGGATGTCACCCGAGTACATGGGGCGGTAACCAGGGTCCAGCTCTGCAGGTGAGGGATGTGGCAACCTCAGCTCCCATCAGCCAATGACTTCTCCAGATCTCAGCCACCTCCTTGTCCCCCACACAGGGCAGCATGTGACATGTGGTGCTGTAAAAGGGCCCCACCATCCCCTAGCCCAAGGACACCAGCTGTGTGTGCTCCCTGGGAGCTGAGCATTCCACTGTTCACCCCCAATCCCCAGCAGATTGGGCTGGCTTTTGACTGACAGCCACCTGAAAAAGGTTTTAAAACCAGCCTGGCTTGGTGACATGAGGCAACTGCCCCCCTCCAGAACCCAGCCCATGGGGACCCTGCAAGGAGGGCTGGTGCCATACTCACCATCTGAGTAAGGCTCGTTGATGGGGATCATGCTCTGAGCCTGTGGAAGAAGGTGGCACAATTGAAGGGATTCATGTTCCTGATGCTCAGGGGCCATGTGGTGGCAAGCCCTGCCCCAGGTGGTGCCATGACCCAGGAGCTGAGGCCACAGCCCATCTGCCTCCCACCTCCCACTGTTAGACAGTCACTCCTGTCTGAGCTCTGGCAGGAGGTGCTGCCAACAGCTTTTGGAGGCAGGATGGGGCCATCCCCTGACGCCCTGGTTTCCCCAGGGAAAAGATCTTGTTGGGATGCTCACCGCTTCCCAGGCTGCCGGGTCGTGCTTGAAGAGGGAGTTGGTGAGTTCCACGGAGACACGTTTCCTGTAGTCAGGGTTCTTGTCCTCCGAGATGCGGAAGAGCACAGCGGCCGCATAGGTGGCTGTGGGGATGGCCAGCAGCCTCAGCTCCTGCTGCCATGCAGCATCAGAGCCCCAGAAACCCCAGCTGGGACAGTGCCAGGAGAGTCCCCAGCACAGCCCGTGGCATGGCAGCACTCACCTGTTCCCTCATTCCTGGAGTGCAGCAGCTCCATCAGGGGAGCTGAGGCCCCCTCGGCATCGATGGCATCTGCTGCCTCCTTGTCCTGGGCCAGCTCACACAGTACACCAGCTGCCACGCGCTGGATGTTCTCCACTGGCGAGTACAGGAGCTGTCAGGAGAGATCAGTGACCGTGTGAAGCAGCCAGCAAGGAGCCTCTGTGCTCTGGGCATGTCCTGATGCAGCCCAGGGCTGCAGCTCCCCGTGCAGGCTGGGCAGGAGGTGGCCCAGTGCAGCCCCTGTGTCCCCGCAGCCCTGACCTGCACGAAGAGAGGGATGGTGTTGAGGCGGAAGATCTCCATGCGGTTCATGGGGTCCCGGGCCAGGATGTGCAGTGCTCCTGTGCAACCCTCCACAATCTCTTCCATCTTCACTCCATCCTGCCAGGGAACAAGAGCTCAGCCAGGGCCCTCACACGCTGCGGCACGGCCACCTGAAGTGTGGGCACAGGGCACCCCCAGGGACGGGCTGGGTTTTGGGGTGCCAGGCTGGGAGGCCCCCCAAACCCCTGGTTTTGGGGTCCCAGGTGCTGGGAGCAGGGCAAAGGGGTGGGGACTCACCGTGTAGGGCTGTTGTGTGCCGGCGGCCGCATGTCGCTGGGCGTCCTGGTGAGCCTTGACCAGCAGCTGGACCAGGCGGGGGATGACAGCGGCCTCCTGCAGTGGGGCGTGGTTGGCTGGACACAGAGCCAGGTTGCGGATCAGGCCTATGGTAGCCTGGAGGAGAGGAGGACAGAGGAGTGATTTGGCTCAACTGTGGATCAGAACAGCATGTGTTCCCCAAGAGACCCGCTGGCTGCACCCCTTCCCATCTGCCCCACCCCATCTCCCTTGTGATGCAGGCTGACTCAGCTTCTCCCCACCCTGGATCCATCCTATCCCCAAGCTGAGTTTCAATTCCAATAAGCAGCAGGCACGAGCCACTTCCTTCATCAGCTGCTGTCAAGGACACGACCCAACAGGAGCAGGGCTGTGGCAGCAGCAGCCACCACCACTCTGCACAGCACCAGCTGCTGACCCCCTCAGCAACCCATCCCACCACAGAACAGCGGGCAGGGGCTCACTCCAGCCCAGGCATCGGCCTCCTCCTGCCCCCAACACCCCTCTGGCCTCTTACCTTAACCAGTGGCCACTGGTTGGGCTGGTTGAGGAGCTTGACAATGGCGGGGATGCCGTAGTTGAGCCGCACTGAGTTCTGCGCCATCTCGGCCTCGGGGTGCCGGCTGGTGAGGTGCCGCAGGGCACAGACGGCCGGCTCGGTGATGTCCTCCTTGTCACCCGCCCGCAGGATGGTGTGGATCAGGGCCTCCACCCCGTTTGACTGCGTCACCAGTGTCTTGTTCTTGCTGTTGTTGCAGGTCAGGTTGGAGAGGGTGCCGGTGGCACAGGTCAGCACGTTCACATCATCAGAGCTCAGCTGGTTCACCAGGATCTTGAGAACGCCGTCCAGGCCCTCCTGCAGGAGTGGGGATGGGAGGTGAGAGCAGCACACACAGTCAGACCCAAGTTCCAGCCCCCATTTGGCCCCACATGCCCCCAGCAGGCAGTGATGGGGGAGCTACAGTGTTCCTGACTCCCACACAGCTCCTTTTCCACCCCCCCACGCCTCCTTTTCCATCCCCCACAGCTGGAGCTGCTCCTTCATGGTGAGCCCCAGCTACTCTAACATGCGCAATTTCACTCAGAGTTTAATGTCTCCTGCTGGAATCACACTTCCAATGCCCCTGCCAGCACTCCCCAGACGGTGATGGAGTGACCCCAGTCCTGGCCATGCTGGCCAGCAGCCAGCAGCAGGCAGGAAAGAGTTAAAACACCATGACCACGTCCTCCTTCAACCCTTCAGTCAGCAGAGCCAGAGATGGTTCCATGACAGCCAAAATAGTTTCCAGGCTGCATCAGAGCTAATCCACATGGAGCGGCCCCAGCAGATGGGAAAACTCATCAGGAGGCAGCAAAGGGCTGAGAGAGCAGACCCAGAGCAGGACTGGGGTCATCTCTGCACCGGCTGCAGGGCACAACAGCCTTGGCAGCAGCTCTGCTGGCAGCTCCCCCAGGAGCTGGGCAGGCAGCCAGCCCAGGACAGGCTGACGGGGCTCCCGAGCCAGAGCAAACTCCAGTGGCACCCGCTGAGTGACCGCGGTGGCCTCGGCCCCACACTGGGGACACGCAGGAGTGCTGGCAGCCAGCTGGCATGGGCAGGGCCACAGGCAGTGAGCAGCACCCCAGGATGCAGGGCACACCCTGCTGCAGGGTAACTTGAGCACAGTGGGGCATCCCCTCACCCCGCCAGGCACAAGTGCTGCTGCAGCTCATGGAACAGGGAACATGAAGCTTTGGACTCAGCCTGGCATGAGCTGCCCAGCACCCGGCATGGACGTGGCTCCAAAATGTGGCACTGAAGCACAGCCAGGGGTCCTGCAGACTCACCTGTTTGGTTGCCACATCAGAAAGGTTCCGCAGGGTCCACAGGCAGTTCTGGACCAGCCTAGGGCTGGAGCTGGTCAGGTGCTTGCCCAAGGCCTGCATGCCACCTGCAGGGAAGGGGACAGTCCTGTGAGCACCCCTGGCTATCCTAGCAGAAGGAGGAGTGAGCAGCAGCAGGGCAGTGTAGGCTGGGCATCAGCCGATGCTCCTGTACACAGAGCAGCCTCATGGCTTAGCAGAGGCCAAATGTGGTGTGGGAAGAGCTCTCAGACATCCAGGATGGATCCTGCCACACACACAGTGCCAGGAACATGCCTAAGCAGCCTTCAGAGCAGGAATCCAGGCCAGCACAGGTGGCTTCACATGGCTGTGCAGACCTCTGCCCATCTCACAGACATGCAGGAGAACACATCCTCAGCCACATCACCCTGACACCACCATTCATCCTCCTCCTGTGGCTCTGCTCCAGCCTCTCTTACCAGCCTCAACGATGGCAGGTTTGTTGCTGGGACACACCGACAGCACCTTGAGCACACGGCTCGTGGTCCACAGCAGCTTCTCATAGTTGTAGCTGCGCATGATCTGCACCAGGGCCTGGGGTCCTCCATTGGCCAAAATAATCAGCTGCAAGACAGAATCCCAGAATGGTTTGGGTTGGAAAGGACCTTAAAGACCATCCAGTTCCACCCTCCACCACAGGTAGCAGCACATTCCACTAGACAAAGTGGCTCCAAGCCCTGTCCAGCCTGATCTTGAACACTTCCAGGGATGGGGCATCAAGAGTGAAGGGCTGGGTTGTGGCAGCCCTGGGGTTCTGGGACCCCCTCTCCAGATTCAGGAGATCCAGGACACAATCCAGGCAGAAGCTCCAACCCCTTGGCATGCAGGAATGCTCTGGTCACGTCACCAGGGCCGCATGAGACGGTGGGGTCTCCAGTGCTGCCTCCTGCACATCTGTGAGGTGCAAAGCTGCACAGCCACCCCCTTCCTGCCTACCCCATGTCTCTGACAGTCTGGGATCCCCATCCCACCTTGCTCTCCTGGTTCCCATAGGCCAGAAGCTGGAGGCAGTCAGTGGTGATGGCCAGGAACTTGGGGTTGTTCTTGTTCAGCAGGGGAACCATCTTCTGCAGCCCGTCGGCCAAACGCACGGCCATCTTGGCCCCCTCCTGGTACAGTAGCAGGTTGTGCAGGGTGGTGATGGCATAGAAGAGAACCGACTCGACAGGTGAGCTGTGGGCAGGCAGCACACACCACGTCAGTGCAGGAACTACACCCCGCTCACCGGGCTGTAGTAGAGCCCCCAGGGCTGCCCCGAGCCCAGCAACCATCAGCACCCTTCAGCATGGCCCCAGGGAAAGGACACCTCAGAGCCTGAGCCCCCATCTCTGTGGCCAGGGCAGTGTGGGTGAGGTAGCCCACCCCTCCTGCCCCGATGCAGGCTCCATACCCAGCAAACCCCAGGGGTTTCCACAGGTTCACAGTCTCCCACTCCCCTGTCTTGGTGAGCAGGAGGACCCACACTGAGGGCAGCATGAGCCCTCCCTTCCTCTGCCCCCAGCCCAGGAGAAGCTGCCAGGCTCTGCCACCCCCCTGGAGTCCCCACCACCACTGTGTACCTCAGCATCCTGACGAGGGCCGGGATGCCACCAGACTTGAAGATGGAGAGCAGGCCCTCGCGGTGGTGGGAGAGGTTGTGCAGGATGCTGGTGGTGCAGCGGGCGGTGTCCAGGTCGCTGGTGCTCTGCATGGTGCGGACCACGGCTGCCACGATCTGCGGCGATTGCATCAGCGCGCGGCGCGACGCCTCCTTCTTAGAGAGCTGGTTGACGATCATGGCTGCCTTGCTGACAACCACCTGGAGGGAGAGGAGCCGGCGTGTGGGAAGGGGTCCCGCAGCAAGGACAGGATGCCAGGTGATATGGCTGGGCAGAGGTGGGCTCAGTCCTGGTGCAGGGTGGAGGCAACCAGGAGTTTGGCCCAGAGGAAGGAGATAGACATGACCACAGAGCCCCACGGGGATGGCAGCCCATCTGTGCAGCAGCTGAAAGCCCAGAGACACAGACAGCAAACATAGTTCCTTACCGGGTCCTCATCGTTGAGCAGCTTGGTGAGCTCTGGGATGGCACGTGTAGCCAGCTCGGCATCATCCTGGTAGTTGATAAGGTGCACGATGGCCGACTTCAGCATCTGGGAGGGCTCTGCCAGGCGCTGCACATTGGTCTGCTGCCCCTCCAGCTGGGTGGTGATGAGAAGTGAGCGGTCCTCCACCGTCTCGGGGTACATGGCAGCCCGGACGCGCTGGGCACGGGTCATGGCCAGCTGAGCCTCCATGTCCGCTGCAGGGGTGGACAGGGAGGCAGCGTAAGGCTCTCTCCAAGGAGCACTCCCAGCCCTGCTTCCCAATCCCAACAAGATGAGCAAGAGCTTAGCGCAGTGACACCAGCCACGTCAGCAGTCCCGGCACACTCTGCACAGAGCTGGAGCTTCAAAGCGTAAACAGATCCGGCAGCACAGAGATAAGACAACACTCAATTAGGCAGCATGATGAGGCAGTTGTCACACAAGGCCCATTAATTAAAAAATTAAGGATATTTGCAACTTGGGACTAGCTGGCACTGGAAAAAAGGAGAACGCTGAGGCCCTCTCCATCGAGGATGCTGAGGTGTGATACTGCAGTAGCCACCCATGGTCCCCACCTCTGCAGCACAAGGACTGCACAGGGTCCCATAGGGGGATCTGATCCCCTCAGGGGCTAGCAAATAAACCTTCCAGGGCCTACTGCTGACAGGGAACTGCAGAGGCAAGTAGAGCAAACCAGCCCCCTTTGAGGGGATAAAGCTGGGGGGAAGCATCTCCTTCACTCCAGGCTGCGGCTCCGCGTTGTCCTTGCCCTAGTGGGAGAAGCCGTCGCAGTGGCACGGTGTTACAGCACACACTGGCAGCTCTGTCAGCCACACTGGGACAGGCTTCCCAGCAGGCAGACAGGCAGTAGAGCAGGTGACAGATCTGTGGGCCGGGATCAGCTGTTCCCATCTCAAGCCAACCCACTGGCACGCTTGGATGTGTGCGCAGTTCAGCGCCAGCACGGGCTGACCATGCACCACCCCCACGCAAGAGCCTCTCAATGCTAGGAAGGAGGAGAGGAGGGAGTATATTTTAGGCAGCAACAACTCCCAGGGTGTGGAAATCAGCATGGAGGAGCACCCAGAAGCAGCAGCATGGCTACGGGGGAGGAGGAGGAAGGCAGAAACTGAGCAGCTGAGCCTGAGGATGTGCCAGGCCCCACAGCCCCTTACCTTGCGCTTGGCTCTGGCCCTGGCTCCCTCCCTGGCAGTAACTCGTGGTGGTCGTCTTCTTGATGGTGTACTGCTTCCCATACACCTCGTCATCGTCCCCGAGGCACTTGCTGCTGACGGAGGGCACCTGCGTGTTGACTCCGGAGTGGATCCCGGAGTCGTAGGTGTAGGTCTGCTGCCACTCCGTCACCTTGATTGGCTGCTCCATCATGTTCATCACCTCCATGGCTGCTCTGCAGGGTGGGGAGGGGAGAGGTTACACCTCCAGGAGAGCCCAGGTTGCCGCAGGACCCTCCTGCCCCTGAATGGCACGGCAGCCCCCCCGGTGCAGCAGCCGGCCTCTGCGCAGGCCACGAGCAGATGGAGCCGATCCCTATCTGCCCTCCTCCCCCACTGGAGATGAAAGGCGGCACCGGGATGACGAACCCCAAGCTCAGCACTTTGTTGCTCATGTTCAGACATGAAACGCGGCTGCGTCTCACAGCGCTGTGTCTCACAACACCGTGTCTCACCACTGCCACGGCCAAGGTGTGGGCAGACTCTGCCCAGCACAGTGGGACACTACAAGCTCCAGGGTCCCCCGGCTGCCCATGAGCTTTTTTAAGACCCCTTTCCAGAGACAGGACCTGCAAAGAGCTGGGGACATGCCAGGAGTTCCAAGCGCCATATGGCTGGAGCTCCAAGCATAAAATGAACCTTTTTAGAAGCTTCCTGGGACACTCCTAAAGCACTTAAAAATAAGCAAGCAAAGTCACTGGCTCAGCTCTCCCATGGGTGCTGAGCACCACAGGCGCCCACGGTGTGGTCCGGGGTTGGGCACTCCCCACTCAGTGCCGGGACAGGGCAGCCCAGCACATCCCAACACTCAGGACAAACCAGCCAAGGTTGCTGGGAGCAGGGCTGGGATTTCCTTGTCTTTAATTTGGAGATACAAGGGGGAGGGAGGGAGGATGGCTCATGGATTAATGCCTGAGCTCACTCAGGGCGGTGAGTCACCAGCCCTGCATCCAGGCCCCCGGCAGGGCCAGGAGGGATGGAGGCAGGGTTGGAGGCAGGGCAGGGAGGGAGGTATGGAAACAGCACCCGCCCAACCCTCCGCTGACCCATCACCCAGGATTCCTATCCCTTCCCTGCCGCGCAGGAGTGGAATGAGTCAGAGTTTCAGAGGCGATAAGCAGCGAAGGGAGCAGCTGCCGCCCGGCATACCTGGGCGCAGCAGCACCCACTTCGAAACAGCCTAATTACCACCTGCACCGGCCCCGATTCCTGCGCCGGGCTGGACCGGGGCGGCCGCGCGCCCCTGGCTCCGCTCCAGCCGCCAGCACAGCGCGGGACCCGCAGGGACCAGCCGGGCTGGGGCGGCAGCCTCA
>JANPWX010020248.1:187720-271619 GCA_024734555.1 Trochalopteron elliotii | reverse complement strand
CCAGGCCGCGGTGCTGACACCGAGGCCCCCCTGACACAGAGCCCTGGGCCCGCAGAGCCTCTCCCTCCATGGGGAGGGCGGCCATGTCTCCTCAAGCAGGGCGGCCGAGTCGCTGCTGCCCTGGTGCCCCTGGACTCCACAGAAACAGCGCCAGAGCGTGCACAGGAACAGCAGCAGCCCCAACGCCGGCGCCTGCTCACCGAGGCATCTGCACCAGCTGCCATGCCAAAAGGGGGCGTGCTGTGGGCACCACTGTGCGTGCTTTGGCAAAAGGCTTCAGCAGAGCAGGCCACAATGGCTTTCTCTTGACTTGCCAGCCTCACAGCTTCAGGTGGGCCTCTGCCCCTGACTGACTTCAAGAGCTGTGCTTGAGGGGAGACTCTCCTTCCACAGGCAGGCGTCCCAAGGCAGCGGCACTGGTGCCATCGCCAGAGGGACACAAGGCCTGCGCTGCAGCTGCCGCCCCTCTCCTCCATGCAGGCACCTTAAAGACACGTGCTTGAGCTTCCAAACTAAATCCTGGACTGACTTGGAACAGAGGAAGAAGCAGCGGGCCCTGAAGAAGAGCCGGCACTTGTGGCCGACGTTCATTCACGGCTGGAGGGAAGCACTTTGGTGTCTGCTGAGGAGATGGCCCGCTTCACAAGCTCAGGCTTTGCTGCCAGAAAATCCTGCTTTGCTCTTGCTGGAGCCCATTCCCTACCAATGCATGGCCCTCCATTGTTCCTGGATCAAGTCTGGTGGCAACAAGTCTGTCCCGTATGCACCTGACAGCACAAAAGGGCAGCACACGTCTTGGCTGCTCCTTTAGGGGGCTGGCACCATCATCAGAGACACAGAAGAGCTTCTCCTCCCAGAGTGATCCCTATCCTCTGCACTTCCCCAAACACCTGCCTTGATGTTCCCTGGGGACCCGCCCTGTTCGTGGCCGTACTCAGCAGGCACCCAGTTGTGTGTGGACGTGAGCTGCCCCAGGCAGACACACAGCAACTGGAGAGCTGAAGAGCAGAGGCTGGGCCAGTTCTTTTTTTTTCCAAAATGCAAGGAAGACAGAAAGGCGCAAGGAAACATGGCAGTGTCTCCGCAGAGTCTCTTGGTCCGGTGAAATTCAGTAGCGCTTGGTGTTTCTGTGCTACTGCTCATCCCTTCCAGGAAAAAAGTCATTCCAGGAAGGAGCAACATCATCTGACACATAGCAAGTGCTGCCCCCAGTTGTTCCAGGTGCTCCTGCCACCAGCCCCTGTAGGATGCAGCACAGCCCCCAGTGCACGTTGGCTTTGGCTGCCCTTTGGCAGAGAAGCGCCCCCGGGGCACAGGTCTCTGGGGCAGGAGACCGGCTCCAGCGCTGCCAGGGCTCGGGGGGACTCTGCTTTGGCGGGGACTGTGCCACCCCTGCAGATTTCAGTGCTCCCAGGGCCCCAGGCGTCAGAGCAGCATCCGTACCCTGGCCCACACCTTCCTCAATTGTGTCCCGCCGCCGCGTTTAAAACGGGCACCAGGCGGGACGTGTCCCAGGGAGGCCGTGCCAGCTCCTGTGGAAGACCCTGTGCCCTTCCCACTCCTTCTGCTGCCCTGAGCCCGCAGAGCAGGGCAGCATTTGCTTATGGTTTGAGCCGTTCCTAAAGATCCTGTCGGGCTGTCTGAGACACTTGGGGCAAGGCATTCCTTCCAACCTGGGCCACTTCGGGTGGGCCGGGGGTGGCCCCAGGGCAGGTGGCAGTGTGCCAAGGACCCTTTGTGACACGGTGCAGGGATTCGGGTTGCTACCTGCCGCTGGTCCCCGCCTTTCCCTGGTGTCGGTTGTCACGGCATGCATTGCTTCCAAGATTTACCTTTCAGTTGCAAGAAATCTGTTTGAAAGAAGTCACAGTGGATGGTTAATGACAAGTGTGCCACAGAGCCTTATCTATCAGTTGGGGAAATTTTTTGTTTTTGAGAATCTCCTGTGACATTTGCTAAGACGTTGGCTCCTGGTATTTTATTTTGTGGGGTTGTACCTACAAAAAAGAGACTTCATCTTTGAATTCAGCTGTTTTGGGACTTACAGATATGCTCAGAAAGACATAGAACCTGTCAGGCTGTGCATGCCCTCCCTGTCCAAGAGCAGTACCTACAGCAGGTGTTGGGGAGTATGGTAGAGTCTAGCCCTCCCATAATCAACAGCCAAAAATAAAAACAGGTGGGGTGCCTGTTCTGGTCCTCCCCCTCCATACAGAGATGCATGGCCCAGCCTGTCCTAGTCCCCCGACAGCTGGAGCACAGCCCTCCCTCCTCAACCCAGCATGTTGGGTGGGGTGCTCACTGGGAGCAGCTGAAAAAGGGCCACCACACTGTTCACTAAAGATAAGAAAGGTGCCCAGGGAAGGGATAAAGCAGGCTAGATACTGCTCTGGATAAATGCAGAATGGGGCCATCCCATGGAGCTGGCCCCAGTGTGTGAAGATGGGTGGGATGTCATGCCACTGTGCTCTTCCTGAGAGTCTTCTCCTGGGCTGTGGTTTTCAGAACCACTTCTGATGGGTTTTTTTCCTGCTTTGTCCTAGCTCTGGATCTAAAAGAGAAAGTAAAATCCAAATTGCTGTCTACAGGGGAAGCAGCCTGGGGTGTGTTCAGTGAGTGGCTCCTGGGTTAATCTGACAGAACTGTCGGTTTTCTTTGCCTCTCTTGTTTTTCTTTGGTGGTCCCCGAAAGCCTCTTTCCACTGAAGAGCTTCTACTTGTCCAGGAGTACCCAGCAGATGAATGGGGATAATTGTAATGAGAACACAGTGGATAACTCCTCCTGCCCTGCCCATACCTCAGTTAAAGCTGCAATTTTCTGTTGGAACTTTTGTGCTTCTCTGTGTTTTGTGCTCCTGTTTGCCCTTGACTTTGCTTGGAGAAAGCCTGGAGAAATTGATGAATGAGACATGGTGGGCCTTTGCAGCATTTGTGGGACACTCAGGATGTCTGGTGCTGAGGGCTGAAGGCACAGATATGACTGTGTGGAGAATCTGGGAATTTGTAGATCCAGGGCAGAGGATTTTGGGAAAAAAATAGAAATTCTAGAAAAATTATGAATACTGGACTCTTTTGCATTCTTCCATGGCTACTGGAAGGAAACCTGTTTACTTTCATGACTCTTTCTAACAGATCAATTCTCCAAGTGTTTGATTTAGGCGCTGAAAATAAATGGGCATTTTTAGCTCTGCTCTTTGAGGTGGAAGGGATGATGTCTCTCCTGTCACAGACTGACTGGAGACCTTACCACACTGCACTGGACGATTTTCTTTGAGGACATGGTGAAACCCCAGCTGAAGAATCACAGTTGCATGACTTCTTCTCTTCCACACATTTGGATTCCTGAGTAATTCCTGTGTTATGTGTAAATCCCTCTTCTAAGGACATAAAGGTCAAAAATATTTGGGGGGAAAGGGAGTTTTGTCAAGTTAGCAGGACAAAAGGGATTTATAGCAACTCTTCTGCTTTAAAGCTTTACCTGTAAGCAGCTGTGTGGACAGAAGTGAGTAATTCCAGAGTATTAAAGTTTGTTGTAGAGACAACAGCAGAGCAGAAGTTATTGATCCTGGCTCATGCTCATCAGCAGTCTCCCCTTGTCTCCTTTGTGGCTTGGAGCATTGTTATTTTTGCAGCTTGGGTACAAGCACAGAAATATCTGGAACAGAGAAATGTTTGCAAGAATTTTCTGGGTATGCTAAAAAACCACAGCAATAGTATTGGGCAGCCAAAGCAGTCTGTGTTTTAAAGATGCTGCTGGACCTCTGTGGCCAGCCTGGCTGCACAGGTAGCTGTAACTAGTGGGGTATGTGCTCTACAGTGTGAACAGGAGATCCGGGGCCTTGCCAGCTCCACAGGTCTCACTGGATGCATTACAGGCAGTGGAAAAACTTATACAACAAAGTATCTTTTTGGTCATGGTGGTGTTGGGTCATGCTTTCCTTTGACATTCACATGTTCCTTCTCTTACTTTCACAATCACTTGTTTCATTAAATGAGGACAGGTCAGTTCCACTTGGTGTGAAGGTGCTCCAGTGACAAAACATTCTCAGTGGTTTCTGGGTGCATAAGGAACGTTTAAGAAGAAGCCACTCTAGCTGCATGGTTCATCCTGACCCTCTAATTTAGGAGATTAATACCTCACAGCACACAGTATTTTACTACGTTTTCATGTAACTATTTAATGCCTTGACTGCTCCTATATATCCTGGTCCTGTCATTGTTGCTGTCGGTGGTGAATTTGGGACACCAGGTGGCACAAGATAGTCATGAAGGGAAGAGAATAGGATGTAGTGAAAAAGAAGGACAGGAAAATGAAGAGTACAAAACTCTATTACCCAACACAGTCCACGACACAATACCAGAATGTTATTCATGTTATATATCCTGTGACTGTTTCATTTACTGTAGGAGTTCAAGCAGGGAAGTTCTGGGATGTAAATTTACATATTTCACTGTCATATTTCATAGTCACTGAAATGCTGTGGAACTCAGGGGGGAAAGTCACACTGCTTTGAAATTAAGAATATGACATTTATTCAGAAATATATTTTAAACACCCCACCCCCCCTCTGAGCTTAGTGGTATGGCTAGGAAGTGCTGTAGGTGCCAAGACCAAGAGGAAAAGATCAGTCAGCCTCTGTAATGCAGGTGATATTGACACAGGTGCTCCATACAAAGCCAGCTAGTGTCTTGATTGGGACAATTTATATGCTATAAACATTATGAGAAGGATTTTGTGCAATCTGATTTTTTACTATAAAAAAAAATTATTTGTTCAACAGGATTTTCACTTGACAGGACACTGGAGGATCTGTTTGAGTGTGAATTAGAAACACACAGAAAATGAGGCTGTTCACAGGATTTCTGTCACAGTACAGCTGGTCTGTAGCTGGACAGATAAATCTGGCCATAATAAGACACCCAATTTGACTTTCCTAGTTTGATAAACAAGTCCCTGGGTGAGCGATGATAGGATGGATTTGAACACATATCAGCGACCCTCAGCCAACCCCACTTGATCCTAAGTGCAAACATATCACTGGTCAAGGAGCTGGGTGGTGTTAAGACCCAGACAGGTCAGCTGTCTAAACCCGCAAAATTCAAACCCCCCACAAAAACAGCTGCCCTAATAAATTCTTGGCTGTTTGTTGATGAACCTCGGTAAAGTCGTGTCATTTCTGTCTCCAGCCAACAACCCCTAACATAATAGATTTCATTTGTCACAGCAGGCAGAAGATGGGCACCAAGGAGTGGCAAGGATGGTCTGGCAATTAATGCAGTGCTGTGTGAGCACAAAGAACAGGGTTCTATCCCACCACAGCACATCATCCCCTTGTGGTGATGCCTCAGCCCCTAGGACAGGCTTTGCAGTGATCCTTAATTTCATACTCATTTTCTAAGTGTTCATGACAAGTGTCCTCTGTTCTTTCCTATTTCTTGATCAATGTTCTGTCAAGCTGCATGTACCAAAGTCCAGAGTATATTGCTGACCTTAGTAAATATAGCAGAATGCCAAATACTCTGACAAAGCATTCCTTGCGTGTCTCAAAATGGTACCCACGGAGAAAAAAATCATGTAATGTTACATTCTGTACTTCAGATTGCCCTTGCATGCAAACTGCAATGATTTCACCCTTCCACAAACTCAGATGTACAGTTGCAAAAACAAATTCAGTTCTGCCTTTTAGGCACTACAATATTGTGGTGGTGACGTTCAGGAGAGCCTGGTTAGAAAACCAGTGTTGTTCTACCCTGCACAGTGGTTTGGTGAGAAGTGAAGAGGAATACCTGTGGTGAATGATGCAGATGAAAGAGGAGGTGTGTAACTGCTGTTCCAGCCAGCACAGCTGTTCTGTACAGGGGGACACATGGTGTGTTTGATGATCCAGTTAGATCACACTATGGCAAATGTCACAAGGTGCCTAATGAAGACACCAATGATGCCATCACTGATGTCTTCTAAGCAAAGTGCTTTGTCTGTACCCTCACACCTGTGAGGGCCCTAGCCAGCAGTGCAGAATGGCTGGGATCCAGTTCAGTTAATACTGCCTCCATCTATAGAAATATTTATATTACTGTAGCCAGCATTTGCATCATGATGATTATACCACTTGCTCCAGTGATATTAATTTTAACACATCCAGTTTTACTGCAACTTTTTTCCACCTTGTCCTCTGTAAAGGTTTCTGCACCATGCCAGGTCCTGATACTGTAATGGTACCATCCCTTCCCACCATGAACTGCCCAACAGAGGGCAGACAGAACCTTCATTTTGCTTCCCTGGGAATGAGGACAAGCAACATTCAAAAGTTGGGTATGATTGAGCTGGTGTCTTTTGGAAGGAGCATAGCTAGTCCACGGGTTAAAAGGCATCTCTGTTTTTGTTTCAAGAACACAAGAAACTATTTACTTATGAACATGCTGTGTGTGTGTACACCCAGTGCAGGCAGAAACTAAAGCAAGACCCAGAAGATAACAAATGAACTGGTGTGAAGGGAAGCTTGGACTAATTTTATTACCTCTTGCCTCTTATTTTCCTTTTACCTCAACAAGAGGAAAACCAGAACATTTTGTTCCTTATGGGAACCCTGGGGCCAGCCTGTTATACAAGAGGCTGGTTCAGTCCCTGAGAGCCCCAGGCTCTGGGTTGGTGCTAAGTCAAGTGCATTATCGTCTCCTTCCTCTCCGGTCATAGCAAGCATGCGCAGAACATCAGCTGAGGATCAAACCCTGGGCCTTGCAGAGCAAGTTTAACCAAGAAGATTCTCCCTTAATCCAGTCTGGGAAACCATGAGCACTACACCTGGTATGTTAATGGCATGTGATGGGACTGGTACAGCAACCTTCCTGCCCCTGCTGTTACTCACCCTCAGATTGCAATTCAGTGCCCAGTTACTCACTGCACACTGAGCACAGGAAAGGCTGGACAAAAGAAGTTGAGTGAATGAGAAAGATTTCTGATCAGCCAGGGATCTCCTTAACCTGGACTGTAAGTCCAAGACCAGAGGCTTTGTTCAGAAATCACAAGTGTAATGCTGCAGCTCCAAGGGACAGAGGGATGCAGTGAAATACACAACTCCACCTCTCACTCATCAGAATTGATAGTTTGCATGGGGCATTAATTTTTAGCAAAGGACATTCAGGTATCCTGTTATGAGGTGCTACACAAGATAAGGAAGGTACAGACCCCTAAAGCTGATAAAGACTATTAAAGAGTTATTAATGGAAACCAGTTCATTAGCTTTATTTGGCTTTGGATCAGGTATTTAAATCATACCTCCTCCCTTTGTATTAGTTTTGACATTACATGGCTTTTTATCAGAACCTGCTCTGCTCTGAAACACAAGCTGATTTATACCAGAGCAATTTGCAAGGAGGCAGACCACTCAGGGGATGAGTCAGCCTTTCAGATGTAGATAATTCACAACTATATAGATGAGGAAGGTGATCAGGGTGGGACAGGAATAAACCTGGGTCTAAACAAAAAGTTCTGTCTCTATAAACATCTGCATGTCAAAAACTCTTCTCAAAGAGCCTGGCAGAAGCAGGCATTCAACTCACACTGACACTGAGCATCTGCTGCCATTGTGCATCCTCAGTGCATCATCCAGAGGGCAAAGCTGTGATGGAATCCAAGTGGTGCCTGTGGACATGCTGCAGATCTGCTGTGGTGCCTCCCACGGGCCCAGCTGACTCTGCATGCAAGGCCCCTGTGGAGACAAGAGCTGGACAGATCCACCAGTTAAGCACTGCCTGGTGTGTTTTACCTTTCCCAGCACCATCTCATGTCTGCTTTTGAAAACCCCCAGCACTTTTACAGTGTCATGTTCTTCACTCCCAGGGAAAAATAATCTTCAGTCTTTTGTGTGGGGAAGAGAGGCACAATTTTCCCAGTAGTTTCTCCTTCCTTTAAAACATCTGCGTATCTTGGTTGTGTCATTTCCGTTCTCAAGACACCTAATCACTCCCTCCCACATCTGATTATGCATCATGTTAGATGCTGTAGAGCAACTGAGTAATAAAACACTTAATTAAATTGCCACATGTCTTTGTTACACCCTTTAATTAGATTACTTGGAAATAATAATAGTTTCTTGCCAACCTGAAGGGTTCATTAATTCCCTCTGCAGATAACAGGAAGTAATCTATCTTTTCCTACAGGTATTTTTCTAAATCCTAAATCAAATGAATAAATTCTGATTTTAAAGTCAATTAGAAATAGATACACTCTGAGACTACACCATAATCTTCATGAGTGAAATGAATTCAGACTCTCCTTACAAGGCAGCTTAACAACATTTTTCCTTATAGGGATGACAATTTCAAGACAAGAAGTCAGATTTTAAAATATGAAACACTTCCTGGAATAATCACCCAACTAACAAAATGTTCCAGAAGAATAAGAAGATTGATGTTATAGTACTTACAAAGTGCTTTAACACCAATAACGAAAAATCATGTGAAAACAAACTACTCCTGCATTTATAAATCACCAACTTTACACAGCCTTAAGTCAGACAGCAGCATTAAGCCATAGTTAAAGACTGACAATTGCTTAGGAGTTAATGTGTGCTGATGACACCTGATGACTATTCCACAGTCATTGTGTGATACTTGCTCGGGGCAAGTCTATTCCAAAACAGGTAAACATCCACAGTACCAAACTGCCTCCATGGAGAGACGGTCAATGTGGTCTCCCCACTACCAGGACCAGCTTCATGTTGTTGATTTAATCAGCAGTAGAGACTGAGGTCCTACAGGAAGGACAAAACCCTAAGGAAACTCAGCAAAGACAAATGCAGGTGGCCAAAGATAGTTCTGGGTCTGGGAGAGAGTAACTTAAATTCAGCAGGACATGGGGTACTGCCTTGAAAGCAATTTTGTGGAAGAGGTGCTGTGGTCTGGATAAGCTGAGGAGGATCCCAACAGAGCACCCTGTGACAAAGAAGGACATTCAGGGCTGTGTCACCAAGAGTGCAGCCAGTGGGGTGAGGAACCTCACCTTTTACCCTGCAGTGATAAGAACCCACCTCTGAGTGCTGGGACCAGCCTGAGCTCCCTGGTGCCTGTCCTATAGAGGCACAGATGTACCAGAGTCCAGAGGAGGCCACCACACTACCAGGAACGGAGCACAGGACACATGAGCAGCTTCTGAGAGAGCTGGAGCTGTTTAGCCTGGAGGAGAGAAGGTGAAAGGGCACCTTACTGCTGCCTGCAACTGCCTGCTGGGAAGGTGTGAGGAGGACAAGCTGTACTCTTTGCAGAGCTTTGAAGTGAAATCACAAATAAATATAAGGAAATAAAATGGACGATGAGGGGAATCAAACACTTGACCAGGGCACGAAGGGGCTGTGGGATCTCCAGCCTTGAAGGTATTTATCTTTTACCTATGCAGCTTTATCTGAGTTGGTTCTGGTTCAAGCATGGGGTGGACCTAGAGGCCTCCAGAGGTTACCTCCTACCTGAATTATTTTGATTCTTTTGTATTTAAGTGATTCTGTCAGGATTCTTTTGTACCACACACACACACACACACACAAAAAAAAAAAAAAAAAAAAAAAAAAAAAAAAAAAAAAAAAAAAAAAAGAGAGAGAGAAAAGAAAAAACCCACACAAAAACCCCCAAACCCACACCACTAAACGAAAATATCATTAAACATTTGTCAAGGAGCTAAGAAACCCAGCCCTGTTTCCAAGTCTGACAAGAGACTTGCTGTGCAACCTTTAGGAAAATATGTATTGTTGGAAAGAAGAGGTTTGTCATGTGTGAGGTCAATGGAGTTGGTTGAAAATGGGAAAACTGAGGGAATGAAGGCAAGGTTTATTTCAGGAGAGGGAATCCTGTACTCTAGGGATGGGACAATAATAAGAGTGTTCAGTGCTTCTGTTACACAGTCTTGTCCCAGCCCTTCAACTGAGAGAGCCCAGGGCCCAGAGGTATCAGAGAGCAATCTCCATTTGCAGAATTCCACTCAAAAATAAAATAGAATCCCAATATTTTAATGATCTTGCAGGGTTTTTTTTATTACCACACGAAAAGTTCAAACATGGAAATCATTTACAACACTCTGCCACACAGACCCTTATCCTCAGAGGCTTCCCAGTCAGCTTTCAGGACCCACAGCACCCTGTGAATGTGGCAGCTCTGTTACAACAGGATAGATTTCCATTAGGGATGTGAATATTTTTACTTACAATAGCCCAGCCAAGAATAAATGCTACACATATTTTGCCACAAGCACGAATCTCTGTCCCACTGACAAATCTGGATTAGACTGAGAAATAAAAGAAAAATATAATGAAAATTATTAAATATTTTTTCTTAGAAACTGTCTCCCAGAAGCACAGCTTCACCATATCAAACCCAACAAATGTGCAAAGCTACCAAGCATTCCATTTTCCTGAAAAGCCTTTGCACAACATCATCCTGCACTACTCTGGGAGACTTTCCTATCTGTTGAGGTTTATACTCATCAAAAGAAAGCTATGACAGAGAATAGGAAAAAAAATTCCATTCTCCCTGAGTATCTTGTAGTTATAAAAAGCATAGGGAAAAAAGACAATAATCAAGCATTCTACTCCTCTCCCCAAAGGTAAAATCTTGGATACATAGTTCTTCTGCCACTCAATTATATTCATTTTCACTCACCACATATTCTGTGTTAATTATTTATTTGTTCTTCCAGTTCACTGACAGGTCAGGGAAAATGATATCTGAAAGAGAGTGAATGTGAGGATTGCTCTGTGTTCCTCTTGTCCTGGCAAGCACAAAGTGATCAGTAGTGTGCACCTGGAGTACATTCTTTTTCTCATGAATTTTACAGAGCAGATGGAACCAATGGAACTTGACTGGAGGCATCAGTAGCTGGAAAACAAAGAGATTAGGGCTGCTGAGGTTGAAAAACAAGCACTTTGTCTGAAATGCCAGTCAAAAAAAGGAGGGGAAAAACAGTAACACAGAGGACAAGTGATGTGACGTTCTTAAAAAGACACGCTGAGTGTTATTCATATCTGCTTTAGCAACCTTTACCTACCAAAACCCAGTAAGATAAAAAGAGACTGCAAATGGCCACACTGCCCTAGGGATGGATATATGCACATCTGCTGGATTCCACAGGGGCTTCAGGGATGTGTCCTTGGGGTGACATCCTGCAAACACTCAGCTCTGTTGGAGGTAAAATTAATCCAGGCTGAGGAGAAGGGCACAGTGCAATGTCCCCACCATTGAGAATCAAACCACGGGCAATCTGCAAAATCAGATTGTTGTGTGCCAGCTGGGAGACAACAAATTCACCACAAAGGATGCCCAGCTAGGCAGATGTGGAACTTCAGCTGCAGTCAGCCAGACCGACACTGGCCAGGACAGGAACTGGACAAGAGACCACTGTTTCTGTAGGTGATGCATGAGACAGAAATCTCTGTTAAGCAAGGCTTATAGAACTCATTTTTATGGCTATTAATTTGAATAGACCATTAACTATGAAACTTTAAATGCATGTGTATGTGGTCAAATATCTCTAAAGGAACATAAAGACTTAAAGGTGCATAGAAAAGGTTTAGAGGAAATAAAAAAACCCTCCAGACCTTATTTCACCTGATCAATTTGCTTGTCCTTATACAGGGCTGTAACCTTGGCTCCAAACTTGCTTCCCAGGGATGCCCACCTCTCTGACAAAGCCGCATGCTCCTGACTTCCAAATTCAGCCTCTGGCTAGGCAGCATGCAGTGTTCTGTGCTGGAATTAAAGTGATTTCTGTGCCTGAAGTGATGTCCATATGTACCTTGGTCAGTCAGAACCACAGATGGCTGATTGGCATTGAAACGTGTGTGTTGGTCTGTTGGGGAAACAGTTGGAGCTGTTTTCTTGCTTAGGCCTTATCAACAGAAACAGTCACTTAATTGTGGCTGTGAGATCTTATAGGAGTTTATGCATGGAAGACAAGATGGATTTTCACATCCCTACCAGTTGTAAGGAAATGCTAAACTTTGCACTTGTAAAGTATATAATTTTTCTGAAGAATTATTGAGGATATTCTCCGACTCTCTGGGTAGTCTTTCCTCTGATTTCAGAGCATGGACTCTCTCATTCCTCACTGTCAAGAGAGGAGGTATATTGTAATTTCTATGCATTCACTTATGCAAAAGTGTGTTCAGGTTAAGAAAAAAATACACTTGAAACAAGAAAGATTTTATGCAAAGGTTAAATAATATCAATGGCTTAAGCACCTGCAGCAGTTACTTAAAAATCACAAAAGTGATTTTATTTACAAAGGACTTTGTGTCCCAAAGCCCAGTGACAACAGTGATGTCCCAGCTGCTTGACTGTTACAGACTCACGTTAGCCAGGGTGTCCCTTTGTGCTGTCAAGAGATTTCCTGTCACTGCAGTAACGGGGGGCCAGGGATGGCCGTGGGTTCCTCAAGGTGTTCTTGTACCAGCCGAGCCCTCAGGGGTGCTTTGATTATCCAAGATTTTTAATGTAATGTGTGTATACACACACACACACACACACACACACACACACACACACACATATACATATACACTCTGTTTACCGAATCATAGATTTATGGAACGATTTGGGCTGGAAGGGATCTTAAAGATCTTGTTCCAACCCCTGCCGTGGGCAGGGACACCTTCCACCATCCTAGGCTGCTCCAAGCCCTGTCCAACGTGGCCTTGGACACTTCCAGGGATGCAGGGGCAGCCTTAGCTTCTCTGGGCAACCTGTGCCAGAGCCTCACCACCTTCCCGGGGAAGAATTTCTTCTGAATATCCCATTTAACTCTACCCTCTGGCTGGCAGCGGGAAGCCATTGCCCCTTGTACTGTAACTCCAGGCCCTTGTTCCAACTCACTCTCCAGCTCTCTCGGAGAACCTTTAAGCACTGGAAGGCGCTCTAAGGTGCCCCTAGAGCCTTCTCTTCCCCGGGTGAACCGCCCAACCCTCCCCGCTGGCACCTACAGTCTGCGGACTTCTCGTTAATGTGGATCCCACGACGCCTGACGGCCCGTCCCGCCCACCCGCTACTGGGCGGCTCCGTGACCCGTAGCGAGCATGCGCAGAGCCTGCGCGGGGCACGGTGGGAGCTGTAGTCCTTGCGCGGCAGCCGGAGGACTCGGCGCCTGCGCACATCACGCCCGACTTTGCCAAGTCGCTGCCGGAGGCCGGGCGGGCCGCGCTGCCATCTTGGACCTGAGGGACGTGGGAGCTGCGGCCGGTGAGCGGAGCGGGGCCGGGGGGCGGAGAGGGGGCACGGGGGTAGTGGTGGGGACGGGACCCTGTGGGGGAGATACGGGGGGCGCAGGAACCCGCGGTCGGGCCCGGATCCGGAGGGGCCACTCGCCCCGGGAGGGGCTCGCTGAGGGCGGACCCGGCGCTCTGTACCCCCGGGCCCCGCGGGGCAGCTCCGGGAGCGGGGCAGCACCGCTCCCTCCCTGGGGCGCGGGCGGCGGTCCCGGGACCCCCGCGCTGCCCGGCCCTGCCGCCCCTCCGCGGCTGGCGGGGGCACCTGCCCGCACCCCGGTGCCTCCAGTTCCAAGTCCCTTCCCCAGCCGTCCCCGGCAGTGTTGCGTCCCTGCCCGGCCGGATCCCCCCAGCCTTTCCCGGTTCCTGGTCGCCAGGATCTGTCCCGAAACCTTCGCCCTCTCTGGGGCTCGCTCCCTTCAGGACTGTGCTTTCCGCAGCCCTTCCAGCACAGCCTCCTTCCCCAGTGTGTGTCCCCCCTGTCCCGGAGCTCCTTCCAGGTGTATAAGAGGGTTCGGTGTCTTTGTCTCGGCCGGGAACACCCGGACATTGAAGGAGTGTTTCCTAGAGATAAAGTGTAACTACAGCCAGAGGTTTATCCCGAACTGTGTTCCTTCTTGTAAACACGGCAGAATGGCAACGTTGATGCCACCGCTCTATTTTGGAAACACGGGCAAGTTCTGGCTGTTAACTCTTCCGCCCCCACGCAGGTTGTCTTTGACCTTGTGTGCCAGTGCTATCGAGACAGAAGCAGACAAAGGTGTCCGAGGATGGGTTTCTGTAATTTGCTCTGATATTCGAGAATTCGAATAGCTTGTTTTAATCGCTGTAATTTGTGATGTTAAATTGGCAGAAGACCTTCTAATCTGGGTGTGATGCAGAGAAAGGGTCAGGTGTAGTGTTTGAGGTACCCATGTTGTGGCAGCCTCTACCCTTGATGGTTCAGGAAATATCCCCAGCAGAACTTACCTTTATAGCTTAGTTAGAATTGAAGAAGTCAGAAACCAGGGTATTTTAAAATATATTTTCCTAATATATTACTGCTTATTTTCGTGAGTTTCTCACTGTTTTGCTTGGTCTCTGATACCCTGCCTGTCATCCTTTTCAAAGAGAGAAATCTGGACTGGTATTTGAAAGAAGGCATTCTGTGCTGAGAGAGTGATAGTAGATCCAACAATTGCTTGTATTCACCTGAGAAAAGGCACAGGCATTTAAGAATGAAACATGAATCACAGGCTGCCTTTGCTTCTGAGGACTTTAATACTTAAAAACGTATTGTTTGAAAAAGCAGTAAATTCTTTTCTGTTTTCTTGAAGTGAAAGTCCAAAGCAGTTTTAATTTAATTACAATTAACTTGCTATTCACTACAGCTGTTTAAATCTGAAATGTGTCTAGAAGTGTGCCTTCTTAGTTGTGATTTAGCTGACATTTAATCACTGCACTGAAGGCATTCACCTCTAAGTGATCTTTGGAATAATATGTAATATTCAGAACCAAAGTGAGTTTTCTTGTCATTAAAACAAGAACTTATACAGTAGATGTGAAAGATAATTTTGGAGTGGAAAATAACTGAGACTTCTGAGTGCTAACTTTGAAAGCTTCTTACAGATTAAAGTTATTTTGGGGTTTAAGAGAGATTGAGAGAAGATTATTTATATGAATTTATTAGTTAAGCACCATCACCTCATTTTCTTCCCTCAGTTTTCTCACCCTTCTTAAAGTTCTGTTTCTTCTGATGTGAAACAGACCTCAAACATGAGTTGTCTTATTTCTTTAAGTTTCCAAACACTTTGGGGAAAACTACAGAATAAGTTAACAGGAAGAAAGGCTGTAAAGTAGCATGGTGTTTGTCTTGAGGAGTTTAAATTCGTGTTTTTTTGAGAAATCTTGACTGCTTGAAAAATGTTTCATGAAAGATTTACAAAGGAATTTTCTCCTATTTTACAACTTGTGAAAGAGATAAGACCTTGTCAGCAACATTATCCGTATCAGTCAGTGATAACATCTAAATAAACATCTTTTCTGAGTTTAAGCTGTTTAAACAAAGTGATAAGTGTATTCAGCCATAGTGAAATACTTTTTAAGCAGTAAAACCAATTTGATTTCTTTTTAAAAGCAAGGAAAATAGTCTGCAGGGTGAGAGTAGAAGAAAAACCCTTTGCACAGGGTAATGGTTCTGGGAGTTTATTTTTAAGCTTTTCTGTTTGGGTGTCCAGTTAATGTTCACGTAATGTTCTAGGTTTTGTCATTCTGCTGTACTTACATGTAATTGCAGGAACTTCTTTGTGCCCTGACAACTGAGGAAAATGAAGGTGTGTGCATAACCCAGAGGAGTGCTGGCCACAGTTCCTTGGTGTAACTGTACTTTGCCCAGCTGCAGAAGCATTTTGAAGTGAGTGCTGGCCTCAGAAGAGGAAGTAGACAAGCCATGATTATAGTCTAGTTTGGGAGCATTCGAGATATTTAGTTTTACTGTCTCATAACTTGACTATTTTTAAAAGACTTCAGGCAGTGCTTCTTGGGCTTGGTTGGACTGTTAGCTGAGCTAATTCTATGTGCACATTTTGCTGAGAGAAAGGTTCTTGATTCTTCTCTCTGAAGACTAAAGCAATAGAGACTTGGTCATTTTGTCTAAGTGACTGACAGTCAGGTTTTACTATAGTGCAGAGTTGCTGGAGCTGAAGGATTTATATTTTTCTTCATAAGAATTGCAAATTACGCATAATAGAAATGAGAGTATTGCAACAAACTGGGAAAGAGTGTTTTGAAGAAGCCAAGCCCCTGTTTCATATGACCAGCTCTCAAGTTATGCCTGAAATTTCTACTTTTACTCTACCAAAGCACAGCAGGTTTTTTCTCCCTTCTGAGGAAACACCATACCAGATCTTGTTGTGCTGGTTATTCAAATAGTTTTTCAAACTTGGCACTATGTTGCTGTTCTTTAAAAAAAAAAAAAAAGTTTTATTACTGTCCTGTTTAGGAACTGATAATTCCTGCCTTCCACCCACCTGCCAGAGCTATTGTCAACTCTGCTGCTGGGAGAGGCCTGTTGTTTCAGTCAGGCACACAACTCCTGTCATGTTTGCATTTACATCATTGCTTCTGAAGCTGGAGCTCAGAGTCAATGGTGTGGCTGCTCAGCAAAAAAAAGGCCTGTTCTCTTCAGGGGAATTGTTGCACTTTGATTGTGTGCAACCTTGTTTGTGATCAGGAAGTGGAAGTTAGGTGACTTACCTTTCCCTGAAATGTGCAGATCTCAGGTTCTGGATTTGTTAGCCCATGATATGGAGCTGGAGCTTTCAAGGGGAATGTGTTGCATCAGCCTCTATAAATCTTCATGTTCTCAGTTTTCTATTCTTTATAGGTCTATTTTTATTTCAATGGTAGAAAGAAATACACATACTTTAGACATATTTTTTCTTTCTAAGCATTAGCTGGATACCTCATGGTCTTTTTGAAGTTTATTACTAAGGAAAAGAAAGATCAGGTAAAAGATTAAGGTGATCTTGAAACAGAAAAAGACATGGTAAGACAGGTCTGCAATCTGCTTCTGATTTATTCATTAATTCATCAAATAAATAGCCATTTGCAGTGAAATATCCATCAGGAATATAAAATTTGTGACTAGAAGCATGTTAATTTACTGAAAAATAAAATAGGTTCTTTGATCCCGTAAGTTTTACGTGATTGGCGTGGAACTTTTTCCTGGGCAAATCATTCATAACTTACTACCCTTTTTAGCTTTGCCTCATTCAGTGGAAAAAGGGAAGGAAATCTCAATGCTGAGCAAGCTGAAGAGATGGACTGAGACATAGAAGGGTGGATTGTGTTAATTTTTAACATGCTTTTGGTCAGTATCCATCCTTAGTGCCTCCCCAGTCCCCAGTGCCAGCTAACTTTTGATTATGTATTAATAATCACTGTTCTTGCTTAACAGTTGGAGTGCTCAGATACCCAGATTTTTATTTAATTCACTGCTGGCTTCATAAACACTTGAATGGATTAAGACTTGTTGCTCTGAATACTCCTCTTCTACTTTTCTGACACCCTGAGGTTTTTTCTCTGTCAGTGCTGGTCTTTTCATCTATTTGCAGAGCAGCTAGATGGAGCGAGTTTATAGAAGGATTTGTATAAGGATTCCTCATCTTTAAAGTTTGTTTTTTTTTACTTTGGCTTGTCAGAGCCTGAATTAAGTGATCTGTGGATCACTCTGATTAAGTTCTCTTAATAAGGCTTGTCTTTACAAGTGTGTGTGCCTTGTATATGTATTTCCTACTGCTCTAAGTATGTAATTTCAGAGACCGGATAAGAAACATGGTGACCCATATATAAAAATGTTGATAAAATGGTAATGTATTTGGCCTAATCTTTAACCAGGCTTGGTAACTTCTGTGAAAGTCGTGAGCTGCATATTTTCACCAGATTTTACCTCAACACTCTTTCCTATCTATTCAGATTGAGAGTTCCTGGACCATCCTGCATGTGAAGGGCACTCTATAAAGGAAATGAGAGAAAAGAAAATTTGTGAGCTTAGAAGATAAAAAGTGAGACTTGTGAAACTGACTTGCTTTTGGTATCAGGATCACAGCGTGGTTTGGGTTGGAAGGAACATTAAAGACACCAGTTCAAAGATCACAAAGCTGCTTTGGTTCTTAAATGTCTGTGATTGACCCAGTGCATGTGATGTCTTCCATGGTGAAGCCTTCAGAGCAGTTTCTTATTCCAGCTATTTGAAGGGGAATAATGTGTATAATGGTCACAGGAAAGAGGAGGGAAATGCTGAAGGAAGACACTTTGATCACCTCACTCCACATGAAAGAAGTTTCCACAGCCACCCAAACTAAACAGCTGTGACCTGTGTTTTCAGGTGGATACTCACCACGTGTAACATTTCTAATTCCATTTAAGTGCTTCATCACCTAAAGATACAGAGGAAAACTTAGGATCCACTGGCAGTAATCCTGCATGTAATTAGCATGTTCCACTTTGTGCGAGTTAAAATGAGTTTACCACTCAGCTATTAGAATATCTTTTTTTTTTGCCTTATACCAATGAGGCATTTTGTGAATATTAAAAAGACCAATTTCCAGAGCAATGCTGCATTTATTAAACATTTGCCTGAACCAAATTGAGTTCAGGTCAATGAAAAAGCTATCATGAGGCAGCAGTGTTCTCATTGTTCTTCTGTGCACCAATTGAATCAGGGTGTTTAACTCCTGTCTTGAAATCTGGTTTGGGCAGGTGGATTTGCTCTCTAGAGACCTGTTGACATTGCTGGTGGTTTATTTGATATTCTCGGTGGTTTAAAGGTTTTAAACATAGCCCTGTGAGGTGTGGCATGGTGTATTGTGACTTTTTTCTCCTTTGCCTTCTTTTCCACTTGTCATGAGGCTCTCAGAACTACATGACTTAAGGCACTAATGAGAGCTTGAGTTATTAAAGAAAAAAAAACATTTAAGCAACGTCTTGCTTTCACATCTGCAATGTGAACAAAATAATAATGTCCTGAGGGGGATAGTAGAGGTGAAAATGTTTTCAGACTAATGGCTGTTCATTTAAGGCTGGAAACTGCCCAATGCACTCTGTTTGAGTAGAGAAGACACCAACAAAGTGAAATTCATAGTTAAGGGTGGCTGATGTGGGAGGTGGGAGAGGAGGGGACTTATAGACAGTAATAATAGGGATGAGATCTATTCTAAGAAAGCCTGTGTCACAGCTGGGATTTCTTTGCTTTTTGGAATTTCACTTCCTGTTTTAAAAATAGTCAATTCTATACTTCATATTCTATATTTCTGCCTCCATGACCTCTAATCTCATACACAGTAATCTTCTAGTGTATTGCAAACTAGATAAAGTGTCTGAACAGAATTTAGAAGAAGATTGTCAGAACTCCTCACATGGTTCAGACTCAGGGTTTGTATCTGTAATGATGTTTTGCTGATTAAGGTGGTCGTTGCACAGCATTATAACCCTATGGGCCTGTTCTTTTCTCCAGCATGTGGGTTCCTTTTTGGTGTTCCACATGATGCATGGCCAAGGGAAGCCATGAAGGGGTGGATATATGGTGTAGTGTGTTCACAATGAATTACTCTCCCTGCATAGAATATTTTCCCAGAGCATGCAAAGTGTGCCTATTTTGTTTTTAATAAATTCACTGTTTCACAGTTATCAGGGGCCCTAGGCTTTTGTCCCTGAAGATTTCCTGGATTAAACAGGTCAATGAATGTCAGTTTATGCCTAGAACTGACACAAAGACAGGGAAGCACTGTGAGACAGGGGAGTGTCAAAGGGAAAGGGGACCCACTCCTTGGGCAGAATCCAGCTGCAGGAGGAGAATTCCCCATCTGTACTGACCCATAGCTGCGGCAGCTGCACTGCTGACACGTGTGGATGGTGCAGTGACCTCTGGTTCACTTACAAGTTTTTAGGAGTCAATCTTAAGCTTCTTCCCCAACCTGTGGGCTCCCAGTTGTATCCCAGCAGTAAGGCAAGTCCCTTGAAATTGAAGGATACAGTCAGTGTTTGTTCTGAGAAGATGATCTTGTTCTTTTATTTTTATTTAATGTGCAATTGTCAGGTTTTCACACAGAAGATCTGGGATGTAAAGATTGAAACTTTTGTTTAAGGATTATTAATTCTCTTTATTACTTTAGTTGGAAGAATTAAGATTTCTGACATCTGCTTTATCTTTTGATAAAGGTCAAAGGAATTTTATGGCAGCCCCACACAACCCAAGTTTAATGGAAGTGTTGAGAATATTGGAATAGTGGTACAGTTCTAGGCCACCTTTTTCCTATAGTTTGTTTTATTTTACAAAGAGGCATGAGCTGGAGTGTAGCAAGCAGTCAGATTTTGCAGTGTTGGGATGGCTCTGTTGTCCACACATGGCTGTACTTTAATGTTACCATCTGGTCACTTGTAAAAAAATCCTAGGAAGCAGGTATTGGACTTCTGTTAAAATTAGAAAACATGAAGATGACTCCTCTGGAGCACAAGGTTGTGTTTGCAGCAGTTTCCAGTTTTGGAAAAGACAGTGACCCATACCAGACTTTCAGATACCTCATGGTTGACTTACGTAATCTCAATACTTTTTCCTCTCTCTGAAATTGTAGTTTCCATTACATCTTTTGGATTTACTTTAGTAATAAATAATTGAAACTTGGAAAAATGCAATTTTATTTTCGGCTGATACAGAATTTTGCACACAGTAATATTACTTCATTTTGTTGGAAGTACTGGCATACCACTTCTAGTTTCTGTGCTTCTATTGTTTAAGAATACTCAGAGAAGTAGCTTATTTTTCTTAGGGGGCAGTGTATGTGTAGTCATACCTTGGTAACGAGTTACCTGTCAGAATTTTAGTGCGTTGTCTACAGCAGTTCTTGTTCCCACAGCTGAGTCAATCAACAGGACCTGTCCTACACCGTCTACTTCGCTGAAGCAGGTACAAGCAGCAAGTGACAAAGAGCTTTCTTTTTCAAGAGATTTCAAGTCATCAGCACATTTCAGATGTGTTGTTGTTGCTGGTAGTAGGGAATGATTCATCATTTCTTTGATGAGCTTTGCCAGGCTGAATTGCAGAGCTGTGCAGTCTGTTTCGATTTCGTTTATTGCTCAGGTACCTACAGTGACAATCTGTTCAGCAAGTTTTTATAGGCAGTATCTCCTGAAAGCTCCACGGGCCTTTTTATCTGTGTTCTTGGGAGCAAAGGGGTGGAGGTGTGTCTGAGGCTCTCTTCATTGCTATACCCACAGAGGGAGGTAGTTTTGTGCTCATTAAACCTTCACCAGTGCTGTTGAACACTTAAAGCAAGGTGCATTGTGTGCTGGACAGTCCTGCACAGAACATCCTGAAAAATCGTGTTTAGCTTCGTGTAGGTGCCAACATTGCACTTTTGAAAATTGTATCTGCTTCATTTGAGGCTTTCAGGTGAGATGATCAGGGTTGACATTTTGCTGGTAGACAACAGTCTTTCCAGAAGCTACTTTTAAAAACATTGAAACTGTACAATTTTACAGGCATATAAACATGTACAACAACTGTAATGGCTGCTGAAGTTGTTATTCTCAGTAATGACTGCAGATAATTGGGTAATGTAATGGTCAAGTTTTCTGGTTTTTTTCATTCCCCAGAGTTAAAAGCTTTTTGCAGGTTTGTTTAGGTGTGTGTACAAATCATTGATAATGAAATGTTGCTCTGAGAAAGGAATGGGGAAATAACATGAAGCAAGCACTGAGCTGTAAAGAAGAAGTAAAATTAATGGCTGGAGATTATGAAATCCTCTGTAGTTGCTGCCCTCTGTTAATAACTGAATGTGTAACTGCTTCTGAAGGGACTTGTTCCAAAGCTGCAAAGTGGCTGCTGAAACAGAAGGTGGTGGCCTCATATTTTGTTTTACTGTGCTATTCTACAGCAGAGAAAGTGTTTCTTATTGACACTTTGATGTGCTTAGGCCTGAGCAGCAGACCTCAGCCAGAGTGACACCCAAGATGGACCCTGGGCATTATGTGACTAACACCATCAGTATTATTTAGCTAAAAATAAATGACACAGCTGCTTTTGCTGGCTTATAACCTTGTGTAGTTATCTGCAAGAAATTTATCATTTTAAGAAACTTTCCCAACTGACATGAATAGAGGTTTGTTTGTAGGGTATTTTAGGGGAAAAGCTGCCCAACCGAGGCCTGGGCTCTGGCCAAGCTTTGGCCCCTGCTGGTCAGGAAGTGTGCCAGCAGATCCAGGAGTTTCTGTGCTAAAAATATCATCAGGTCGCTTTGACTTAGTAATTTGGGCCTATAAAAACTGGACCCATTTTTGGGATCCATTTGGAGACCTCACCTATGGGTGGATGCACCATGTGGGATTTTCCCAATTGCTGGGAAAGGTTCTCCAGGCTCCCCAGCCACTGTGGACTCTGGGTGATGGTGGACAGTTTAGGCAATTGGTGATGTATCTTTCTCAATCACTATCCAGTCTCTCATATAGCAATTATTAGGTGCATTACCTTGCTTCTTTTTGCTTGTTGCTAAATCCAAGTGTATAGTTTTATTGAATGTATTATTTTATTTTTGTGTTGCCTTAATATTCAGTCAGATAAGACTGTTCTTTCCATTGGTGTCTGTGTCCTTTAAATCCCCCCCATCAATTGGCAGAACACACTTCAAAAGTAATGCCTTTGAAGTGCATTTAAAAATAGCTGTAATACAAAAATCATGGATTTTCTTCTGATGACAAGTCACAAAATAACATGTCAAATTAGTTAAAGTTCAAGTGTTTCTCTTAACATATCCAGTGATACCAGTCTTTTATCTCTTCCCAAAAGCATCAAATTAAGTTCTGCAGTTTCTGAAATTTGCTCAAGAAGGTTGGCTATTTCCACCTTTTTAACTGGAAAAGAACTTAAAGCAGCAATGTGAGCTGTGATGCTGTGTGGGTATGTCTGTACTAACGAGATAGGGAAGATAAATGTTGGCTCTGGAAAATGAGAGAAGGTCAGTGGATATGTGAAAATCATCAGGCCAAAGTGGTAGAAGAGCACAGTGATGGGAAAGGCAGCTATGTTATGGTATGCAGCTATATTATACCTCCAAAATCAAATTACTTATATAGACATCGTGAGAATTTTTGGCAGCATCATTTTTGTTTGGTTTTAGTATCATAAGCAGAACTTCAGTGCCAATCTTTGCCACTGAGGTTTGGATTAATTTATACAGACACTTAGGAGAAGCTTTTAGAAATTGTTAGAGGATCAGCATCCTTTAAGCGGCTCTCCAGCCTAATTTTGTCACAGGTGGGATATTTTCCAGGTAAAAGGGAGTAATTAATTTGATTGAAAGTACCAGGGCAGTGGCTTTAAAGAAGCATGGGAGAGATACAGAGTAACACACGAGTAACTATCCAGATTTGCTTGGGTAGATAATAACCATGTAAGTTAAAATGGAGGAAGTATATGAAAGAATCAACAAATTATGATATCTTCTTGAATAAACAGAGTATCCAGCCGTGACATTTAATGACTTTCTCATCTCTGATGTTGTTTTTCTAACGATGGGATACCACTGGTTCCAAGGTGATAGTATGTGAATTTTTAATGAGATTTCTTATTAGGGCAAAAGAAAATGAAAATAAACCAGGAATCCATTGGGCACATGAAGTGTCCAGTAACATCTTTGTGTTGGGACAATTGAACCAGTTGACTTTTGCCTGGTTTTCAGTTTCACGTTACCTGATTATCATTAATTGGAGCTGGCTAACACTTGCATCTGCATAGTGCTGGACATGTAGGAAATTTACTCAAGCTGTATTGCTTTGTTCTTTATTAATACACAGGAGCAATAAGGGAAATGGAAATAGTTTTGAAAAGTGAGAAGAAATAACTGGTGTAGACTTGTGCATTGAATTTTAGTGTAGGACTTAGGAACAGCTGTAGAAAGGAAAATCTATTAAGATGCCTTTATTGTGACATCACTGAACCTGAAAAAAGTGCAATGCTGATTTATGCAATCCATGCCTTTCTGTTCACACTAGTAAAACTTAAGCTGTATTAATAACTGGGAGCTGAAAGGGATCCTCAGTTTGGAAAAAAAGTAGCCTATATGACCAGCTTGATAGCTGTCTCTTTAGAGGAGGAATCTGCTACAGGACAGGGACTCAAAAATAACAAGAAGAACAGGACAGGTACAAGAGGAGGTTGTTTTAGGGAACTCGAAGAATCACAGAATACTTGAGGTTAGAGGAGATTTCTGGACATGGCCTGATCCAAATTCATCTGCTTAGAGCAAGGCCAGTTAGGGCAGTCAGTAATGTGTTCAGTCAGGTTTGGAATGGCTCTGGGAATGACGATTTAACCTCTCTTGACAATTTCTCTGCTGTTCAACCACCCCACAGAACTCCATCCCCTGTTTTTAAGTTGAATTTCCTGTATTTTAATTTGTGCCTGCTGGCTATTGTCCCATCCCTGAGTACTCCTAGGAAGAGTCTGCCTTCAGCCTTTTAACCCTTCAAGTATTTATTTATACACACTGATAAGATCCTCCTGATCATTCTCCTTTCCAGGTTTTACAATCCCAGTTTTCTCAGCCTCTTTTCAATCACTTTATTGCCTCCATAGCCCTTTGCTGGTGTCACATCAGTATGTGTGTCACTCTTGACTGGGGAAGGCTAGAATTAGAATGAAAAAGAAGGATCACCTTCCTCATGCTGCTAGTGATGCTTTTTTCCTACTCCAGGATGCTGGCAACCCTTTTATTTGTTGTTACTGTGAGGAAGCATTGCTAGTTCATGTGTCTTCTGCAGAGTTGTTTTCTGCCCAGCTGCCCCCCAGCCTTTCCTGGTGCTTGGGTTTATTCCTCCCCACGTACAGAACTTTGCACTTCCCCTTGTGGAATCTTTGTTTCATCAGCATGTTTGCTGAGGGTGAGCTGGGTTCAGGTCATAATTGGGGAAGTTAAACAGCACTGGTCAAGTCTTTCCCCCTGGGCTACAGCACTAATACCTGGGTCCTGACTGGATAGTGCCCTTCTGATCCCAGTCCTGGGAATCTTGCCCTTCATCCAGGTTTGCAGTCTACCCCCTAGTCCTGCTTGGCCCCTGCTTCATCCCACTGTGTGAGGATGTTGTAGGACATGGTGTTGTCCCAGCTACCAAGTCACCTTCTCAAAGAAAGATCTCAGGTTGATCAGACTTATTTCCCCTTTATAAATCCATGCTGACTAATACAAATCACTTCCTTGTCCACATTATGTTTGGAAATTGCTCCTATGAGGCTTTGCTCCCTGACCTCCCTGGGGCTGAGATGACACTGGTCAGTCTGTAGTTTCTTGGATCATCCTTCTTGTTCTTTTAAAGAAAGGAGTGTCATTTGTGTTTTTCAGTACCAGGGATGTGGGGAGTCACTCACAGGAGTTAGACTTTTCCTTTTAATGTGGAACAGAGTGGACTTCACTGATTTGCTCTAATGCATAGAATAAACAGGAAAAGAAATTTCAGTTTTTCAGTATCTGTCTAGATGCTTAATAGTTCTGGAAATTTATCCTCCTTGTGAAAAAAAACCCAGTTGTGCTTATAGAGATAGTGGTACTGCTCCTCCTTCCACATGAAACAAGCAGTTCTGTGCTCTGGCTTATCACTTAGGCCTCAGGGAGACAATCTGTTGCCCTGTTTGATGACACAAATATGCTGTGCTTTAGAACAGACTTTTTTTTACCTACAGCATTCATCATTTGTATTAAATAGACATATACTCTAAATAAACATATACTGTAATCTTAATCTGTTTGACTAAAAATACTCTGATTTTTACTTAGACCAGAGCACATCAGGTAGAACTTCCTAGTAGTTTTGTAGAAGCAATTTTCTAGCCTTGGTTTTGCACTGAAGAAGAGAAAAAGCATACCTGTCCCACCGATGGAGAGTGAGAAACTTTGGAATTTCCTTTTTATAATTTTATAAAGGAAAACATTCTGAAAAAGAATCTCCTCTGAAACTGTCAAAATGGAGTAAAAGATGGCAGTCTAGAAACAAAGTGGCCAAGCAAGGTCACACATGAAAATACTCATGTCCATATGCAGGAAATTAAAGAAGGAGAACAGAAGTAATGCAAAAAGAGTGAACTTGAGTCAGTGAATGTGAGAGAGACCTGTGGAGGTTTTCCTCAGGGCCAGAATGCATAGAGAGAGAACAGGAAAAGAAACAATCTTCATTAGTGGTTTAATTGTTTTAATTTGGACTAGGAGGGCACTTTGGAAATTAATCCACTGAATGTTCTCACAGATTGCACTTGATTTGACTCGTGAAATGATCTTGGATCAAGGAAGCTGAGTTGCTTTTGGATGCAACTAAGCTGGAAGCTGTGGTCTTGCTGGTGTGGGACTGTGGGTTCCAGTAGAGCTGTTCCAAACTCAAACTCCAAGAACGTATCCCATGTGAGTTTCAGGTCTGCAGACCTTCCTGCCTGGCCCCACTCGTGTTGCACTGCACTCCTTGTGGGTGTGGGCACAGCAAATCCTTGTGGGAGAGTTCAGAGACCATCACTGGAAAAGGCTGTGCCATTGTGAAAGGGGCTGTAGCAAAAAAGAGACAGGTTGACTGTGGTAATTGTGAAAGGTGTGGGCACAGAGTGTTTGGGAAGATTACAGTACAGGAGGTAAAAATGGGTCTGTAAGAAAATAGGAGTCTGTTTTGGTGAGTAATTCCCACTGTGAAGCTTAGAAGCCACATGACAATGCAGTTAGCTGGTACAACCTGAGGGGTAATAGTCTTATTCTTAAATACAGCTTTTATTTTTCCTTTTATTTTAATTTTCTCTGAATGGGTATTATATGAACAAGTTTTAAAAATGAAGAAGCAGTGCAAGTCTTCAAGAAGAAACAAACAAAAAAATCCCACCTAAATGGAGAATAAGTGAAGCATTTATATGGATTGTTATTTATAAAAGGTACAGGGAAATACATATCCTAAGGTGTTAAAGGAGTAGCTGAAAAAATGAGCAGGAGAATCCTTCCAAAGGAGTTAGCTTGGAAACTCTTCTCAGTCATTCAACTGGAAGCCATCTGAAATGAATGTACAAACATACACTGAAAAAATGATTGCACTTCTAAGAATTAAGTCATGTAACAAAATAAATCTTGTCATATGTAGAGTTTGGGTTTTTTGTTTTAACTGTTAGGTTTTTCCTGTTAGGTTTTAGTGAATCTGTTTGATTTGTGGTATGAAGTTCTGACACAAGTAAGCAATCTTGACTGTGAGCAATCTCCTACCATATTATTGCCAATATCAAAAGGAATAAAATTTCTAAGGAACGCAGATTTTTTGTAATTGCATATTTAATGTTTTAGTTTCCTTGATAGGTTTCAGCAGCACTGTGGCAGGGAGATGTGAAAGGCTGACATGTTAAGAGTAGAAGGCATTATGCACATTTATGCCCTAGTAAAATAGCATGTGTTTGTATAAAGCCTCAGAGCCACTCACTTTATTGTCATTGTGTCTGCAGACATGAATATCTATTAAGGTGCCTTTATTATAACTTGTATTTTGCTCCTGCATGAATGCAGTGAACATTTCTACAAGACATTAAACATCTTGGGTTAACACTCATGTTCCCTGTTTTGGAGGGTGTTGGGCAGGATGACCACCAGAGGCCCTTTCCAGCTCAAGTTATTGCTTGTTTGTATTAAAAAAAAAAAGGAAGAAATTGAAAGCAATTGCTAGAAGTATGTTCGTGTTTTAAGATATCCTTGTATGCTCTTTTAGTAACCCATTTTCATTTATGTTATTTTCAGATCATTCTTAGATCCTGTTTTGCTTAAGTGCACGACATAGGGAAGAACAAAAATACATGAAAAGGGTCTGAGAGGTAAAGATATAAATGTAGCTAGGCACTTGTTTAGACTGTTCCCAGAAATCTCCAAGAGTTAAACCAAGCACACTTTTCTCAGCCTCAGTGAAAATTTTCACAAGATTAGGTTCCCTGACTTCAGAGTCAGTGCCTATTCTGTGTATTTTGTCTCCTTGTTCTAATTTTCTGGGTGCTTCATAACAGGAAAAGTTTGGGGGTTTTTTCTGGTGTCTTTTCATCTTTTCAAGTTTTGTTCACGTGTCATGAGTTTCATGGTTTTAATCCATTAATGCCTTTGTTTTAAATACATAAGTGTTAATTCGTGTTTTTCCTGACAGCTCCTACTAACTTCTTGGATTGCAGGAAAACTGTTGAAAGTGCAAAAAGATGGCTAAAAGGAAGGTTATTTGAATTACCTCTTCCAAGCAGTCATCAGTTAATAGATCATAAGTAAGAAAATTGCCTGAGGGGGGGAAATAATGTAAAATTTTGACTTGAGGCTTTTCCTCTGAGTGCTCACATTATTTCATTGCCCTAATCAAACATTATTGAATAACATGAATAAGTAGCTTATAGCTTGTGGATTTGTGTGACTATCTCTTTTCACTACTGTGTCTTGCAGCTGAAACAGTGATAAGCAGAGGCCTCCAGATAAATTCATTCTTTCCCCTTCCCATAGCAACAGGAAGGAAGGGACTTTGGGTAAACTTCTTCAGAAGATTCCTTTGCATGCTGTCATGGTAAGGTCTAAAATAACCTGTTGTGAGCAGCACCATGAATATTTGACTAAGATGCTCAAGCTTGGTATTTTTGCTTTGTAGGAGCCTTTCTGCCTTTGAGCCAACTGAAGCTAAACATGGCTGTAGGGCTAAATAAGCTTTTACAGGGCAGATGGAACAAAACATTATCACTTTGGATAACTGTTTTGTTCACTATCTCGTGCTACTTCTCTTCAGTGGTTTTTTGGGCTCAAAGTTGTCCTTTCTGATAAAATGTGAGTTGAATTGGGAAACCTGATCTCCGAATTATAAAACAGACACATGTATTTATACAGTCAGGGTGGGATGTTACTTGGGTGAGCCATAACTGAAGCTGCATGCTGTAGGATATTGTGTTTATCAAGCAGCTGCAGTTTATAGAAAGCACTAAATGCTCTCAAATACTTGGTCAGGTTAATGTCAGAGCAGTTTAACAGTGACTGCTTGGAAGTGTCTGGCAACACTGTGTGCTTTTCCCTGGAGAAAATTCTCTTCCAAGGTTACCACTGAAAAAATACTGTTTATACTTTCTAGGTACATTCTTTATAGAAGCCTCAAAATGTAACAGTTGTTGTTTTTTAAAAGTGAAATATAAAATCTTTTAGTGCCCGTTAGGGAAATACATGCTGTTGATTACATTGCTTCAGTCTGCCTTCTTCATCTCTGAGGAAGGATATCCCTGAAGTTACAGCACAGAATATTTCTTTAACCTCTGTTTCCTCAAAAGTCCATGTAGGACATGGTTCACAGTGCAAGGAAGTGGAAGAATTAAGAGGGGAAGCTGTAATTAATTTCTACAAGATATGAGAGTTCTGATTGCTAGAACTTGATGCCTTTTTTGTTAGAGATCTATAATAACAATCAAAGTCCTAGTAGCAGGAATATTTAAGATAGGGATTTTGGAGATGCTAAAAGGCTGTTTCCCTATGGAAGAAGAGTGTTGCTCATTCTGAGAAGTTGGTTCACTATAGAGTCAATTCATTCCCAATTCTAGGACTTTCACCTTTTAAGAGCATAAACTCTCTGCTCACAATGCTGTCACCTGGTGGGTTTCACATAGTGAGTTTAATGTGTGTTTTGAAAGCTGAACTTCAACTTTAAACCATTCTGTAAGAAATCTGATGGTCACAGCAGAGCAATGGGGTGGGTTAACCATGGCTAGCTGCCAAGTGTTCACTCTGCCTCCTCAACTAAATATGATTAGATGTGTTCGATAAATAAAACTGTTGTGTGCTCACACCTTTAGGGGTGTCCACTGAGAAAAGGCAGCCAGCAGTGAATTAAGACTCTTGACCTTCCAGAAGAGGGGACCTAGGAAAGAGTTTTGCCCACCATGAACTCGCTAAAAGAGCACAGATCCCTATAAATGAGCTTTTACTTTGTGTGTTGCCAGCCCATGATAACACCTGGGAACTCTCAGTTATAAAGGAACAGGTTTGAATATCTGGTTTCTTGAATGAAAAGCAATTTGTCTTGCTTTGCAGGTAGCAAGGTAACTGCTTACCTTCCACTCCACAGATTGTAATTTTGTTCTGGTTGGGAACTCCCACTGGGAAATTTTCCTGAAACCTCATCACAGAAGCATTAGAGTGAAACAGTTCTGAGTCAGTTTCAACACGATACTCCACTATATGATTACCAAATTTTTTGCAAAGAATTTTAAGGGCCAAAAGTAATTTCTGAAAGCAGTGGTTTGTAAAACACAGGAGTTAATCCTGTTAATGTCCACTTAATGTGGGTAAATCCAGTAATTCAAATATCTATTTGAGTTTGTGGCAATTACTTACAACTATTCCAGTTTCACTGCTGTCTCCTCTGTCATCTTAATTGTAGCTTAATTCTCTGTACTAGGGGTTATCATGTGTGCCAAGTTTCATAGATGTTTTTCAATGGCAGCATTTAAGAACCAGCCATTTCAAGTAGAGCCATTTTCTCTATTTTGAAGATTACAGCAGTGAACCAGTTTTAGCTTAGTGGTTTGCATATATGAATTGTTGTCCTCTTTGAAATGGATTGTACCATGAGAAGGAAATGGCTGAAATAAAAATAGACCATCTCTTTGTTTTCACAAATGGTTTTAATTATCCTGTGCAGCTCTCTGCAGTGGCTGCTCTTGCCAGGCTTTTGGAAATGAAGCAAAAGGCATATGATGTTCATGTACATTTTTCTTTTTTTCCCCTCTTTGAGCATTTTCTTAAAAGTTAGTAAAAGCTAACATCCTCTAGTTAGGAAGGAAATCCATTGGGAAGTTGTCTGAGTTGGTGGCAATGCCAATTTTATCCCTTTTGTCCTGCCTGCCACAGTTTTAGTCTAAGAACAGCTTGTGGTTGGGGAATTTCTGATGTACTACTGAAAGTGTGAAAAACTGTGAAATTACGCTCGTCTTTCTTGGAATTCTTTATATTGCAGTTCTATTTCTTTACACGTCTTTTCCCCGTTCTTTTATTCAGGATCAAATGCTACATATGTGTAGAAAAAAAGTCATGTGAACTATTTCTGCTGAGGTGCAGGTTTTACAAGCAGGATTCTCATTGCAGAGAAATGCTAATGACTGAATTCTCTATGATTTTGCTCTAAGTCTCCAGTTTGGGAGGGCTGAAGACAGTTTAATTTGGACTGCAAGTAGTGTTGGAAGCATTTTTCTCTTCAGGCTGAAGTTGACAGACCAGTTTGTCTAACCTGTGCCATTTGCACAAGGAACACTACCTGGTGATCCCAGGTATTCAGGGAAAAGTTAAAGTGAGTATCACTGGGTGTCTGGCTACAGCATTTCCAGAGTTATTCTGCCTTTCATTGGGCAATGTCTTTGCTTTGGTAGGCAGGTTGAATGTTTCTCAACACTTCCAATTTACAGACTTCATATTCAGAATAGTTTTCCATGCTCAGTTCTCTCTTGAAGTGGTAGATATTTAGGAACAAGAAGGAATCAGCACTGAGGATTACTGTTGTGTAAATAATTGTTTCTAGAAAAGGTGTGTAAGGTTGATAGTATGTAATTTCTTAGTCTTTGCTGCTGTAATTTAAGATCTGTTTGTTACAATCATTTTTGGATGCCATTGTTGGATATCAATATAGTATCACACTCATTATCATTCATGTTGCATTGAGGCCAAAGGAAGTTAGTAAAACAAAACTCAGTATGAGAGTTTAGAGGGTAAAGAGTTTCAGTCTCTTTACCATGGAGAATGTGGTATTTATCTTCAAAATCTCACATTACTTACCCTCTCAAACAGCTCATCCTCTCACTGGTGTACTCTCAGACACCAGAACATTTCCACGTGTTGAGGGGGGCTAGCCAGTGTCTCTTTCATGCTTTGGGGAGGGTGGAACTAATGGTATCTGTCACTGCTTATTGTGCTTCAGATTCTTGTTGGTGACACCAAACTACTTCACATACAGACACTTTATATCCTCTGGGAGTCAAGAGTTGTTTTTTGCTAGTCCTTTGCTTCAGAATCTGGCTTCCTTCAGCTTCCATAAATCTTCTGTGGATGTGCTGCTTGTTTTTTTCCTTATTTGGAATATCCATCTCTTTAAAGCTACAGTATGTTTTCCTGTTGGGCTGACAGGAAATGGAATGACATATGTGATGTGACATAACCTTGTTGGCACGCTCCTCTTTGAAGCACAGGCTGTTTTGCTGGTCAGGCATCTGTGCTGGAGTCTTATGAGAGTGAAGGCATCCTGGCCTTGACACAAACACTCCTCAGTTTTATTCCTGCAAGCAGTGGCCTTTGTTATCAATCAAAACCATTTTAACTCTTAGCTGATTTATGCATATTTTCATCCCTACTTTGTTCATTTCAGTTTAGCATCTTCACTACATTCTCTACAAGGTATGTTTGCTCATACAGATTCAGATAATCTCACTTGTAGAATTAGACCTGTTGATTTTGAGAAGATGTTACTTCTGACTCCTGATATACCGTTGTCCTTGGAAAGGGTGCAGAAATGATCATCTGCAAAGAGATGTAACAAGAGAGTGATTCCTTTGTTGAGCCAAGAGTACAGTAGATCATACATATTGTATAAATGGATCAGATATGAAAAAAATAAAATACCCAATTTTAAGAGCAGATAGTAGATGAAGCTTCTACTTCAGCATCAAGGATTTCTTGTTAGTAAGTGTACTATAGGGCTGGGACAGAAGCTGGGCACCTCTTTTCATTTGTTTTTTGGTTTATACATCTTGCTTTTCCCTCTGTGCAGCCTGTGAAGGTCATGTCACTTGATTTGCTTCCCAAACCGAGTAAATTGTATTCCCCACAAATATATTTTTTAGCCTGTGTGTTGAATTGGCTCCAGTCTTATCTTTCAGTTGGGATCTCTTGCTCTTGGAGCAGCTGCATGGATGTTGGCTTTACCTGGATAACCTGAGTGTGGAGCTGTGCCTGTGCTGACTCTGATGGCAGGGGAGACAGGACCACACAGCTCAGTAATCCAAACCACAGCCTGTTTTCAGACCCAGCATGCATTTCATATTTGTTCAGAAGACGATTCGGGCATTTTAAATTCTAGCAAGTTGTATTATGGCACAGACTGCTCAGGTTTTCCAGATTTCTTGGTGAATGAATGTAGTGCTGCTCACAAAGTAATCACCAAAGGGAGCCAAGCTGCATTCTGTGTTAAACCTCCCTGATCCATTCCTTATATAAATATCCCTTGATGCAAACCTCATAATTACTTCCATTTCCAGTGTGTACTCAACACTCTTATAATCTGTTTCTATTCTTTTCTCCCTGGTTGATTACTCAGCAGTTTCTTCCTTTCTGTCTTTTGACTTGTTTGAGCAAACCTGACCACGTCCTTAAAACTTACTTTAGAGGGGGAAAAAAGTGTAAACCACTAAAACCAGCTTTGTCAAACCACATTTTACTTTAAAGATGAAACTTGAACAGTTAAAGTATCTGCAAATTTGCTAAGCAAGTAAGTTGCCAAACTCCCTGTCTCTGCCTGGACAAACTGTGTAGTTATAGCTAACATTAAAGAGAAAAACCTTTGCCACAGTATGCATGCCTTCAGTTAAAGAGAGGCCTCAGTGTGTGGGGGGAAGGAGAGGAAGTATTTCTGTAATTTCTCACACAAAAAAAATGCATGTATTTATCACATACCTGTTGATAAAAGGGATGTTACATTTTACATGCTGTTTTCAAAACAAAATTTTGTATATTTTATGCTTTTTCTAAAAGTCTGTATTCCTGTTACATAGTGAGGTTCTCAAAACCATTTTTAAAATTTTTATGTATATAAGATTTTTTTTCATTTTGCAGGTTTTTTCTCCATTATTAAAATTCCAAATGCACTTTGAATAGGAACACCTGCAAAGAGCAGCTTAGCCTATTCTTAAAAATAATTACTTAACATAAGACTTAAAGCAGGCAACAACGTGCAATTATTTCAGTATTTTTTGAATTATAAAGAGCATGTGGCAACATATTTCAAAGTTATGGGTGTGTAATACAGTCACAGGGTTTCATTCTCAACTGGGTGTCTTCTGTTCTTTCAAATATATATATAACACAATTACCTTCTTCAGTAAGTTGGTTCCTTACCAGATAAATTCCAGTACTGAATGAAGTCATCACCCAGGTTAAATTGGTGTGACAGTGAAGGTCTCTGTCTGTTGATAGCATTTTTCTTCTGTCTATGCTCCCTGATTTTGTGGGTTGAGGAGCTCCTCCCCAGCTCTTCCCTTCCCTTGCTTTAACCACAAAGCACTAAAAAGGATGGAGAGAAAAGCAGCTTTCTCATGATTTCTTAGAAAAGTAACTGAGGATCCTCCTTTACTGCCTTCCTTTTTTCCAGTGCAGCATTTGGGCTGCACTCTCCTCCTCCTTCCATACCCCTCACACTGTAAGCTGTGGAAATTTGTTGTCATGGATGAAAATGCCCCAGCAGCACTGGGTCAGGCCAAAGGGGAAGCTGCTGGGAAGGCACTGCAGGTGGGATTCAGAGTACAGGACCAAAAGTATGCGTGGTCTGAGTTTCCTGCTGGGAGGGAGATTTATTTTAAGCAGTGTTTGTTCAAACCTGCCTGAGTACCAACAATGGTGCATGCAATTATGAAGCTGAGTATAATTTATCTGATAATTTACATATTATGGTAGGATGTTATAGAACCAAACCTCCCTTGGAGCAGGTATGCAGCTCCAGAGGAAATTCAGATGACAATGTCAATGGTTTATTTTTAATAGCAAGAAGATATTCTTTCTCTATTCTATTTTTTATGTGCCAAAGAATTTGTCTTGTTCATTTCTGAGAAAATCATACTTACCTGATCATGCTCTGAATATCCATTACACTGCCCCAGCTGTTCTGTCACAGCTCTCAAACCTTTCAGCAAATGTTCCTTAATTTTAGATTCTGACAATTTCTTGGAAGTGAGTGGCAGCATCTGGGAGAAAAATGGCAATAGGAGTTTACTATAACTTGAAACAAAACAAAACCAGAACAACAAAACACCAAGCGACGAAAAAAAACCTCAAAACCCAACCCAGACCTCACCAAATCCCTAAATATCCATGCAGATATGTTTAATTTTCTACTGCAGGAAAAAACCTGAACATGCATTCTCAGGTTTGGAATGACAGTTTCAACTTGTGAAAGTGCTTGTAGCATTACATTGAATTTATAAAGACATTTGCTTTTCACCTTCCTAAGCATCATATCTATAATAAAACTAGATGGAAGTACTTCAACAGTGATTGAGGAGTGTATGCTTTTGCATTTTGTGATTAGGCTTACAAGTAGCCCTAGGCTGATCTTGAGTTGAAATCATCTACAGCTTTTAATAGAGTAATTTTTTACACACGAACAAAATCTGTTTGGTGTATTTGTTACATCAATAAAGAGGAGTAAAATGTTAAAAATTAAGTGTAAATAGACAGCAGCTGAATATGTGTGACTGAGGGCATTACTGCCTTTGCACTCTTCTGTTTCTTTCTAAGTCTAGTTCGTTAATCACTGTGGATTCTTCTTTGGCTAATCAATATATTTTAGATTTGTTTCCTAACACAGTGAGGTGTATATAATTCCACCTGCTCTCTTCCCACTTTCCTGTGTATTGCACTAAAGACTTTCTTAATTACTGATCTATTCCAGCTAAAAACTAATGGAGATGGCGGTAGAGAAGTTGATAAAATTTCTATGAGTTGTGAAAAATGCAGATAAAGTATAAATGCACATGGTAGGGAAGAGACTTAAATTAGTGCCCAGCTGAGAGAAAAGCTGCAGTGTGTTTTCCATGATTGTTCTTTGCTGGGAGCTTGGCATGGAACCAGCTATTCTGCTTGTGGAGTCTTTCTCAGTGGGCACTTAAGGGGAGTAGAGGAGCCACTGGAGTCAAGGTATTAGAAAACATGGAAAGAGAGGTAGGGATGTTGAAGTGCAGGGCAGAGGTAAATTGTTGCTTCCTGCTTCTTCCTCTGGAACTCTGCTTTTCCTGGTTAATTAATGCAGCTTGCTGTAAGTGAACAGCCTCTAGATTTTAAGCAAGAGTAAATTAAAATAAGATTCTTCAGTTTTATTGTTCAAAAATAATTAGAAACTTTCTAGCAGCTGAGAGAACTAAACAGTGTGCAGTACAGTTTCTTTTTTTAGAAGTTTTGGCAGGTAGTATATTGCTGGAATTTTCCTTAAGCTGGTTGTTGGTGAAGGCTGTGTCTCCCAACATACACATTTATACATCCACATGTGTTAACTCAGTGGGTGTTTGCAGGACACTCATTTCAGATGTGGTTAAGCTGCTAGATTTTCTCTGCATATCCTCAGTGAAAATGATCAGTTGTTACTAAAATCATTTAAGGAGTGTATTTGCTGGGTTAGAAATGAAAGTTGGCTTTGACACGTGCTTCTGAATGAGAGTTGTATGGTGTAAGTGCTTAGTGTGGGAGCTCAGTTCAGAGTGATCCCCTTCAGGGATCTCAGCTGTATTCTGTGCAGTGTTATTTCTCCAGGTGGGAACATGCAGCTCTTTTGTAGATCCAAACTCCTTCAGACTATCCAGTGTGTCTATGTTGCTGTAGATGTAATCTGATTGCTTTCATACAGCATAAAGGACACCTAGGGAGGTTGGTACAACCAGTCACAGGAGCAGAATTATGAATTGCCCTCTAAATAATTGAAATTTAGGCTACTTTTTAAATACTTACATTAAAATCTTTTTCACTCTAACATGATTTAAATTGGTGTGATTCACATCTGAAATTTAGCACACAGCACTGAACTCTACTAATAGCACCAAATACTATTTGAGCAAGTCATTAGTACCTTTTTTGGTGCTGTCACATTTTGCAATAGGGAACGCTGGCATCAGCAAGCTGCAGGATGCAAGAATTACCCATTTCATGACTTTTAAGTACCTGGGGGGTTACAATTCCCACGGTCACTGTCACAGACATTTGCTTCAATCACAGCCTCAAAAAAGAAAGTTGCCACATCAAGACCTGATCTCCTTGTACAAATTGTGGTTTCGTTAGTGTGACTGAATGTGTTTGGGGTTAGATAAACTGCTTGTGCTGTTATCAGTTGTAAGTTCATAAATGGAGTCTTTTGACTCACAGATAGCAGCAGCCTAAGCTAACACTTGCCTTTCCTTGTTGGAAGTAATGTGTGCAGAAAAGTGCTTGAAAATTGACATGGGATGTTTGCTGTGTGTTGGGATCCTGTTTGATGGCTGCCCAAAGTGGAGCATCAGTGGGGGCTCAGGGCTGATGAGCAGCTCTTTGGCCACAGCAGCTGAGCCCCACGAGAGGGGGGTCACCCAGAGAGGTGCACAAATGCTTTGCAGTAGGTTTGAGCAGGGAAGTGGTGTGGAAGTGGCACAAAGGAGGGAACGTGGCATGACAGGGATGCAATGAGTGGTCTGGAAGTTGTATTCAGCAGGCTGTTCCTTTTGCAGTGAAGTTTAGTTGGTAAGAGATGCTGAGGTGAAATGTGTTTTATAAATGAGTAGGTGACAGGGGTATCTGGGTATTTCCAGAGTGACCTCTGTGTTTAATGTATTAGTACACAATTCATTTTCTCTGGAAGCTCTATGATGCACATTGTCCACTTTGTCTGCTGCCTCCCCCCTGCCCCTGAAAAAAGAAAATAACCAAAACAAGTACTGCAAGGAGGAACCTGTGCTTCCTGGGAGGATCAGACCAGCCTTGGGGGGAGTGTTGGGGTGTGCCAAGAAGGAAAGTTGTGCAGTAACTGAAAGTTGTCTTGCTCTCTTTCAAAAGTGCTGTATTTCCTTTTTCAAGTGCTTTGTAGAGTTACAGCCCCTGTCTGTAGACTTACTCTGACCAGGAAAAAACAAAAAAAGATACAAAAGCAGGTTTCTCTAAATTTGAATTTCCCTTTTTAATTTACTAATTTATTTTCAGTCTTTTTGCTGTGCTTGTGGATTGTGGTGTTTGTTTATTTTTTAAAACCAAGTAGTACTTGACACAGAAGGATAAACTTATCCAGGATGATACTGAGACAAACAGATGTTTTAGACATAAGAGGTACAGCAGACTTTGGAATTAGACCATCATTCACTCATTAATTGACAAATTGAAGTGACAAAATCAAAAGACCTTTTTTGCCTAGAACCTGAATACTTACTTACCTGTCATGTAATAGAGATTGAGCCCTTTTTAAAGGATTTTCTGTACTTTGAGGAAATGGAAAGGAACTAGACAAAAAACAAGTGTGGTGAGTTTGTTTGCACTAATGTATCCACATGTCAAAAACTAGATGAAGTTTTGAGCTTCTGAGTATTGAAATGCTTGCGTTCTCTCTTCATGCAGATTCAAGATCCAGCCCATATTATGGCTGGCAGTGGGTCCAGATCAGGACCAGCCAGTGGGTTGTCCATGAAATCACAGCTTCAGATCACTGGTGAGCCTTCTGAAATTATCTGTCTTTTCTGGTTAGAAATGTGAGTGTTTTTCCACAACTAAACAGAGTTTACTGTGTTGCATTTCAGGAAGTTTTGCATTGTAAAATGCCCAAGAGAAGTCAAGATTGATGTTAGGCCATCATTACTTGGCAACTGTTTTATTCTGGATTTTATCTAAAATGCATTTGAAATTATACAGATTTGTGTAAAAGGAAAAAGAAAGGAATAATTCTTTTTGGGTACTGTTAAGTAAATTGTAGAGGCAGTCCTCCTGGAAATGCAATACTGCATTATGATATTGCTTGCACTTACTGAAACTTGGCATACTATCAAATCTAACACTTTCCTGATACTGCTGTTTGTTAAAGTTGACTTACAGCTTCTCCCTTGTTACATGTTTTTATGGCCACCATTGAAATGGAAAAGAAATATAATGAAAGTGTTGGTGAGAATATCACATCTGGATTGTTTGGAAATGGATTTACATTATAGTCTTTGCTTTTTGTAGTGCCTCACCAACAGAGCAGCTGTTGAAACTTAATTACCAAGGTTTCCTTGCTTTTGCTCTCTGGAAATTTAACTGAGACACCAAAACTGAATGGGAGATCTGGGGGTGTGTGCAGGTCTCTGTTTAGAAGCCTCAAGAGTAAATTTTGCACCCTTGCTGTGAAGACCTGTGGGCATATGCAGATTCAGAAAAGGGATATGTGGGGATGAAAAGAATTGTCAAAAATGGATGGGAAGCTTTAGACTAGGAAGGAGGTTGGATCTTACTGAGTTATACTGGCTGTAACTGTCCCTCTGAGGTCACAAGCTTGTGTTTCCTCAGTAGGTTGTGAGGCTGGAGAGAAATCTTGTCCCTACAGGTTGATATTGGAGAGAAATTGGAAGAGGTTTTCCCAGAGTTGCCTCCTCCACGTGAGGATGGAGAGCAGAGCCAAGTATTGAAGTGGTGATTGCTGTCCAGGGCTTTCCCTGTTAGAGGCCTGAGACTCACACAAAGACAGTGAAGCTGAATAAATGCCTTAGTGTTTAGAATTGAGACTACTGAGGTATTTGAATTTCAGGTCTGAATTTCTGTAGATGTTCAGCCATTATCTGCAGCAAACTATTGCTGGTGTTACCTCCCACCTGCCCTACCCTCAGCACCCCATTCTGCTGCCCTCATTAGTTTTAAATGAGTTTTCAGGGTGTCTGGGTAGGAACAAACCTTGAAAGTAGGTACAAATTTGCTGATTTCTGCTGCTGCAAAGCAGGTCTTTGAGATAATTAGAGATGTTGAGATATGAGGTGCTATAATAGCATAGAAGTGCTGAAGATGGGAGGGGAAGGACAGGGAGTGGTTTGTGAAAATTAGTTAAATTCTGTGAGTTATCTGTAATACACAGAGTAAGAGAGCAGTTCAGAACAGTTTATACTAAGCTACTTCTCTAAATCTCTAAAGGAGCATAGACTATAAAGGGAATCTGGGGAGATTAGCCAGATGGGCCTGAATTAGTCATCTCTTTTTTAAAGATGCAGTGAGGCTGTGGTGGGTGATAAACACACAGAAGAGCAAGTTGTTTTTTGTTAGAACAGTGAATTCAGGGGCCAACTGGAAATGATAATATCTTCCTGTTCAGTACTGTTTTGTGAGTTCAGTGTTGCCAGTGAATCCAAGAACACCTGGGACTCAAACATCAGGGTAGACACACGTTGTAAAGGAGGCAGCATGGCAGTGGTGTCTGGAAAGATGGAAGTGCTGCAGTCAGTAATAGTGAATGCTTAAAGAAAACCCAAACAACAAAAAAGTCCCCAGTCAATACCCAGCACACCCCCTCCCCACCAAAATTAAAGCTCTAGAGCTGCAAGTCCTGTCCAGATTTGTTGTTGCTAGAACAGGAGGTAGTTACTGGAACCCAGGGTTTGGATTCAGCTTTTCAGTAAGTTTGCTTAGCTACAGAAAACATTACACAAAATTCATTTTCCCAGTGATATTCTGTTCATGAGAAGTTGTGGCAATTTTCCGTGGTGCCTTGATGAGAGGCAGATCTCGTTTTTAGCTTTTTAACAAGCAGTGTAATAAACTCCAGGTATTCTCTTGGCTGGTGATAGACAGGAGAAGGTTTTAGAGGATATTTTCTGCTTTCAACACCTGAGCACTTCTGTGGATCTTGTACTGATTATGATTAATTAGAGCGTCTGATGTTACAAAAGTACTGTTGCATGTTGTAGGCATTTGTGTGAGCTGTGGCATTGCATAAATGAGCTGGAATGCAAGTAGGTTTTTACCCATCTAATGTGGTTTTTTTCCTTGAGTGTTTTCTTGAGTGAGGCATCAATGACATGGCACTTGAATACTGAAGCACCCAACTGAAAAATACTATTTGCAATTGAAATCTTCCTGAGTAAACGACTGTTTTTTCTCTTTCTTAACAGTTATTTCAGCAAAACTAAAAGAAAAGAATAAATGGTTTGGACCTAGCCCTTATGTGGAAGTCTCAGTAGATGGACAGTCGAAGAAGACAGAAAAATGCAACAATACAAATAGTCCAAAGTGGAAGCAGCATCTTACAGTGTAGGTTTGGTTTTATTTTCCAATTTATATGAGCTAAATTAAAGCAATTGACAGTGGGCTTGAAGACTGTGCTTTTATTTTAAGAAAGGAGTGGAATGTCTCATGAGATGATGACATTTGTCTAATTTTTAGAGTAAATGTAGTACAGTCTGAATTAGATATTTACAAACTATTACACTGCTTGTGCTATATTTTGTATTGCTGTGTGTGATATCAGAGGAGCTCTAATTCTGTGAGTTGTAAGGACAGTAAAGTAATTTAGTATCAAAACTGAAGGCCCCATGCACATTTTTGTTGTCATATTTAAAGTTACAGTTTTCAGAAGTTCTGTGGCTATGAAGTGTAGCTGTTCTTTGTGTCCCACTGTGGTGTACCATGCCATAGCACAGGCAGTTGGCTCTGTCTTGTGCACCTCTAAATTCAAGCACAAATCCAAAATTCCCAGTTAATTTATGCAAATTGTTAGTACAAAAGTAACATTAGATACAGCTGTTGATGTTTGCTTGGCCCAGTATTTGTGGATGAAAAGGTACACAAGGTATTTTTACACATAAAATTTAGTTTTCTCCTAATGTCACATGGAACTCTGGGATAAAGATCATTCTGTGCTTGCACATTGGACAGGGACTTTTCACAAGGGCATGCCAGATAGGATATTAGGAAGAAATTCTTTCCTGGGAGGGTGCTGAGACCCTGGCACAGGCTGCCCAGAGAAGCTGTGGCTACCCTTTCCCAGGAAGTGTTCAAAGCCAGGTTGGATGGGGCTTGGAGCAGCCTGGGATAGTGGAAGGTGGGGTGGAATGAGATGGGCTGTAAGGTCCCTTCAGTGCAAACCATTCAGTGATTCTGTGATTTGCTTGTACTTAAGTTGTAGATTATTCTTCTTGAAGCACCTGGAACATTGCCTGAGGGAAGCCTTTTTGTATCTGTGCTTTTATTGTAATTTAGATTATTGTGAGGTTTTAGTTACTACTATCTACTACCTTACTTTGCACTGAGATATATTAAGAAAAATAAAATCTTGCACTTTATATGCATGTAAGTGTAGAAGAGCAGAATTTTCTTTTACCTTTTAAAGCTTGCCTTTCTCGTATTTCAATGGGAATGTTTGTGGTTTGTGCTGTGCAAATCCACACAATAATACATGGGCTATTTTTGCTCTTGTTGAGTAAGAGCAGAGCACAGACACCCCCTGTGTATCAACTTCATTGAAAATTACACTAAAGCTGCACGAAGCTTAGTGAGGTAAATTGGCTTTTAGGAAATATTTTGGCACAGCTGCCTATATTCAGATTCAGGATAAAAAAGAAAAGTGTAGTGGCTTCTGGAAATGAGGGTGAATCCTCTTGGGGTTCCTCTCCTTGGAGTTTGTTAGGAGGATCTTCTGAAGGGATTGGCTGACTATGAAAGTCTGGACTTATCTACCATATGCAGCTGAAATTATCCACTGAGAAAATAAGCAGTCATTTGTACCCATTTCTCATGTTGAAAATAATTTAAAACTATATAAATATTTGAGTGTTCCTTACAGAAAAAATATCAGTATTAAAAATTACTTTGAAGTTGCTGTCACAGAACTTACTGTGTATTACTGTGGAGTAACTGGTAGTTTTTCTATATTTCCCTTAAAATAGTAATAACAAAAAATATGTTCAGTCTCTGAACAGTCTTGCAACAGTCTTGATTGACATGACATATCCAGGTGACATGAGAATGTGATAACTGGAAATGGTTTGATGTTACCACCACTATTTCTTTGTTTTTAAATAACTTCTAGTGACCGTGGCAGTATATGGCTCAGTTCACCCCCTTCCCCACCAACAAATGCCCTAACAGTGCTCAACTTTTTCTTTTCAGAATTGTCACTCCTGTAAGTAAATTAAACTTTCGAGTTTGGAGCCATCAAACATTAAAGTCTGATGTCCTTCTGGGAAGTGCTGCTCTGGATATCCATGAGACTTTGAAATCCAATAGTATGAAATGTAAGTCCAAGGTGGAGAGTACCTCAGAATGCCACAGAGTTCCTCAGGAGTTGTCTGTTAGTGGATATGAATGCTGTGTGCACCTCTGAAAATGGCCCTTAAGGATTTCTTTCGGTGCTTCTGGTTGCTTTTATGAGCTTTCTCCTACTTTTTCAGAGTAATCTTCTTTGGTTATACACAGGCTGCTATGATGTCCCTGGAAACAAAATGTTTTTCACTTTGCTAGTGTGTGCAAGACTGAGTGAAAGGTTAATTAAACAGAAGAGTTTCCTTTTACATAGCTTAAAATTTAAAACTATGGTTGGGACTGGTGCTAGACAGGAAATGTGTAAAGTTATTTTTGTTTAAATAGTGCTACAGGTGTATGTTGTATTATTTCATTAATCTTGGAACTAGTTAGGGCTTTGGGCAGTATGTGCATCCTGGGAAGCTTGAAGGAGAAATACAAAATTCTACAGAGCCATTACAGCACTCATGGGGCTGCAGCACAGAGCTCTATGCTGTCCTCCTTTTGTCCTGTTAAAGAAGTGTTGGCTTCCCAGCTGTCACACATGGGTGTTGCAGATGCAGAATGTTGTCAGCAGTGAGAGCTGCTCTCCTGGCAGTGTCTGTCCTGCTGAATCTGGGTGAAAATCCCTGTGGGTCAGTGCATTTGCTGTCTGACACCAGGCACCTGTTGGAGCTCACTGGGGTTTGTTTCAAACCCTTTCAGCAAGAATATTTATTTATTTTCTGTTTCGCTGAAAACCCTGAATATACCATTGGTCTGGGGATGTGGGAAAGTGTTCACATTCTGAATGTGAATCTCGATGTCATTAGGTAAATGTGAAGTGTTTTAGTCAGAAGACAGAAATAATATCTGCTCTTAATCAAGAGTGAAATGGATTACACTTCCTAACTATATTGAGGGCAGGTGCATTAATTGCTGTAGAAATGTGAGACTCAATCTCTGCTGTAATAATAATAATAATAATAATAATAATAATCCTTTCTAGGCAGCTACAAGATGATGCTCCAGTTTTCCCTTTTTGTAGAAACGATAACTTTCTTGTGATATATGAAAATGCTTTACCACACAAAAAATAATGGAGAGGCAGAGCTATAGTTCTGGGGGGTGTTGGAGGTTTTTTTCCCCCCTTGGTCACTGAGGTCTGCGAATGGCTTCTTGAATAAAAGGCCTTTTTTTTCTCTTGCTGTAAGATAAGCTGCCTTTGTGTGCCTTTGTTCTTTTCCAGTGGAGCAGGTGGTGGTGACACTGCACCTCGTCGGTGACAGGGAGCCAGCAGAAGTGGTGGGAGATCTGTCGGTCTGTCTGGATGGGATGCAGGTTGACTCTGAGCTCCTGACCAATGGGGAAGCCTCAAGTACAAGAAGTAAGTAGCTTTCAGTCCAAATGTACATATATCTGCTATGCAAAGCCATTTTTGGGGAAGCTTTAACACAGTCTTTAAATAAGCCAAATAACAGCAGTTTCTGTAACTTTCTGTTTGTAGAGATCAGAAATCTCATACATTTTTATTTGAGGGGGAGTCATAGTTCACAGGGCAGACCTTCAGCCTTATTGCAACAAAAACCAGATCAGCATCTTTATTTTCTGGACTTTGCAAGCTTTTATCTAGTGATCCCAAATGTTAATGAAAGCCTCTAGCTTCCCTGAATTTTAATAACATCATAAGCAGAAAAAATATAAAATTGGTTTGATCTCATCATCATCCTAGTAGTAAGTATTCTGCTTACTAGGAGACATGGGTTTATATTAATTTTTCTTAAAATAGCTCATTTAAATAAATGTATTCATAGATTTAGTTCCCTGTGGAGAGCTGCAGAGAGGGATCCACTTTCTGTTTAGTTGGTGTGTACAGTTTTTTAAACTGAAAACCTGAATACATGTGAAGTATCTAATTACAGTAAAATAAAAAGGTAATTTTAATTCCCTTGGAGCAGGACAGTGGAGCATTTCTGAAATACACTACATTGAGAAGTAGAACTAGGTAAGAGTTATTTTCCTAGAAAGCAGCAAGAGAGACTGTCTGCAGTAGTGACCAGCTGGACACTTAATGGGCAAGTTCTATGTTTCTGGGTTGTGGGGACACTTTTAAAGTCCTAGTGGTAGTTGCTTTGAAATTTCATCTGAGTATCATAGAAAAATTGAATTTAAACACAGATTCTGTAACCATTATCTCTTAGAGGTTTTAGTCCATTTTCTTTGCGTTTTGTTAAAATGCACAGATGGATTGTGTGGAAATTTATCTGTAAGTAGAAGCCAGATGCTGGGATTTTGTGTGACTTACAGAGCAGAGCTGAAGTGTAGGGATAGAAATATCAAGTGAAAGTACCAAATTTTCCTTTTATGCAATACTTGATTTTCATCTGTGCTTTCTTGGATTTCCCGAAGTTCATCTACTGAGAAAAAGGTGGGAAAAGTCATGCAGGTAATGGAATTGAGTATTATCTATAGGGCTGGGCCTGACACAGCAAGCCCCAAGTTCAGTAGAAGGTTCCCAGATAATCAAGGGACTGGAGCACATAAGGAAGGAGTTAAATGTTAAAGTAGTCTGGCACATTGTAGAGACTAAAGGCACTTCAGGCAAACACATTGTTTGTGGAGTTGCTTTTAAGTTAAGTTTTCTCTTGCTGGGATTTAATTCCTTCCATGCACAGTCCACTAACAGCACATTATCCTAAGCCTTTCTGTGACTACATCCTTGTCTTTGGCCTAGATCTGTCCACACTTCCCATCTGAACTGAAAACTGATTTCTTTATTAATGACTTTTGTTTAAGTCTATGGAAATAAAGTATTGGTGCTATCTACATGAATGAGCAGTTCTGTGCTGCATATTCAAAGTTTGCAAATGCTGGCACAAGAAGCAAATATTTCCAAGCTGGCTGAATAAGCATTTGCAAAACATTTGCAAATCTAGGCTGAGCTGCTGTAATGCTTTTGGAGTGAAGCCATATTTTTATACCTGCTTCAATGCCTTTATGTTAAATAATTTACTGAAAAGGGGAAGGGTCTGGGCTAGAGAGCCTGAGAAAACAAAGCCCCCAGCCAACCAGAGAGGAGATTTTAGTGAAGTTTTTGCCCTTTCAGTAATGGCAGGCAGACCAGAAAGGGAGAGAGTATGAAAAACCAGCTCCACTTAAAAGAATGAACACTTCTTTATACGGCTAGAAAGACAGTGTTATTAAACTGTGGTGTGTTTGGGAATATTCATACAATCAAATGATGTTACATCTTCCATAAGGTGAAAGTATTACAGGGGCAGTGGTTAAAAAAAATTGTATTCACACACACAAATGGAGATATGCAAAATATGTACAGCTTTGAAACCCAGTAGATAAGCAGCACACATGTCTTACATCCATACTTGAAAGAAGTGTGAGTATTAAAGGCTGCTACTTTCCTTGGAGATGGTTCAGTGTTGCTTATGCTTCTGTTTTTTTCTTCCTGATATTTAAGGTCCTACACAGAGTGAAAGCTCCAGAGTAAGGAGTGATACACGGTAAGACTTTTTTTCCTCTTTTTTTTTTTTTTTTTAATTATTCTGCCTTTTATTATTTACAGTTTTGAAAATGGAATTGTGTGTTTTGTAAAAAAGACAATGAAAAATTTGTGAATATGCCCTGCAGCAGTATCTGTTAAGATCTGAGCATGCCCTAAACAAAAATACTGAACTGTTGCTCAGCTCCATTGTTTGGCCTCAGTTCTGCCTCCATACCTGACTGATCTTTTTGTTTTTTCCCTTTGTGTTCTTCATCTTTCTCTCAGTGATCACCCAAAGTAAATTATTGTATTTTAAAAACCCCAAACAAATGGCACTGGTTGTTTTTACACTGGTTTGCTTTATAGCATGGAGGTATCAGAATTATATTTAGCTTTGTTAAGAAGATCCCAAAAGCTATCTAGCACTTAAAGTGTGCTAAGGCTGATAGCGGATTATGAACCTTTCTGCCTGGTAGGATAAGAGTGTGCCCTGCACCATGTTACTTTAATTAGTTCCCAGTATTATGGGTATTTTAAGGATCTGTACAAGGCACAGCACTCTGGATGACATCTGGAGTAGCCAAGCTAAATTTCACTTTTTTTTAACAGTTTACTCTTGGCTGTGTTGTCTGTAGGCTTCCCATGAAAGTTTGTTTTGTTCTGTTTCTTTTTTGTGGTTTAAAGAATGTTTAGATGTCTGGATATTCAGAATACCTGAGTGTATATTAGGATAATAACAGTAGTAACAATGATTCAGTTTTGGTATCAACCGGGGGCATCTGGTGGTCATTGTGTGGATCATGTAAATGATCAAGGAACTGACTTTCTACATGGGCATGACATGAAAGACCAGGGAGGACTGGCTGAAAGACTGGGGCTAAACCTACTACATATTTGAGGTCACTAATAATTTGGATCTGCTTTCAGAGTCATTTACTTTAGAGTTTGTGTAGTATGAATTACATGCACCACACCTGGTATAGAGCAAAAGTGTGTTTGACCATGCTATTGAGGTTAAATGAACATGATTTTACTTGGTCCTCTATGACTTGTGATTTACTTAGCCTTACCTACTGGGTTTTATTTTGTGTACATTTAAAGGAATGCAATTTTAGAGGTATTGGGTTGAAACTGTAACCTCTTTCTTTTTTTCTGATGGCTTATGTGCTTGACCTGTAAATCCACTAGAATTTTGTTTGACAACCTTTTTGTTTTGCCCAACATATTCTGAAAATAAAATGCTTTAGAATAAAGATATAGATACCCCTAGCTCTGCGTAAGGAGCTACAAATATATCAGAATAATACTCAGCTAGGTGTAAGTGAACAGCACAGTGTGGGTCAGTACTGCTATGTAGTTTCTTAATTCTTGTAAGGTTGAGCAGTTTATATTCATAGCTTTTGGTCAAAACTTTAATGCTTAGTCCTAAATTCTCCAACCTGTTCCATAATTGAGTTTAGAGGAAAAAAAATATGTATGTGTAAGTAAGATTTCTAAAAATTTGTAGCATTTTGTGTGTTCTGAGCATATGCCAGCCCTGTGGAGTAAAGGCACACAGGCTGTTCTTAGATGTTGGTCAGCTTCTTACCTCATTAGGAACTGGTGGGCAGAAGTAGCTGAGCAGCAAAATCCAGAACCTGGACCTAAGGGCTGGTGTAACAAATAAGGAAATGACAGAGGAAATTTTGGTGAAAGATGTTATATACATCTATTTCGCCACGTTTCCATCAAGTGAGGTTTCAAGTACCTCAGGAGATAAACTCTGAGTGTGTTTATACAGATGTATAGATACTTGGTATTGTGAATGTTACAAATCTCACCTAGTTGTAACTGTTGCATTATAGTGTCTTTTATGTCTTATGTATTTTTGACCCCCTTGAAAGTGTCCCTGGCCAGGTTGGATGGGACTTGGAGCAATCTGGTCTATTGGAAGGGAGCTGGAACAAGATGAGCTTTAAGGCCTGTCCCAACCCAAAACTCTTCCGTGATTCTGTGATTTGCAAAGTTTCATGTCACCCATGCACTACTAGAGCAGTTCTCTGTCTTTTCCTACAACAGGACTAACTCAAATGGCCTTGAAAACTGTGAGGATGGTGCTTCCAGTGAAAACAGGACTGTTAATGGCAGTGACTCTCCGTTACTCACAAATGGAAACTGCAAACCTGCCAGACCTCCCAGGCCTGCCAGGCCGCCGCCCCCCACTCCCCGCAGGCCCCCGTCGGTCGCCGGTACGTCCATGGGGCTGGGCACTCCTTGAGTGAACATAACTGTTTCTGCTCCTGATGTTTAACTGCACTTTTGATGGTAAATTCTTTGGCAGGTCATTTCTGAAGGAGTATTTTTTAGCTTGCATTCGGTACATGTTGTTTAGTCATTGTTCCCGTTAGTGGAAATTTATTGTTTCCACATCTGCTCAGGGGTGGTGGCAGTCAGTGATGGTGCTACAGAGAGTGGAGTTGGGACAGGAGAACACAAATGGGTGCTGCTGCTGCTGCTGCACTAAGGCACCCATTGAGGGTGACATGAAATCCACTGAAGGACTCACAGAACTCCTTGAAGTTGATAATACTGGGTTCTAAGATACGAGTTATTGGTTTCTACAATTGCAATTAGATTCTGTGAAGTTGCAGCACTTAAAACGTTCATTACTCTTCTCTGCTGAAATGGATAGATTTTTAATCTAGTTATTTAAAAACTACCTGAAGGCCACTAATTCTGAAAAGTTATTTGATGTTTCTGGTGTAATTCCTTTATCCCCATTTTGATAGTCTCATTATTACAATTGATAAATGCCGTGTCTGGATGGGCTCTGCAATACAGTAATTACTTTAAAAGATTATTCCAGTGCAGTTAGTTAATGAAACTTGACCTGTGTTCAACTTCTAACCCCACCCACCAAATGGCATTAAGATAAAACTGAAAACATTTAAAGAATGTCTGTGTTCCCCTCCCATTGTGATTGTTACTTTCCATGTAATATCAAATCTCCTCTTAAAAATTTTATGCTTGTCATCACTGAAATTATTATTCCAAATAATAAATGGAAAACAATTAATTCATTAGTACAAGGAAGTAGTTTTTAATCATAATTTAATATTTACAGAATGCAGACACAGTAAGTATTTTTCAGAAATATCAAAATGCTATTGATGGTCATTCTTGGGTTGAAGCATTTTTACAGTGAGAGAGAATTGCTGTTTAGTTGTTGTTTGAGCTGCAAAATGTGGCTGTGGAAACAGCAGTTCTGGCAGGTTTGCTTTTGTAATGTGGAACTTCTACAATAGATTGGTGATAAATGTCAATTAAAGGCTTTTTTTCTTCTCTCTCTGACATCGTAGCAAGTGCAAATGGTCCTTCATCCACATCCACAGAAAGTGATGGGGCCAGTGCAGGATCACTGGCAGGTACAGCCTCAAATACACCTTCAGAGCAGAGCCCTGAGGGGGCAACAGCTGCAACCACAGCTCCTGCCACTCCTGCACTCACCACTCCTCCAGTGTCAAGACAAGTCCAGCCAGTAAATCCTTCACCTCAGGCCCTTACTACAGTCAGCCAAGGTCCTCTTCCACCTGGGTATGGGTTTAATGACTTCTTTCTCCCCATGTGTGCTGACTTCTCTGGTTTTACTTTATTTTATTTACAATAGGTGTAACAAACCACTGATAACATCTGCCTTTTGCTGCCTGACAATAACCCTCTAATATGAATTTGCAGGATTTATAATTGTTTTGTATGGTCAGTCTTTAAGCATTCAAGGAAAGAATTACTTGTGATATTTATTGTATGTTCCCATGTCAGTGAAATGTGGGTTTAAAATGGTGTGACAGCTTGTTGTTTTGAAATTAAAATAAAGTGAGGTAGGAAAATATTGATATGGATAAGTAGAAGAAAAGCTGCTGTTGCACTCCTGAATATTTGGATTTCGTAGTCCAGCTCCTGAGAGTAGTGTGGACATGCTGCTGTGCTTTTGGTGCATGCAGAATTTGTCAGATGGTTGGCCTGTTGCCTCAAAGCTCTCAACTTTAGAAAAAAAAAAACCCAGCAAAAATGTTTCTGGGCTCTCTGAGTGAGAGAAATCAACAACTTCTCAATGTGAGTGGTGTAATTGGTGAATTACCTGCCTTGATTTGCAGGTCGTTAAACCAAAAGGTAGGAGAGGTCTGAATTACCTCACAGGATAACAGAAATAAAAAAGTGGCCTTGAAAACATCAGTTGTTGCTTTATAATTTTGATTTCAACAGAAATGCCAAATAGCTTTTTTTTTTTCTCCTGTGATGTTACATCTGATGCAAATACAGAGAGAGGTAAGTCATTATGCCAAATATTGCATATGCAGAAAGTGACCAGTGCCCTTATGGTGATGTCTGCATATGCTTGATCACTGAAAAATGTGCATATCAATATATTAATTAATATGCTTAATTAATGCTACTTTAAAAGGGGATAATGATCTGTAGTTGGTTCTGTTCAACAGGTTATTGATCCACTTGATATTGAATACAAAATTTTGCTTAAACTACATCTAGGCATGAATTTGAGCATCCACCCAGAAAGGTGGTCATGTACAATGGGTTTTTTTTGGGTTTTTTTGTTTATTTTAGTTGACATAGAATCACTGTTAATATGAATGGTACCACTCTATGCTGCACATTATGGTGGTGCATCTCATGAGCCAAGGGTTAGTTTTAAGCATTTTGTTTAGAAATAAGCCTTTTATGAAAGCAAATGTTTCTCATCTTTATGCTGTAGTTGAATAGTTGGAGTAGTTTGATCTGGAGGAAGATTAAACTTTTTGATCTATTTTCAGTTGGGAGCAAAGAGTAGACCAGCATGGTCGAGTGTACTATGTGGATCATGTGGAAAAAAGAACAACGTGGGATCGGCCAGAGCCTCTTCCTCCAAGGTGAGCCAGGATCTGCCATACAATCATCTCAGATGTCTGGGTTTTTCAGGAATTAATTGCCTGACAGTTTGCTAAAGCTGGAGCAGATATTTGTAAATAGAAATGTGAACCCAGTTGCTCTAGGTTGTCTCCAAGGAGTGCATCCAGAAAAAAGCTGAATGTCAAAAATAACCAAATCTGAATTTCCTGTCAAAGATTAAGCAAGTGCATCTTTACTGACTGAGAAAGAGATTTCAGTTAAAGGCAGTAGACACCCCCAACAGTAAAAGAGAGCCAAAACCACAGAAAAGTATTTTGGGACTGATGTAACTATCAGCTTGAGCAGGAATGCTTTTGGTTACCTCTTATCCCGAGGTTACTGTTTGCAGGTCTTTGATCTTGTCTCAGGGCTCCCAGCTGCCAGTTTATTATGCACATAGAAACCAGCTTTCATTATTAAACTTCTCCAGCCCTTGGCATCAGAACAGCCTGTGATGTTAGCTCACAGTTGCTGTTTCTTATTTTTTTAGCAATATAAGAAAAATACAAGAGTTGTTCTGTTGCACTTTTTCATCCTCAAATGGTTCACATGCTATAAAGAATTACAAAGTGAAAATGTGAGATAGTAAAGAGAACTTGGTATTAAAGAACAAAAACTGGCAGTCTCATAAATGGAGCCCTCTTGTCATGTTTCAAGTTATTTTGAACTCTTTGAGCAGATGAACTTGTATATTGCTTAAGTTTACTTAGAACAGAATAGAATGTTTTCTTTCAAGTTTTATAAGTAGTACTGATCTCATATGGACTGAAAATTAGAAAAGAAACCCCAAAGAAAATCAAAACAAAACAGCAAACCCCATGCCCAAACCTTTCTTTTCTGCCAGATCAGAGGAAGTCTTGTATTGAATAGCTGAAAATGTCAGGGGGATTGCTCTGTTTTAGGAGAAACCAGCAGGCTTCTGTTACGGGCTGGGTGGGATAACTGCAGTGATGCCAGCACAGTATGGACAGTGGTCTAGACAGCTCTTGAAAACTATTTCAAAAAACCCTAAAAATACAGTAAATGGAATGAGTCTGACTTTGTATAGTACGCAACAAATAAAAATTATTCTTGTAAAACAATTCTGGCTCTCGCATAATTTTAGCAGAGGGTACAAGGAGAAAAAACTGATGAGCCCATGCTTTCTGTTCCCTTCTACCACATTGGTCTCCAAGTGCCTCTGAGCCCTTAAATTGCCAGCTGTTGACAACTGTGGCTTGTCTTTTTTCCCCAAGCTGGGAGCGCCGAGTTGACAACATGGGGAGGATTTATTACGTTGACCACTTCACCAGGACGACGACGTGGCAGCGACCGACGCTGGAGTCCGTCCGCAATTACGAGCAGTGGCAGCTCCAGCGCAGCCAGCTCCAGGGAGCCATGCAGCAGTTCAACCAGAGGTTTATATATGGGGTAAGGAGCACATGTGGGACTGAGGGTTAGGGTGCTTTTGGGGTTTGCACGTGCCTGTGGGTGACCTTTCCCCTTAAAGGCAGCAGACTATTATGGTTTATGATGATATATCTCTGTGTGTAGCATGGCAGGGAGGGCTCATTGTAATGTTAGTTTATCTCCTTGCAGTCAGCAGATGGGGTTTAGTTGTCACCTCAATATAAGGCTTCTTGGATAAAATTTATGTACAATATTGATGAGGCCTTTGGTTCAAAACAAACTAGAGCTTAGTAAATAGCTGGTTTATTTGTATTGTGTCTTATGTTACCCTGGCCAAACAGCTTGGAGGTAAGCAAACACACAGGCCATACGTTTCTGCTCTGGGTAAAATGAATGATACACAATGAACATTAGGAGAGTAGAGAAATTGAAAATAATCCTTTCAACACTTTTAATTCATTGTTTGTCTCTGTTGAATAGCAGACATTAGATCACTCCAACTCATGCTACTCATGCTCATCAAGAGTGGTGTAGGTTCTGATTTACTTTATGTGTGAAAATAAAATGGACCCCTTAAGTAGTGGGAGGAGGAGCTGTATTGAGTGCAGGAATTAAGTTTCTGATTGTTTTGGGTGCTACTGTACTAATTTCTTCCTGCGTAGGCAGGGCTACTAAACAAAGAATAATTATATCTTGGCACTGTAGTTAGTTAAGCATGCCAAGGTCAGTAAAACAGGCTTCTCTGTGGAGAAAAATAAGTAGTTGGCATCTTTGCTTATGTGTACCATTAACAAAAATGCATTTACTTCAATAATTCAGGATGGCTATGGTAGAACATCTGGAAAGCAAATGACTAGTCATTAATGCCTCATTTGTTCGTGTGACTTGCAGAACCAGGATTTTTCATCCACACAGAACAAAGAGTTTGATCCTCTTGGCCCTCTGCCACATGGATGGGGTAAGACTAACTTGAATGTGTTTTGTAATGCAATGTAATTAAACATTAAAGCATACTTCTGCCAAATTATTTGTTGGCTTTTCCAAGCTAGTTTTAAAAATTAAAATCTGGATTAAAAATATTTTAATATTAGATCTAATCAAATGTGCTGTTAAAACAGAATCTTGACTAGGCTATGTCATTTCAAAGTGGTTTAGAAACTATAAAGTGTTCTGGTTTACTCCACTGGTAACAAGTGTAATAGCTGCTTTAACATGGTCATCCTTTTGAGACTTTTTCATTCCCCCCCACCATCCTGTTCCTGCTAAATCAGGGTCCAAATCCTCTCTAAATCGAACTGCCAAATTCTTTCTCCACGCAATTCTTGAAGAGTTTTGTTGGTCTGAAAATGTTTTTTATAGTGACAACTAACAGTTTCTTGATTTGGCCCTCTCCCTGGAATAAATTTGTTCTTGTACCTTATAGGGTTAAGCATTTACAAGTAATACAAATTTTGGCAGGGTGTAATAAAAAAAATAGAAGTGTAAAACTGTTTTCTGGTGTGACTATCAAGCAGATATAAAAATTCAAGTTTTATAATACCTAGGCAAAGCTCTCAGAATTCTCTTATGGAGTTTGGAGCAAGTAATTACTTGGCAGAGTTGGACCTGAGTTTTTGGGTTCATCTGCTTTTCAAACAGAACTATTTGGATTTTTAATCCTCGTATTGATGCAACTTCGTGCCATAAAACTGTCATTCCCCACACTTGTGCTTAGTTACATTACATATAGCATTTCACAGAAAGGTCTTTAGGCTGGCATTGTCCAGGAAATGGCAAACTGAGTCTCTGCATCATGTGGAATTCTGCTGTCAGGATCATAGGCAAATACCTACTTACAGACTTCTCTTAGAAACTGAAGCTTTTGACCTGTGGTAGTCAGATTTTGATCCATTTTTGTAATTTGTTTCTTTTGCAACACTAAATAAAAATGGTAGAGAGAGAGCGCTGCAGAATGGTACAGAGGAGCAAGCCATGGCATTTCTCATAGGCAGTGTTAGGTCAGTGTATGCCCATCGTTCATCTGAGAGAAAATGTAAATGGGTTTTTTTTGGAAACTGCATTGACCATTTTTTATTCCCTGCTATAATTGGAACTTGAAGCCCCCCTGTACCTTCTTGACACTTCTTTGTACATCTCTTCCCTCCTCTGTGTTTGATTTCTGTGTTGCTTGTCAGGCACATCACAATATTTGACGCAGCTGAAATTTCCTGTGGACAAAACACCTCAAGGTTTTCCCTTTTCCCAGTTAATTTTTCCTACAATTGAAAAACAAATCACATAGTAAGGAATAATGTCAATAAAAGTGAAAATATGTTGGGTCAGAGGAGGAGCAGAGAAATCTGAGAGCAGGAGAGGCTGTGGCAGGGTCTGGTGATTGATATTATTTATTTGATATAGTCTCTGCAATATATTAAAAAGAGAATTTTTTCTCCTTTTACACTTTTTCAGAAAAGAGAACTGACAGCAATGGCAGAGTGTATTTTGTCAATCACAACACACGAATCACTCAGTGGGAAGACCCCAGGAGTCAGGGGTAAGAAATTGGTTGCAGCTGCATGTATGATGAAAATGTAAATGAAATTAAAATATACCCAAGTGGTGAGAGTAGAGTGAGCCAGGAGCTGCTGGCCACAGGTGCAGCATGGATTGTGCTATGCAAACATGAGAGAGCTTGATAAAAAGTTGAGATATTGGCCAAAATGAAAACTGTCACAGTATTGCTTTGGCATCCTACATTGACCAGAAAAGCCTTGGTCAACAGTACACAATAATCTCATTCCCCAGGACGGCTTCTACTTTTCATAAGTAATCAATTACATTTGTCTAAACATTTGTGTCATTGGGGAAGAAGATATTTCCTTTGTATGATGATGAGATAGTGCAGTCTTGAATAAGACTTTGGTTGTTTCCCAGACAGTCATAGAATCACAGAATGGTTTGGGTTGGAAGGGACCTTAAAGCCCATCTTGTTACACCTTCCTGCCATGGGCATGGACACCTTCCACTATCCCAGGCTGCTCCAAGCCTCATCTAAGCTAGCCTTGGGGACACTTCCAGGGATAGGTAGGAGGCAGAAAGAAGAGAGACCCAAAAAATTGTAGCACCTTTCCTCACACTTTTTTAAAAAAGGAGGAATAAAGGAGACAGAGAACTTGAGGCACTACTAGAAACACTAGAGTTCTGTTTATTTTGGGCTCTTTCACTGCAAAGTCTTCAAGGTAAGAAATGGAGGCAGAAAATTGGGAGTGAAGTGTGTTCAGTCCCAACTGCTGTTTGAGCTAAAATGTCTGTGTGGTGAAGCAACTTCACCTGTCCTCCATGGAGGAGGGGAAGGGGGACAGCCAAGACTGTGTGGGAGGGGTCACAGCAGTAGCCGCTCACCTCTGCAGCAGCTAGCTGTGGAGAGCAGTTACTCTTGGAGCAGCCCAACAACAGAATGTTTGGTCTGTACAGTCAGGACATTGTATTTATGGAGGGAAGCCACTGGGGAGCACTTCACAGTGGTACTGCTCAGGTCTTCCAGCTATGTTGAGATCTGCTTTTGTGTATAGCAAAACTGAGTTGGAAATTGTCAGAAAATTGTACATGATCAGTATTTGCATTTTCTTTTTTTTTTTTTTTGTCATTCTGAAATATTTTTGGCTGCTGAAATTATACATGAGGTACCAAAAGCTGCTGATTGAAATTACGAGAGTTTTTGAAGAAAAGCCTCATAGTTAGAAGATAAAATTCTGTTGTTTGTGAAGGAAACAACAAACCTTGCTTACACTTTTTCCCTAAGGTTTTTTCTTGCCTTTATTTAAGGTAGTGCAAGCAAATGAGCTAAAGTTCACTTAACCAGTCATTTTGGTCTAATTGAGAGCTGACTGAAAATTTAGGAGAGGGGGGATAAAGCTAAAATAAATCCAAATGGAAATTTTCTCAATCTGTAGATTTTCTAGATTTTCCAAAATGCTTACTGTCTCAGTTATTACTCCATTGACTTAATAGATTAAGTTGATCAGTTACCATGTATTTTCTTGTATCCATAGTCAGTTAAATGAGAAGCCCTTGCCAGAGGGCTGGGAAATGCGATTTACTGTGGATGGAATTCCCTATTTTGTGGATCACAATCGAAGAACCACTACATACATAGATCCCCGCACGGGCAAGTCTGCTCTGTAAGTGTTCTTAACATTTTACTAAGGTTTCAAAAGTCAGTTTAGCACACATCATTTTTGAAATCTTTGGTTTTTGCGTCTTATTACATTATTAGGTTGGAAGGTTTACATGGAACATTGCTTCTTAATTACCTGGGATTTTTCATTCACTGAAGGTCCCTGAAGAAGGCAGAGTTCTGAACACTGCAGAATCCTTCTTGCCATGTAGTGTATGAGATTTGAGAGTAATGGAGGAGCTGCACCTGTCCTGTTGATGACCAAATACCTTCCTTAGAGTTACTAGTTTCTCTCTTTAGAAAAGACCCAACCCTTTCTTTTTTTTGATTTTTTTAGGAACCAGAATGAAGTTGAAACCAGAATTTCTCTCTCAAGCTGGCTGAATATCATCACATCTTTATTGTTAGAATTTTTTTTTACAGTTAATGATCAGGCAGTGTTTTAAATATACTGTAAAGCATTCCACAGTTTACAAAGGAAGATTTTTCTTTTTCATTTAAAAACAGGGAATTATACCCCAAAGTCAAAAAATGTGGTAGATAGCCAGAATGACTAGATAGATAGATAGAATGACTAGATAGCCAGCTAAACCATACAGCTGTATAACTAATGCATTTGTAGGCTTTTACTTCAGTCAAAAAACACTTGGAAATTCATTCTTTTCCTCCTTTTGATTGCAGAGACAATGGACCTCAGATAGCTTATGTGCGTGATTTCAAGGCCAAGGTCCATTATTTCAGATTCTGGTGTCAGGTACGATTCATTTTTTTGGCAATGTTTCCTTGCACTTGTTTTGCTTACATCCTTTCAATGCCTTCTTCAGTGCCTTCCAATAAAGGGAATCATACTGCTCTAAGGTTAAAGGTGAGTTAAATTAGGAGGGAGTAAATGCAGGAATTGTATAATCTCATGTAAGCTTTAAAGTGATATAACTTTTGGCTTTAAAATGCTTCAGAATAAAGGAAAACATCGATTTCCCTACTTTCTTTGAAGTGGTAGGTTTCTGAATAGTGTTTTCTTGCTACTGTTAATACATGAATATATGGAGGCACAGTATTTTTAGAGTCAGTACAAGATCTACTTTCTATATAAATACTCACTTCTGGCAGAAAATGCAGGGCATTTGCAACACAAGACATGTCTAAGCACTGAGGGATGTACTGTGGTGCACATTAGGGTGCTCTAACAGAATATCAAATTCCAGTGGGTCAGTCTTGGTCCTCTAAGATCCTTATATTAAGAGATGAAGTAACTTGATGTTTAGGAAAAATTCTTTGGTTTAAATGTTCCAGTTTTCAAGAGTCACTGAATTATCCTTTGAAAATAGTGGAGAGACTAACCTCATTTTTCACTAGGAATTTTGTGCAGTATTGCCTGAATGTTCTAATTTTTTATTAAATTTATCTAATCACAGAATGGTTTGAGTTGGAAAGGATCTTAAAGATCATCTCACTCCAACTCCCTGCCATGGGCAGGGACACCTTCCACTATCCCGGGTGGCTCCAAGCCCCATCCAGCCTGGCCTTGGACACTCCCAGGGATCCAGGGACAGCCACAGCTTCTCTGGGCAACCTGTGCTAGGGCCTCAGCACCCTTTTGGGGTATTGGGAATTGCTTCCTAATATTCCATATAACCCTACCTTTGGCAGTGGGAAGCCATTCCCTGTGTCCTGTTGCTCCAGGCCCTTGTCAATAGTCTGTCTCCATCTTTCTTGTTAGTCCCTTCCAAATACTGGAAGGTCACAGTTAGGTCACCCTGAGGCTTTTCCAGGCTGAACAATCCCAATTCTTTCAGCCTTTTCTCATAGGAAAGGTACTTCATGTGTCTCATCAGTTCTGGGGTAGAAAGCCTTCCTGAGCTGGAATATGTTATTGATCTTCATGTTTTCCAGTATCTTGTAGGAGTGCAATATTTAACCTGTTCTGAGCAGCCTCTAGAGGTGTGTTCATATCACTGTAGATAGCAATGCTGGAACCAATCTGTTCTTGGATTAAATTACAATTCAGATACCTTGATTGCTGGGTTTGTTTTATATCGATTAATGAAATTCAACAGTACCTTTTAATATATACAACAAATAGCAATCCAAACTCACTAGTAGAAACTTTAAGTGATTGTACCCTTCACCTCTAAAAAATTTCCTTTCAGCAACTGGCAATGCCACAGCACATAAAGATCACAGTGAGCAGGAAAACATTATTTGAGGACTCATTTCAGCAGGTATTGTATTAAAACATGGGAGTAATGGGCATGAAAAGTGGAGTTATCAAATTTATTCTCACATGTTATTTTTGAGCCTTTGATATCTTGCTAATGTTACTTTAAGTCAGACTAACAAAAAAATACTAGTTTAATAGTTAGGCTGCATTCACACTTAAAAGATAAATCTAAAATAGGAAGTTCTGGCTCTAATTTATCTGACAAAGGTGATTTTTTTTTTCCTCTCATCAGAATGATTTAAAATGTGAGTTAATTTTGAGGAGAGTGCTGGGGCAGAGCAGCACCCAATTCTCAGGATGTTTTTGTTGTGCTTATGTTTGTTGGTGCGTTTTTCCTCACAGTGTGTTGTACTAGCATGGGCTATGTACAAAAAATATATTAAGTTGATCTTAGTCTGATTGTCTTGAAATGAGTAATTAATTTTTTAAAAACAAAAATTGTTAATTCTGTTTATATTATTAGAAGTGAAATTCTTATTAATCTCTGTAGACCTAAGGTTAAAGTGTTAAGATTTTGTTAAAGTCTGTAGACCATGATTAAAATTTTTCCAAATTATTAAATGCTCTAGTGCTTGTTAGAAAATAATAATAATTCTAACCGATGCTTATAGCTGTTTTCTTAAAAAGAATTGATTGTTTTTCTTTCACTAAGATAATGAGCTTCAGCCCTCAGGATCTCCGGAGACGTTTATGGGTTATTTTCCCTGGTGAAGAAGGTTTAGATTATGGAGGTGTGGCAAGGTAAACTACACTAAAATGGCAGATAATGACTTGTTCTGCAAGTGGTGATGTGAAGGCTTCCCCAAAATAGATACTTGAACTGCAGTGCTTTCACAATAGGAGTGAAGTTTATTCCTTAACTTGGAACATCTGAGGAAGGCAGTTCTGCAAGATGTTTTCATGTCTTAAAACTGTATAAAATGATTTTCAGTTTGAATTAGGAATGACTTTAATCATCTCCACAATTAAAGAGATGCAGTTTACTGAACTAAAGTGAGCCTTTGACCCAACTGCTAATGTCAAAGTAGAGTTTATTGAAAAAGTGACAGAAATCTACATTTAAATCTAAAGTATTGACAGGAATGTAACTGAGAAGTGCATATGTTAATTGGCATTCCCCAACCCCGGATGTTTAGATCAGTTGTAGACTTGCAATGTGCTCATTTAGATAAGAGTGGGTTTTATCCAAGCCACTGACAGTCGTCTGTCATTGCAACTTCGCATTTTAATTTGTAATTTGCTGTAGTTTCTCTTTGGTGTCAGTGTGGGCCACCTGCTCTCTGGGGAAGGAGGCAGACTGTGCCAACAAGAGCCTGAGTCAACATGAGTTAGCTACAGTAATTTCTGCTGTGATTTATTTTGAAATGTGTTTTTATTGTTTGTGTGATTTCAGGGAGTGGTTCTTTTTATTGTCACACGAAGTCTTGAACCCCATGTATTGCCTGTTTGAATATGCAGGGAAAGATAACTACTGCTTACAGATAAACCCAGCCTCTTACATCAACCCAGACCACCTGAAATACTTCAGATTCATTGGGAGGTTCATTGCCATGGTAAGTCCTAAAGCAGGAAGCAGGTCTGTCCTGCAATTTTCCTATAAATAAATATTGTGTCATCAGATGGATAATTAAATAATCCATTTTTGAGTTGACAATATCAGGTATTTTGGCTGTAACTCCTGTTGGTAAAAGCTACTTCAGCATACTGGCAATCATGGTACTCAGGTTGGTTTAATCCGTTGGCTGTCAGATTTCACAGGCACAGAGAACAGAATGTTGTCATATTAAGTACTGAAACAGCCTTTGCATTATTTTGTCTGTTTTTGTGTTCCTCAGGCTTTGTTCCATGGGAAGTTCATTGACACTGGCTTCTCTCTGCCATTCTATAAACGTATCCTAAACAAGGCAGTAGGACTCAAGGATTTAGAATCTGTTGACCCAGAGTTTTACAACTCTCTCATCTGGGTAAAGTGAGTTTGACTTCATTTTGTTCTTCAAATAGCAATACAATGTTTCTACTTTTCACTTCTGCCAGGAAGTATGTGTAAATCTATTACTAACAGCCCCACAGAAAAATATAATCTAACATTGCAAAGCAGTATGGAATTTTTACTGTGACTTTAGATACACAAAGAATAATTTGTTAATGCAGAGCCTTTTTGGTTCATTGAATATTATGAGCAGCATCTTGTCTTGTGTTTTTGTTGGCTGTTATTAATTCTAGTTAGGCATAAAGATGTGGCAGTCTTGAAAATGGTAACAAATAAAATGGCTTCAGTAAATTTGACTGAGTCTTCTCAGATAACTGATTAAAAGAAATCAGCAAAAACCCATTTAATGTTTCTCTAGTACCTGGTTTCGTTAGAATACAAAATGTTTAGTGCTACAATAACATGAAGTTAACAAATGTAGTTTATTATTTACTACCACGTAATTCTTCTGTTAGTCACACTTGCAATTTGACTTCAAGGTTGGTATTGAAGATTTAATGCTTTAAAGAAGTTCTGGCTGTCCTGGTATTTTTGCCCCAAGCTTAATGATGCCAGACCATTCCTACCTGCAGCCTTTCATGTCTGCATGGTCAAGCACCTCTCTGTCCATGCTTTTGTGGAGTCCTCCTCTTCCACTCCTTTGCAAATTTCTCTCCAGAGACTAACAAGTAAAAATGATGTGGTGTTTCTAGACCACAATTATTTTGGAATTATCTATTACAGATATTTTAAGAAATAATTTTTAAAACCCCTTTGATCTAAAACATTGTAATTCTGTACTGATTTCATCATAGGAGGATGCCACATGTTTTAATCCATGGTTGATGTGCACCTTTTGTTTCAATAACAGATTTTTTTTTCAGTTAAAAATGTTAAAAATATATTACAAGAAAAAGACAAACTGAGTAATTTCTTTCTTTAGCTATAGTAAAAACAATTTTGCAGAAAAATTAGTCTTTCTTTTGACTAGAGAAAACATTTCACTTACGAATCACACTAAGAATAGTTTGGAACATGATTTGAAGACTTCATAGGTGTGAGAATAGATTGGAGTTTGAAATGCAAAACTAAATATAAAAGCCAGATTTTCATCTCCTGTAGTGGTGATTCTTGGAAGGTTTATCTTAAATTCTGAGGAGCAGAGAAAGCAGCATATGAGATGTTTATGACTGAGATAGGAATTTTGTTTGGTTTTCAGGTAGTATGTTCTGCACTCCATGGATGTGCTAATGTGCCTTCTTTTTAATTCGAAGCAATTTCTGTAGTGATAGAAATCTTCTAGGCTGGAGTCCAGAAAAGGCTTTGGCCCTTGGAAAAAACATTTAAGGATGTGAAAATTGGAGAAAAGCCTTCACCTCCAAGACTGCAGAGTCCTCTCAATCCAGACCCACACTTCAGTGTAGCTGGGCCTGCTTGTCTGTAGTGCTGCTTGAGGTATCCCTGAGGAAAGGACTGCACATTTACAGGGGAGAAGAGCCATGTCTGTCAGGGCAGACATAATTTTTTTCCTCACAAAAAACCAAATTTTATAACTTTGCAGGAAGCATTCATTGGCACTTGTATCAGGGGGCTGTTTTTGTCATTCCCACAAGTTTGAGGATTTCACATATTGACTGGGTTTGGAAGGGGCCTTTTGGAGATCATCTACCAAACCTCTGTGCCCAAACTGAGCTGGAGCATGTAGCTTCCATTTTAAAAGGGATGGATGATGAAATAAAATCAGTCCTTCATCTGGAGCCTTCCTTCCTCACCCAAGGTTTCCTGCAGTACTGTGTATTTTGGAAAGGTGCAGTTGCATCACAGGGCTCAATAAACCACAGCCATGTTTTCAAAATGGCATTGCTGTGTTATGGGTCAGGGTAAATATCTGGATTTTGCACTTTATTTTGGAGGAAAATTATCATCACAATCTCTGTGTATACAGGCAGTTCTTCACTTTGCAAAAGCATAAATCAACATATAAACTCCGGGACCTTTTGCAAGGCCATAATTATTGTTTAAGGACCATTTCCTTATCTTGACTATTTACCTCAAACCTTCTACCTTGAGGTTCTTCATACTCATCTCCTCTACTGTGTGCAAGTTCTCAACACAGTTATTTAAAACTATATTTTTTTCCTTCCAGAGAGAATGATATTGAAGAATGTGGCTTGGAAATGTTTTTTTCTGTGGATAAAGAAATACTAGGTGAAATCAAAAGCCATGATTTGAAGCCAAATGGTAGCAACATTCTGGTCACAGAAGAAAACAAAGAGGACTACATCAGGTAAGAATAAGTGAAGACTTTAAAGTACTCCATCATTTTCTTTCTTGAGTTCTAGCAACAAAAGACTGTCTGTGTAATCTAAAGCATTGCTGAGTAATTGCTGATGCTGGCAACAAGTGGCAAGTGTTTGGATCTCATATTTGAAAGAGGAATATTGATAGAAATAAGTTTCTGAACTCCACTTTTCCTAAAGATCATGATTAGAAGAAAGCCTACTTTTTTCTAGAGTTATCTCAGTTTAGCAGAATACCACGACAAGAATTGTGACTGTCATGTATTTAATGAAATGTTACATGTGTTTATTATTATAATTATATTGCTTCATAGCCTGCTAATGTTCTAGCCAGCCACTTCTGGTTCATTTGGGGGTTTGAGGGGTTGGTTTTTTGGGGTTTTTTTTTTAGAACATTTTTGGATGTTTTTGTGAAGATTTTTATTTTTCAAAGATACTTGGAATTGCTATTAGTTTTATGTGAACTGGTATTGTAGTTTTAAGTGTTATGAATGATGTCACAGGTTGTATTGTCATAAAGTAAGGGTCATATTTGCAGCACCAAAATGTTTTAAAGCAATGGATTAAGAGTGAAGGAGTCTAAGAGTCATTAAGGAATAAAAATGTGAACAGTGACCTGCTTTGTCCGGAAATAGTCCCTCTTTCCTCAGTGTGCAGCACTACAGCAGCTCAGGTTTTAAGGTGTGAACTTCAACATAAAAGCCTGGAGGATGTCCTCACACATTGCAGGCACAAACTAAACTGAATCACAGAGAATTTTCCTCTTTGTGTTCTGTGAGGGCTTTTTCTGTGGGTAGGGTGAGGGAGTTGGGAGTGGGCTCTGTTTTCATCGCATGAGAAATCTGCAGACGTTTCAGTGATTCACAAAAGAGGTGGTGTTTGCACAAGAAACATACTGGCATTTGGCAGGAGGGAGGATCTGCAGAAAATCACTCTTCTCTAGTTTGTAGGAACCCAGGGAGAGCTTGAATTCCAGTTTGATTCAGATTCTTCTGTCTTACTCCAAGTCCCGCTTTAAATCCCCCAAGTTTCTAGGACTGAAATGAGAAATAGCCACCTCTCCTTTAGACTCCAGTCCAGTGCTCCTTGACAGGTTAGGCTTGAATTCAGCATAATATCTGCTTCTCCCTGGGTTCAGGTTCTCCGGGTCTCCTGCCTGCTTTTCACCCTTTTATTAATGGAGAGTGGAGTTTCTGCCACAGAGCAAAGTTTCATGATTAACAGAAACAAATATGGAACTTTCCAAATGGACATAGTCACTGCTTGGTAAGATGGCAGTCCTGCTGCTCTTCACCAGTACAACTTGACTTGTTTTTTACCTTGTCATGGATAACAACTGAGATTTCTGGGGAGAATATCAGACAAAATCTTCAAATACCTTGGGACTGCTGTGCTCTCATTAATGGAATCAGTGAAGAGATGCTGCCTCCTCTTTGAGTCCAAAATACTTCTGTAGCAGAACAGTTGAACACTTAGGGTAATTTAGAGAAAAAATGAAATCATTTGCACAGAATAAAGGCTGCTGATAAAATTATACAGTGCTCTATCCCCAGAACTTTCCAGACTTTCCATGTTTTTTTTTTTTTTTTTTAACTTAGCTTACAGTTCATCTCAAAATAGGCAAAGATGTAGACTTGGGTTAGCATGGGTCATTTAAATGATCTTGGTGTGTCTTCTTTTCCAGGCTAGTAGCAGAATGGAGACTGTCCCGAGGTGTTGAGGAGCAGACACAGGCTTTCTTTGAAGGCTTCAATGAAATTCTGCCACAACAGTATTTGCAGTATTTTGATGCAAAGGAACTGGAGGTAAAGGATTGCTTGGCTATTGCTGGATCCAGGTCATTGTGCATAAAATACACTCCAGTCAGTATATCTGAAGATCAGAACTCACTGAGGCTGACAATTCTTTTATAGGGAATATGGAGGCAACTTCGTGGAATAGTATTAGATTAATGTGTTTTCCTTAACTTTCCTCTTAGCAGCCAAATTAGATATTTCCAAATGCCAACATTGTGTCAGCAGAAATTTCTTACTTTGTTTTAGTGATTCTTTGATTTGCCTGTGTTCAAAGAATGAGTAACTTGACAGAATGAGAGGTAAAACCAGATATGCAATGGATGCTTGCATATAGATTGGGCCAAGTTCTTGGTTTGGGTTTGATCTCTCAAAATTACACTTTCTGAAGCATTTGTTCAGTTTGAAAAGTAAAACAAAACATCCCATCCCTAGTGAAGAATTGTATAGCTGGGCAAAGATAAACTGGCTTGAATGTCTACATAGAATCCCAGAATAGTTTGGGTTGGGATCTTAAATAATCTTGTTCCAGCCCCGTTCCATGTGCAGAGTCACCTTCCGCTGTCCCAGGCTGCTCCAAGCCCCATCCAGCCTGGCCTTGGACACTGCCAGGGCTCCAGGGGCAGCCACAGCTTCTCTGGGCACCCTGTGCCAGGGCCTCCCAGGGCCTTCACAGGGAAGAATTTATTCCTAAAATTGCAAATGATTACTCCATTTTTCATAAAAGAGATGCCCTCTAATTTGTGGCCTCTCCAAATACACTTAATGAACCACCACCAGTCTTTGTTTATAGAAGTTTTGGATGAAGTTTAAAATTAAAACCAAGTAAACTGTTATTACAGGTGCTGCTAAGTGGGGGTCCAGCTGTTCTCTTTTGCTGTGTGCGAGGTCACAGAAGGAAAGTGGAAATTTGTACTCCTCTGCTCATTTCCCTTTTTCTGCCCCAAAGGTGCTTCTCTGTGGAATGCAAGAAATCGACCTGAATGACTGGCAGAGACACACCATCTACAGGCACTACACCAGGACCAGCAGGCAGATTGTGTGGTTCTGGCAGGTTTGCAGATTTTGCTTTATTCTCAGACCAGCAGAAGTTGCAGAGCACAGCTCAGTGAACAGTGGTCAGAACCCTGAGCACACCTGCAGAGTGCAGATAGAAACTGTTACTGCTATCTCAACTGTTCCCAACAGCCACTTTACTGTTCATCTGTGGATGGTGATGATGTGAAAATCTGAAGATTGAATATATCCCTAAATGTTTATTTCAATTACTGTTTTTCAGTTTGTGAAAGAAATAGATAATGAGAAGAGGATGAGACTCTTGCAGTTTGTGACTGGAACATGCAGATTGCCAGTGGGAGGATTTGCTGACCTCATGGGTATGTATTAATAACCCTTCTAATGCAGGAGATACTTCTAAAAATAACCAAATTATATATTTATGGCATTTTAAATGAATTTTATCTTAAATGCTGTTTTGTAAGCCATGCATATACTTGAGCTATGATGGAAAAAGATGGAAGGAATGTTTCCACCTCTTTATTGCACTTTAAAATCACTTCAAATTGATGCATTTCTCCACATGCATACTTTGATCCAGGCAGAGATGTATAGTGAGACAAATGTCCCTTCTCTGTGCAAATAATGGTAATCTCGTCTTTACTTAAGCCTTGCATGCTTCAGATATGTGTTGTAGTGATACCTTGTCTATTGGAATTTGTTACAGGGAGCAATGGACCCCAAAAATTCTGTATTGAAAAGGTTGGAAAGGAAAACTGGTTACCTAGAAGTCATACCTGGTGAGTACATAACAAATCAGAATATTGCTATTGCTCTGGTTTTGGTGATCACAGTGCCCTTTGACATTTTAGTAAATGAGTAATATGCTGAAATGGTTGAGACTCTGAAAGCAATCACAAATTACACCAATAGACTATGTTGTTGAATGATAACTGAACTTCTGAAAAGCTCTTGTGGCATGGAATAGATTCCATTGTGAATTCCATGGATTTGTATAATATATTACTGAACAATTAAAGTAATTAACAGTCCTGTCTAACAAGATTGGGACTATCTTTTGTTATCACTGCCCTCCTTAGTAAAATAGCCACATTCACACACTTCCAGAGAAAAAGTCACTTCTACTCTTTTCTTTGGGTGTTAGTGGTAGGCAAAACCACACAAATTGAAAATTTTGTATCTGAATGATGACTAATTAACCACCTAGAGGTTTAGTTTCCACCAACTAGGAAGGGTTAATGAAAACTATCACTGTATGAGCACTTTAATCCTAACCTCTGCCCTCAGCAATACATACATTTGTATCAGTCAGCTTTTCTTGGGGTTATAAATTCCAGTATCCATCTCCACAGCAAAAATTCAAATCACCCATATTCATAATGGATTTTTTTGTTCCTATTGAATTCTTCATCAGTAGTTAATTTTTTATTTTATTTTTCAGTTTTAATCGCTTAGACCTTCCACCATATAAGAATTATGAGCAGTTGAAGGAAAAGCTGTTATTTGCAATTGAAGAAACAGAAGGATTTGGGCAAGAGTAGCTGAAATTTGCACCTTGAAGAATGTGAACCCAACACGATGTATGTGCTTCACTTCTGCTTGTTGCACACTTCATTGTAAAGTAGACATGACTTGGATTTATTTAACAGTACTAATGTGTAAATAAATGGATGTTATCCTGAGGTTATCCACATTAACTCTGGATTTCTGCTGAGCACTTTCAGAAATCAAATGCGCAATCAGATATGGCTACAAGTGACTAATGACTGAAGTAGAGGTTTAATACAGCTTTGGGCTCTGCTTTGTTTTACCATTCATTAATTAGAATGTGTCCTTAGTGACTGACAGATTTTTAACAATAGTTTTGTCTTTCCTTTTTTAGTAGCATTTTTGCTACTGATGCACTGGGAAGTTCATTGGTGGCTGCAATGCTGCAGCAGCATCCTGAGCCTCTTAACAGCAGTATCAGAGCCAGCCTGGATCCACCTCTGTGCCATGAGCAGCTCCATTCCTTAAGCTCCTTTTTCTAACTCAAGTGTGGCCAGACTGTTTTTCCTTGCCTGGAGTCTGCTCATATGCCAGTTGGACTGAAGCTGCTGTTAAGGGGATGTCAAACTGTGGCACAAATCCAGGGCATAGCTTTGCTTTGGTTTATCCCAGTCCTGCTCCTGTCAGCAAAAGAGACACCTGCCCAAAGTTGTTGGAACACTGCTCTGTGCCCTCTGAAGGGTTCTGAGCTTTTGCTGTGTAATACATTTTAACTTCAAAATCAATATTAACACTGTGGTACTTCACTTGTTTTGCAAAAGACAAGCCCAGCTGGGATTGCACTGATTCCATTGAGGTTCCTGTTTGCAGGCTGTTTGTCAGCAGTGTTAATGGACATTACCCTCGGTGTCTTTCCTACATGCTGCAGTCAGTTTGCTCCGAGGAGTTCGTTTGGCTCTCAGGAAGAGACACAGAACAACTGGATTCAGAAAATGATCCTTCTCATCATTTCTGTGGATGAACTGATGTGTGAGACTGGCTGAGGCCAAGAGGATTAGAAAGTTCAGACGCGGATTACAGGCTTTTGGGAAGCTGGAGCGTCAGTAAATAATTCTATATAGTTTGAAACTAAAGTTTTTGGGGAGGTTTCTAAGCTAATTTACCCTAAGCTGCTTACAGCTAGTAACTTTTGTAGCGAGTTCCTGTTGAATTAACATCTTTTATTTCTTTTTAGAATCTGTTAATTTTTTTCCGGTTTACAGTAACATTTTGCATTTTACTGCTCCTTTAGACTGAATGCACTTTTTGGGTCTGGTCAGCCCTTTCCCTTCCCCTGAAGGGAGGAAGTCAGACACCAGTGAAATGAGCTGTAGCCACAGTGAGAGACATAACACTTGAAATAACATGTAGCACATATTAAAGCAAACCTGCAGCTCAGAGCACTGAGGCAAGAGCTGCATTTAAGACTCTTTCAGATGACAGAGCTGAAACAGGACGGTGGGAAAGTGTAAAACTGAACATTCAGTCTGGAAAAGAGTATTTCTTTCCTGCTGTCTCATCCATCTAAACTGCAAGAGGGAAAAACTGATTCAGGCCTGAGAAGAACCAAGACACTACAGGTTTTAACTGACTTCACAAGTGTGTTAGGGTTCAGTGATAAATACTTTGGGAAGACAGGAGGGTGGGACTTGTCAGGCTTAATCGAAGGAAGGCCTGGGAAGAGGTGCTGATGATACAGAAATGCCCCTTGTTTAAAGTTTCATTGATGGTGAGAATTCACCTTCAGCTGTGACTGGGAGAAGAATTGCCAACTTCCACAACATTTGGATCTATCACAGTATACAGCTCATGAGGAAAAAAAAAAGCCTTATATATATTTTCTGTTTATATTAATTCTTACAATGAAATGTAGTTATCTAACATATTTACAAGAGAGATTAAATTAAGCAAGATAATACAAGGTTAAGCTATGAAAAAATAGTCTATGTTCTGCATATTGCTTTACGATTTGTGTAGGGAACCTAGAACTATTGTTCATGTATAAATATCACCCAAAAGGCTGTCAGCCCTATATTTTTAAAATAAAAAATAGTTATAATTGAAATAGCCTTAGCCCTAGTTCTATAGGGTTTGGCTGTTCAATATTTTTATGGTTGAAATGTTTAGTTCAGGAAAAACATACCTGCTTGTATATATTTTTGATGTCCAGGATTCCACTTATTCCATTGTTTCTTTAATTTAAATGGCATGTTTATATGTCTTTTCTGCTGTACCAGGATGGGAAAAAGGGGGCTGGATATCCCAAGCACCAGATATGATTTAAAATATTGCAAATAAAGAATTCATTGAGGGGGAAAACAATCAGTGAAACATCGGATTTGGCCAAATATAAAAAGTTTAAAGCAGCTTTACAGTGTTACATTGACAATATTTCTGAAGGCACAAGTTCAGATTCTTTAGGCATTTGACTTGTGAATACTACCAAATCTGTTAAATTTTTACAGCATGTTGTGCAGAAGTTAAAAGGAATTATACAAGCCACTGGTGCACTTTTCAGTTCTTTCTGGGGATCTGGTGAAGCAATACAGGAATGAGCCCAGAGCCGCTGCTGTCCCAGATAACAGATTTTTGTGGATTGGATTTACAAGTGAGGTTTTCATTCGAGATTAATGAATTTGTCTCACACTGCTTCAACTGTTTTAGCAACCTGAGCTGCATAAATTCATAGTATGTCACAAATGTACATTCATATGCAACTGTCACTTGATCCTAATTACCAAGTATTAGAAGAAGTTTTATTTAGAATTTTCCCTCATGAGAATGACATGACAGAATGAAATACTGAGAATTAACAAAGCCTTATTGTTAGGAGTAGCTCAGGAACTGTTCATTTACTAATTACATGTACAGTAAATACATCATGTCTTTATCTGATCTAGTATGAAGGTTTGGGGTTTTTTTAATCCAGTTGCTTGTGTTTAAAAAAAAAACAAACCAACCTTTATTATTTTGAGAAAAATAAAAAGTTGTTTGGGGGGTTAGGTGGTTTTTTTGGGGTTTTTTTTAGCTTTTATTTTATTACATGCTGCACTGGATTTGTCATCTCAACTCTGTTATATTGGTATCTCCAGCCCCCTTTTTTGTGGTGTCTTTTAATTTTCTCCAAGAATCACTGTTTGTGTATATGTGCTCTAGTGAACTCGTGTAGAAACTGGGATCAGCAGCACTGGATTGTAAAATACTGTACTGAAATTCATTGTTGATATTTCCTTGCATTGTAATTTCAAATACTCAGGTAACTGTAACAGTATCTCAGTAAGTCAAATACTTTTATAAAACTACTTAAAGAGCTGGTGGTCTGGTCTTTATTCCTTATGTGTGACAGAAAATCCCGGTGGAAATGAATTGTCTGTGTGCTCCTGAGGGCAAGGGTTAGGCTGCCTGGACTTGTCATTCCACCAGGATTCTTTTCCAAGACCTCGTCCACCCTTGTTCATTACATTGGATATTGAACAGGAGATTTTTGGACACAATTTGTGGATTTTTGGTGCTTGTGGATGCTGCCCTGAGGAGCCAGTGAGGGCTGAGGGAGAGGGGGTGGAGAGAAGTTCTGCAGGAGCCACAGCTGTACCATCTCACTGCAGCACTGTTGCAAGGATACCAACAATGAGAAATGACACTGCAAGTGGTTTGGATTGACAGAATGCCACAAAGGGGAGGGAAAAGTTCCAGTGAGACCAACCAGGCTGGTAGTGTCTCTGACTCTCCTTGAAAGGGAGAGGTGGGATTTAGATTCTTCTGTCATCAGAACCTCTCCTTATGGCCACAAGCTTACCCAGATAATTGAGATGGGCTTTGGAGTGAGGTTTCAGTGCTCACAGGGATGTCCCATCAGGTCTTGGGTCACAGGTTAGACTTGGTGATCTCACAGGTCTCGTCCAACCTAGTTCATTTTGTGATTCTGTCCAGTTTGGTCAAATGGTCCCTAGAGTGGTCATCCTTCCCTGAGGGTGATATTCCCTGCTGCAGACCTTCCCACTGGGTTCTCCTCTGCTGACTTTCCCAGGTGTTCCCACAGCCTTGGTTAACACAGTTTTGTCAGGGGCAGCAAATCCCAAGGATGATTTCCTGTCCCAGGCAAATACATGCAGTATCAACTGCCTTTTTCTGCAGCAGGGAGGTTGGTGTGGAGTTGCTTCCTCCAAGCTTTGAACGGAACCACCTAAAAGCATCCTAGTAAATTGTGAAAACCCGAAATTTGACACTGCTTTGGGCAGCTTTATGTGCATACAGCTACAAGGGTATTTCACATACATTTGAAGTTTATTTTAAAAAGGCAAAATTTAATCACAATGCAATGTGTGATAAATGTACATCTCAGTTGCACCATTTTTTTTTCTGTTTGCTTTGATGATGAGGATGCTAATGTCAGCACCAGCCCTGGGTGGGGATGTTGAAGGTTTTGTTCATGACAGGATGGGAATGGTTGTTTAAACAAACCCGTGTTTGGTTTGGGTGTCTGATGGCAGCTGTGCACTGCTTATTATTGCCCAAAATATCCACCACATCCTTACTATTGCCCAAATCTTACCATCACACAGAACAGAAGTTAAATGAATCCATGGCAAAATGACTTTTTGTAGCCAAGCTGTAAACCTTGCTGCTGGACTGCTAAGAGAGTTTAGAATTTAACTGAATTAGGTTGCAGAGTTGTAAATAGCCACTAGAAGAGGCAATAGCCATATCTCTTTTTCCTGATCTGTGGCAATGCCTGATCCCATGTCCATTCTCTGCCTGTCAGCCCAGCAGTGCACAGACAGGGCTCATTGGAGAAATCTTGTTTTCTCTAAGGAGAATGCAGACTGACAGATTGGAGAGTGAGGTTACCAGCTGTGTCAAATCCTGGCTTTTGGAGGGGAAAAAAAAATCTAAAAATACTTTGTGAAGATGTTTTACATTTCACCCAATAGCAGCTCTCTGTGACTGCTGTGGGAGCTCAGTGACCCCAGTGTCTGCTGATTCCAGGGTCGTGGTCCTGAAAGGAGCATTCAAACTGATAAGGGAGTAGGTTGAGATTGAATAAGAAGAAATGGGAAGAAAATCTTCCCTGTAAGGGTTGTGAGGCTCTGGCACAGGGTGCCCAGAGAAGCTGTGGCTGCTCCTGGATCCCTGGAAGTGTCTGTCTAAGGCTAGCTTGGATGAGGCGTAGAGCAACCTGGGATAGTGGAAGGTGACCCTACCCCTGGCAGGGGGTGGCATGAGATGGCCTTTAAAGGTTCCTTCCCACCCAAACCATTCTGGGATTCTGTGTTTCACTTCTAGCCGAGCCTGAGGTCAGGAGGAAAGTCCCAGCTGCTGCTGTTGTGTGTGTAGAACAGAGCTGGGGCTACACGGGATGCAGTTCTTCAGTGTGTTACTTTGTTTCGCCATGGTCATCCCCAGTCCTTCCCCTAAGGGAGCTGAGAGCTCTTCCTTTCTCACTGGCAGGGGCAGCACAAACCTTTATCCTCAGGACAGGATAAAGGCTCTGCCCCTGTCCCGGAGGGGCCCTGGCAGCAGCTGAGGGGACGCAGCCATGTGGGGGGAAAAAGAACTCCCCACCCCCAATATCACGAAATCACAGAATGGGTTGGGTGGGAAAGGACTTTTAAAGGCCATCTCATTCCACCCCCTGCCATGGGCAGCAGGGTCACCTTCCACTATCCCAGGGTGCTCCAAGCCCCTCCAGCCTGGCCTTGAACACTTGTAGGGATGGAGCAGTCTCAGCTTCTCTGGGCAATCTGTGCCAGGGCCTCTCCACCCTCACAGGGAAGGATTTCTTCCTAATCTCTAACCTAAACCTGCTCTCTTTCAATGGGAACCAATCCCCCCTTGTCCTGTCACTCCAGGCTCTTGTAAATAGACTCGTCCCACCTTTTCTGTAAGTCCCTTTCAGGTACTGGAAGGCTGGGGTTTCATGCTGATGTCCCTAAAGCGGGATCAGGGACCAGCCCCGTCCCCGGGCGCGGCCTCGGGAGCTTGGGGGAGATTTGTGAGGGTTCCGTGGGGTTGGAGGGTTCGGGGAGTGTCTCCGGAGCGGTCCCGCCCCGCGCTCCAAGCGCTTCCGGGGCGGCGCCGGGGCCGAGACGGGGCGGCGGCGGCGGCTCGATCATGGTGGGTGAGGCCGGTCCGGAGTTCGGGCGGGGTCCCTGTGCCGCCCTCGGGGGGCTCTGTGTCTCCCCGGCCCTCGGGGGCTCCTGCGGCCGGCGCGGCGCGGGGCTGTCCCGGTGCCGGCTCCCCTCAGGCACAGGCGCTGCCCCGCGGGTGGGGCCCGGGTAGAGGCGAGATCCCGCTGCGGGCCGCGGGGGCTCTGCGGGGCCGGGAACGCCCTGCCCGGTTCGGTTCATGTTGGGTTCTGTGCCGGGTTCTGTGTCAGTCCCCCGGACGGGGTCGTGTTTGTGCGGGGCGGGCCCGGGGTCCCGCCCGTCCCCGCCAGCGCCGGGCCGGGAGCGCTGCGGGTCCCGGCGCTGCCTCCGAGGGGCTTCACCGGCTCCGCCCGGCCCTGAGTCACTGCGGGAGAGGCCGAACCTTCCCCTGGTCCCGATCCGGCCCAGCCCTGTGCCGGGGAAACGCTCACAGCGTAACCTGCATTTCCTGCAGCTGCCAGGGCACATCCCTAAAGCTGGAAGCAGGCAGGAAAAAGAGACTGGGTTTGGATGTTTAGTAACCGGGGCTGTATTCGTTCTGTTGTGATTGTATTGGAGGCTTCTCCCTGCTCAGACGTGTTGCTAGCTATTGCATGTTGATGAAACTGGGGATCAAAATATGTCAAAGTTTCTAAAGAAATAAATGCTGACCGAAGTTGCAGAGGGAAAATTGAAATTATTTAATAAGATGTATTTTTCAGGCAAATCTAGGAGCTTAGATGAAAACAGGACAATAAAGGCTGCTATTGTACATATAGCAAAGGATATTTAGCAGCAAAATGGTGTTGAGGGAGTGTTTATTCTCCTTTTCTAGAGTGCATCTCTCCTTTCTCCATGTGCCATCTCTTGTCGTTATTCAGCCCTTCATTAAAATGGGGTTTGCGTTTTTCATTAATTAAATACGTAATTTTTTTCTCAGTATTATTTTTGTTGGTCTGGTGAGCTGCACTGGCTTGTGGAGGTGCTGGATGAGCCCCAGAGTGGGAACAGGAGGAGCAGTTGAACTGTCAGAACAGATCATCCACCTGTGATTTAGATCAGCTGAAGGTGTCAGAGGAAATTAAAAACTGGTGTTCTTCTTTATGGATGCTGCTTTGCATCTGAAAAGGTTTGTTAAGGTCCTGTGAAGGAAAGTATTTAATCAGGACTTAAACAGTGCTAGTAAGAAGGCAGGAAATCAGATCCTAATTTCTTAATAGCTTGAACATTTTGGCACTATATTTTCTCAGCATTTATGCACCCTTTAGTTTATTGTTTAATTTCGCTTGTCTTCCATTTGAGAATAATTCAGCATTCAGAAATAATAAGACTTTTGTTGAAAACAATTGAATTTTTCTGTGCTGGATCACCCAGAACAACTTCTGCTTCATGAAGACCAGCTCGGGGGTCCCATCTCTTATGAGCCTCGGGTTGTGTTACCAACAGCACCCCGAGGGAAGTGCTGGTGGTGCTGAGCTGGTGTTGTGTTGTGCTGTGTTTGTTGTTGGGCAGTGTCTCTTCCCAGGGAACAGGGCATGTGACACCTTTGTGCCCATTTGCTGTGGGAGGGAGTGGAAAGGATTGTTCAGGGTGCCCAAGGAACACAGCCTTGGCCAAACGTCCCTTGTAGGTCTTACCTGTCCTTGTTCGGGTGATTCTTGTCTCCCTTCCTAAACTGTTTCTGGGGGACTCTGCCATGCAGGCTCTGAAATGCTGCTTGTTTCTGTTTCCTTTAATGGGAATAAAAAATGCCAAAATCTCATCCAGCTGTGGAAATCAGCTCAGGTGCAAGGGTTTCCCACCTTACTATAGATGCCATAGTTACATTTTGATGGGTGTCTTATAGCAGGAAAATTGTGCAGAAGGTACTGAAACCTCCTTTGGTGGTTTTTATAGAGTAAACAAAGGACTATTGCCTTAGTCTGCATTGCATTTTTTCCTTTTTTAAGTTGTAAATTATTGGCAATGGTTACAGCCTTGCAGCCATCCCAGCACAAATCAGAATTACAAACAAAGCATGTTCGTTCATTATTTTCCCCTCACTTCTCTTATTTGTAATTGCTTTTGGCATTCATTTGATAAAAGGGAAGGTCATCCTGCACCCACAATGTATCTTTTTCCTACTTTTTTCATTAATTCCATGTCCATTTTCAAAGATGATTTTTGTTTGACACCTAAATTGTAGCAGTCTGACTGCAGCTTCCAGCTGCAAGTCTTCAGCAGGAGGCTTGGGGAGGAGGAGAGAGAGAGGAGTTCCAGGATAATAATCACAAGTGAGTGAAGAAGAAAGGCAGATGGAAAATAACTGGAAAGATCATGCAGAAAAGGTGGCACCAAAGTACAGATGCTTGGCTGTGTAAACCAGTGTAGGCAGTGGCTGTTTAATCATCCCTGTGCAGCTTTGTTTTCAGCCATGCTATCCCAAAGCTTTGGTGGGAGGCAAAGAGCAGCTGTAACCCTGTATTGCTTTGTGCTTTCTCTTGCAGGCTGAGGTGGAGGAAACACTGAAGCGAATCCAGAGCCAGAAGGGAGTGCAGGGAATCATCGTGGTTAATTCAGAAGGTGCTGTGTCAGCCTCACGTTTCTGCCCTATCACTTACTCCAGCCACCCGCTTTGAGGGCTGCTGCTTGTACCACTTGCACTTAGCTTAGAGTCTGGCTTTGGGAGAGGTTTTCCTGCAGCCCAAGGAGACAGACAGTAGTCAGGCTACAAGAGAAAACTGGTTTCCTATTTCTGCAAGCTCACTTTATTATTTTAGGAAATAAATTAAAATAATTTGCAAAAGCGTTGAAATGTTTGAGTTATGGCAATGTTTGAAACTGAGTCTTTGAAAACTTTAATCGGTAGCACTGAGGCTCTCACAAGATGTAAATCTTGCTGCTGGGCCTGTCCAGAGCACTGCTGGCCTGGCAGACTCCAGTTCTTTAGCACTGTGTAGTGCTTGTGGTCTCATGGAACTTATCAGCAGGTTGTGTCTTTTTGGAGTCTCTGAAGAATTCAACAGAGCAACTCCTTTGGAGCACTCTGAATACACTGTGAGCAGCCCAAAAATTGAATATTTCCTAGAAATAATCCTTAGAAAAGATGACAGTAGCTACATGGGAATATACTGAGGATCAGGTCATGCAGCTTGGCTCCTGCTCGCTGCATTTCTATGATGGTTGAGTGGGTTGTGCTCTCTGTGCTGCAGCTGCAGTTGCTGGCACTTGCACCTGGTTCTGCCCTGTAGAATTTGATACCTGGGTGCTGTGTTCTGACCCAGGAGTTGGGGTTTCTCTGGATTTTGGTGGGAAAACACATCTAATGGGTGGCTGAAGTGTAAGGGAGGGAAAGCTCTGGCTGAACAGTGTGTCTGCCCTCCAGGCTGATTATCACCAAACCAGGGACCTCCCAGGACTGCACCACCTCTTAGGGCTGAATGTTGGAGCTTCAGCCTTGGAGCTGTGTGATGCAGCAGCTGATGCCCTCCATAATCACTGATCCCAGCTTGGCCTAGCTCAGTATCGTTTAACTGGTGCTGGGGAGCCTTTCTGGAGTCAAAAAGGTGTCCCCAGTCAGGAGAAAAAACTGCAACACTGGTATTTTCTGTCTCCTCTACAGATAATTATTTTTGTTTAATTTATTTCTAATTCTCAAAATGCAAAAGTAAAGCACTGATGCTCCTAGAGTTAAACAGTTCTCACCTACACCTGTGGTCCCCCATCTCAGCTTTTTCATGTCTTGTTTTCCTCTTGCCTTCAAAGAGAACACTCCTAGGCCCTGGTGCAGTGACAACCAAGGTTGGGCCTGAGGTTGGTTCTGGAGGTTTGTCAGTGAGCCTTGCTGTCCCTCTCGTGCAGGCATTCCCATCAAGAGCACCATAGACAACTCCACCACCATTCAGTACGCCGGGCTCATGCACAGCTTCATCATGAAGGCCCGGAGCACCGTGCGGGACATCGACCCCCAGAACGACCTCACCTTCCTGCGCATCCGCTCCAAGAAAAACGAAATCATGGTCGCTCCAGGTAGGGGAGAGCAGGGGGACAGCAGGAATCTGGGAGTCCAGCAGGTTTTCTCTTGAGACTGACACTGTCAGCCTGGAAGGGCTCTGCCTGCTGCTTGTGTTCACATTGGATAATCCCTTCTTTCCAAGAAGCTGTTCTGCTTTCTGGAGAGTTGAAAGCTTTATTGTTGACCTAAGTTTCCTTCGTCATGTTTGAATGTGGCAAACCCCTTCCCTCATTTTGTCTTGATTAAAGTATGTTAGATAATGCTTGAGAGAGTGCTGCACCCTCTCATGCTTTGTTTTTCAGTATAAAACTCTAGGATTTGAGAAGAAATATGTTCTGGGAGCAATTTCCAACACTGTGGACTGAGTGATAAGAACAGTCCCGACTTTCCAGTTCTGGGAGAAGTATTAGAGCACACTGTAGCTGTAATCATGAGTTGTGGTATACAGCAGCAGCAGCAGAAACCTTCTTTTCAGGAAACATCCTCAGTATTTTGTTGAATTCCAAGCTGGGAAGCAGTGAGATGAGTGCAGGTCCCTCATGTGGCACGAATTCAGCCTTGTCCCTGCGTGCTCCCTGCTGGGGAGCATCCCTAAGCAGGTGATGGCAGTTGCCCTAGGCAGGCATGGGTCAGGGCAGATCTTAACACAGGCTGTGGTTCATGCTGAGGCAGCCTTGGATTTCCACAGGAAGGATGGAAAGAGGAATAAGCATTGCTCCAGAGAAAACAGCTGCGGCCCCCTGTGTGCCTGTGAGAGAAGGGCAGTGGCCACCTTTCACCAGTGTGGCACGTGCCAGTTACTGTAGTTTCCTGGCACAAACTGAAGCTAGTTAAATTCAGCTGCCTTGGGAACATGCAGTTTCTAAAGCTGAGAGTTTTTCTCAGAAAAACACATAAAATAAATGATCTGACACTTGGAGCCTGTTTTGCTCATTGACAATGGATGTCAGGGCTCTGGAGTTCCCACAGCACATCAGAGAGATGTGAAAATTGTTGGAATTTACTATTTCTGTGAACAAATACCAGCAGTGAAAGAATAATTTTCTTTTCTTTTTCTCTCCAGATAAAGACTATTTCCTGATTGTCATCCAGAACCCAACTGAATGATTACACTGACTCAGTCTGTTTTTTTCCCATTGCCTGTTTTATTTTCCCTGTTTTATTTTTTATTTAATGGTAAAGAATAGAGCATTAGTGTTAACTGTGCTGTGACTCTTCAGTAAGTTTAGGAAAATTAAAGCAGATGGTTTTGTTGTCTACAAGCAGAAAAAATGGCACTTTTCTATCACAAGTTGTTTTCAGGGGGAGCTGGTGAGTTGGAATTGGGCAGTAAAAAGTGCAACAGGTTCTTTTAATAGCTAAAATAATATAATAAAATTCTAGTAATAACCAAAAAAAGACTATTCTTTGTATGCTTCTATGCTTCTTTCACCACTGAGTTGTGCTTTTACACTCTTAGTTTTGAGTGTCTGTAAATATGGCTGCCTGTCCTCTAGTTCTGTCTTACTCTGTTGGTTTTACTTCAAAAAAGTCTGACCATAAGAAATTAAAAAGTGTCACCAGTAACTGGTTTTGTCTCACGTATTTTTCTTCTGAAGATTTTAAGTTCTCATGATTGGTTGAGTTCTTCTTCAAAAAACAGAGCCTTCCTAGGACCGTTTTTTGTTTGTCTGTTGCTTTCTCTGAACAAGGATTTGGCCCAGGGGCATGTGCAGTGCACTCACAGTTGGCTCTCGTGTTGCAGCGTTTTCCTACCTCTTTGTGTTCCAAACAGAATTTTCATGGTTAAGGAAGGCCATTGAGGCCACCCATGGGAGAACTCACACTGTCACAGCTCAGTAACCAGTCTGATCTGCTATTTTCCTTTAGTATTTTTTTATTGATGCCATAAGGACAAAAAAAGCCCACGTGGTTACTCCAGAATGCTCAAGGGGTTATTTTGGTGGAGTTTTTCTTAAAAACAGGGCTGGGGGGTTCTCTGGAAAGTGCAGCTGTGGAGATTTAGGTAACAATGTTGGTGTTGACTTGGGCACTTGTGGTTTTCAGAGCCCAGCAAAGGGTGGGTGTGTGGGACTCAAATAGCCAAGGTAACCTGCATATGCAGGGTTTTCTCTGTGCATTTGCAGACCTGGACATAAATTTTCAGACTGTGTCTAATCTAGGTGGTGACCATGACCCTGGAGGTCAGAAATGCCTGTTGGGGTCTGTAGCCCTGTAGCATCTGTGCTTTGGGTGTCCCAGCTGCCCCCGTGACTCACTGTTGGTTGTTGCTGTTCATGAGCTGTTTCTCCCTTTATATTAAGTCTGGTTTAAGCCATTCCATCAAAACAGGGAATAGGGGCTGGAAAATTGCTTGGCCTTTGGAGGAGCTCCTAATACACAGCAGTTTACATAATGCCTGTGATCTGCAATAATTGAATGCTGCCTCCCAAAAAAATGACCTCCAGCAAGCTGAAGTCTGGGTAACAACTGAACAGTGAGCCAAGGCAGAAGAAAAATGTGACCTCAGTGATCTCTCTATGTTGTTTGTAACCCAGAGAAATATTTCCTTGGAGGTGGTGATCTGCTTATGGACTTTGGCTTTCCCAAGTAGATGGCAGTGCTGCTTCTCTGAACAGTGAAAAACCTGCAGTGTTCTGCATTCTTTTGCACTCTTCCTTAAGGGACAGCTGTCCTACCAGTAGCTTTGTGTCACAGGAGCTTGGGGCAGAGAGTGTTGAGTGGTGGTTTTACTTAAAACAAGCTGTAATAACCTATTGCAAAACAAAAGATCATGGCCCTTTTCTGTTGTGCTGAGATCATAAACTTGCAGTGAAATGACTGAGCTCCTGCTGTGTGCTGCTTGGTTGGAGGTTTGGGGGTTGGTTTGGGGTTTTCTTCTCAGGGATTGAGGGCAGCCTAGCATGAAATATACTCGGGAATCTGAATGAAAGGCTCTTTGGCTGAGTTTGGAGTCAAGGAGCTTGTCAGATTCATCTGGGCCTTGCTTAGGCCATGTAATGTTACCTTTACACCAGCATCCCAAGTTAATTCAGATTTCTTTTTTAAAACTGGCTGGGGTGAAGAAAGCTGAAGAACAACAACTTCCATTTAGTTACTGTGGAACAAAGTAACTAAACTAAATAGTAACTAAACTAATAAACTAAAATTTATTTGGATCAAGACCATTAGAGGGCCACAGAACTGGCAGCAATTTGCATGTATGAAAGTTAGGGGAGGGTTTCACTTTCCTATGTTATCATAAAGAGGGTCAAAAAAAAAAAAAAGGGTGGATGGAGCTCAGTTTCTGGTCCTGTGCTTCATGAGTCTGGGGTGATTATTTGTATGGTAAAACTACTACCAAACTGAGGAAGAGTAGAAAAATGGGCATTATGGTTCCAGTCCTTTTTCATAGCCAGGATCACAGGAGGCCTGAACAGCCTATCCCACCTGCACCCTGGAGCTGCTCTGTGCTGGGGCTGGGCACTGGCCTGGTTTGCTGTCTTGGAAAAGTCAGTTTTGGTTTTGGTGGATCCCTCTCAAAGGCTGAAGAAGCATCTGCTGCTGGGAAAACAAACCCTGATGGATTAACAAGGTAATGAAAGGGAGTTTGGGGCATGGCTCTGGGCTGGGAAGAGCAGCACTTGAGGCCCAAGGATGTGTCTCTTGTGCTGCCTCTGTGCTGAGACAAGGCTCTGACAGAGGAGTGGAGGTAACACTGTAAAAGCTGAGCTTGGAGACACCTTCCATGGATTTGTGTTGGCTCCAGAGCCCTCTCAAGTAACTCCTCCCCAGCCTAAGGTGGCTGATGACAGTGTCCTTCACATGTAAGACACGGAGGAACTGTGTCTGCCCCATCCCTGGGTGTGTCCATGGCCAAGTTGGACAGGCTTGGAGCAACCTGGGATAGTGGGGGGTATCCCTGCCCATGGCAGGGGTGGGACTGGATGAGATTCAAGGTCCCTTCCAACCCAAACCAGTGTGTGATTTATGTTTGATCTTGTCTTAGCTACTTCTCTAGGGGATAAAGGCAAAGGTCCCACACCAAGAGAGGCTGGGCTGAAGTGAGCAGAGCTCCAGCAGCTCCTGGGACTCACCAGCTGCAGCTAGGGGTGCCAGGGCAGGAGCTCAGACACTGCCCTGGCCAGCAGGAGCCTGAGCATCAACACTCTTCTGTTGACAAAATTACACTTCCTTTACCAGCATTACAGGATTCCTTCAGGGAGATTTCCCTCACTGCAGTGGTTTCACAAGATCCAGGAGTGCTCATTATCAGTGGTGCTACACTGTGGAATGCTGGCATGTGGGAAGTTCCTTGTTGATTCCAGGTCATGTTAGGGCAGCTCACTGGTGCCTTAAACCTTTGACTGATCCAGGGGAGGAGGGTTGGATCTGGAATGCACCTCCTTAAATAAGGAGTTTTGCCAGTGACATAAGTAAGACCAGGCAAGAGAGGCATTAATTGTGTGCAGGATTGTTCGGGAAGCTGAGGGAAGAAGGAAGAAGTGCATAAATTAAATCAAACTTCTTTGATCCATACCCTATTTCTGGAAGTACATTAACATGCTGAGAAGCTCCAGAGTTTCTATGAAATGGGATTTTTTTCTCTCTCTCCAGGTGTTTGAATAATAGTCTGTGGAATTATGGCCGCAGTCCTGCAGTGAGGTCTGCATGGATAAAACCAGGGGCCACATCACTAAACTGGAAAGATTTCCACATTCCTCTCATCAAAAAGAGGTTCACATTTTATAGCAACATTAATAAACCCCTTTGCTGAGGATGAAGTCTGTAAGGGTCATCACTTGCCATGCCTGATTCAACATTCTTGCTTTCCCTTCAGTATTCTCTGATTAACAGGACCTATATCAGTGATTAATATGTCTGCTTGTATCTTAATTATGAAGGTGAATCTGAAGAGTTTATACTTCCTTACCAGTATGTGCTTGTTTAACTACTGCTTGGTCAAGGAAAATGCATTATATTGGCCACGAAAGTGTTTTCTTTCTTTGGTAAACTCAACAAGGAAACACGAATTTTTCAATTCTTGTTAAATGTATATTTGTTTTAATTGGTGACACAATAATTGGAGCAGTTCTTTCAAAACTGCGTCTTTCAAGTATATTTTTTTTTACCAAGGTAAAAAAATCCTTTAACATTTTGTGTTTGCTCCTGTTTTATGCCAATTCACTGTAACAATGAGACATTGCTCCAGCATGATACAGCTCCTGTTGTGGCGTGCAGTGAGGAGGGGTATTAGACCTGGTGAAACACTGACGTTCTGTTTGCAGTTGTTTTTGATTCATTTACCAGCTCCAGAAATAGCTGCCCTATTTGTAGTCGTACTGCGGGCTTTAATATATATGCAGCATAGCCATGGCTCTGAATGCAGCAAGGAAAATAACGGGCTCGTTAGCAGGGAGATCATTGGGGTAGGTGTGGGAATTGCAAATGTGTGAGTATCTGTGTGAGAGCAGTTTGTCCAGGTTTGTTGGCTGGAATCAGTGGTCTGAGCTGTTGTGGCTTCATCCCCACACAATCCTTCCTTCTCCTCCACCCGTCTCACAGCAGCCACGTTTGCTGCCCAAACGTGTTTGCTGTGACACCTGGAAGATGTTTGAGCCGAGATGTCCAGAAGATGCCACTGCAGGCCGGACTCACAGACACCTCTGTCCTTTGAGCACTTCTGGAAATCCCAGCCCAGGTGTACTTCTACTGCCTTAAACAAGGCCCTCAGGTGCTCTGTTCCATCAGGGCTGGAAAAAATGCTCATGTTTGGGGTCATGTCTGAATAAGCCATTATGTCCCATCGGGAAATGGGGATGCCAACCTACGGCATGGTTGTCCCCATGTCACCAGCTGTTCCCTCTCATGTTGGGGATTATAAAAGTGAGAGGCAGATAGTAATAGGACAAGAGGGAATAGTTTTAGTTTTAGTTTAATAGTTTTTAAAAGAGGTTAGATTTCGATTAGATATTGGGAAGGAGTTCTTCCCTACGAGGGTTGCAAGGCTTGGCACAGGGTGCCCAGAGGAGCTGTGGCTGTCCCATCCTTGGAAGCGTCCAAGGCCAGGTTGGACACGGCTTGGAGCACTCCGGGACAGTGGAAAGTGTCCCTGCCCGTGGCAGGGTGTGCACGGGCTGGGCTGTACGGTCCCTTCCAGCCCAAACCCGTGCGGGGTCCGCAGTCTTCACGGCACCCGGGTCCCCGCGGGGCCCATCGCGGGCGAGCCCCGGGGTCGCGGGGGTGGGCGGGGCCCCGGGTGGACCAAGCCCCGCCCC